>JANRMT010062854.1:75177590-75260611 GCA_026402145.1 Polypterus bichir lapradei | reverse complement strand
CCCCCTATGCAGAAGGCAGGCAGTAGTGCAAGCGAACCATCCCCTCCCTCCAATTCCACCCCGGCACAGGCAGGCAGATAGGCAGGCAAACACGTGCAGCAATCTCCCCCTCCCCCTCCCCAGCAGGCACGTGGCTCACTCGCTCTCTCTCTCTCTCTCTCAGCTCAGGCAGGCAAGGGAAACTGGCTTGTTCGTATACCGAGTGTGTGGTTGTGAACCGAGGCAAAAGTTTGGCGAACTTTTTGGTCGTGAACCGAGTTGTACGTGAACCAAGACGTTCGTGAACCGAGGTTCCACTGTGTATATGTATATATATATATATATATATATAGATGCTACTACCATACATTTTGTTCTTTCACTTTTATATGGACATACTTCAGGATACAATCAAATTCCTAGAAAGACAGAGAGCTGTAGACCCAGGTAGCTAACCAGCACGACTATATTAAAACAAACAAAAACAGCTCTTTGCTTAGTTAGGCCTGTTAATGCTAGTTAGGATGTACTAAAGGCACTATGGCAGGCATCAGTTACTGTTTTTTCTAAGAAAAATAAAAAACTTATTTTTCCATAGTTTCAGCTGGAAAGTTTACAAAAAAAAAGCTTTCTATTAGGCAAGAGTCAATTTTCTACAACACCAGATTAAAAAGGTTTGTAAAATCTGAAGGCAGTAAACTTTTTTGACAACAATGTCTGAACATTTCCTTTGTTTCAGTTCACACTAAATGATTATGCTGTTACACATCTTTCCTTACTTGGTCCGCCCAGTGTCTCTCACACATTGAACAAAATAACTGGTTTAAACTCCCAGGACCTGCTGAGCTCAGTTTCACCTAATGTTGCCAGTTAGTCAGTGGTTTTCTTGCCCAACTGAGCTATTTTTTACCATCATCCAAGGGAAAAAATCGGCTTTCACAGACTGTGTTTTTGGGCTACTTTTTTAAACAATACAGTATTTTGGGCTGTTTTTCAAACCCCCTCCACCACTGTTTTTACTATGTTTTTCATCCATCTGGCACCCCTTCCCCAGCCACTTGCACTTGTATATGTTCTTTACTGTTGTAAAATATCCAAGGGGGATTCTCTCCCCCCCTACTTTAGGCATTGAGCTATTTTTGGGCAAATGTAATATTTTTAAACTGTCCTTGGGCTATAATTTTTTAGGGACCTGACAACCCTGATTTCAGTTGAGTTTCTTTCACCTCACACAGTATCTACAGTAGCACTTACTTCTTCTAGGACAAGTTTCCAAAATTGTTGTCAAAAATTATTTTTTCATTGCTTGCAGATCTCTTTAGTTTTATTTAATATGAGCAAACAATTTATTTTTTGAAGACTAAAATGAACATGCTTGCTAAATGAATCTGAAATAAAGAAATTTAGATTCATTGTACCAATAGAGAATTGCTTAATCATGTGAATATCTAACAAAAAGAAAAGTGGAGAAATGCTTCATAGAAATTAATAGCATCATATTTAATATATAATCGCCCTTTTTTACAATTTGCTCTATTTAACCGGCACACTTCTACTAGCAGTATTTTGGCAGGTCAATGCTTTTGTGGCACACGTACAAAAATGAGAAAATAAAAATTAACTGTTAATGCTAATTCTCCTTTCCAGTAGCCATTGATCTGCTCTAATTAGGAAAAAGCAGACCACAAAAATATCTGCACCAGAAACAGGAGATGTAAGAACATGAAAGTTAGAAATAAGCAAAGATAACGCACAGCACCCTTACCCATCATATTCAAGAAAAAAAGTTGATTGCTTAATCATATTTTCAGAGGCTACCTCACAATGAAGGGATGCTGGCAGAAGCACACCACCAAATTAATGTTAACAGTGCAATGATGTCATACATTTCACTTCCAGTAACCACATAGTAATAACAAGGGCACTTTTGTGAAGAAGAACATGACTGCACCTGTCAAAAAAATAAACAGAATGGTAGAACCCTTGTTCAAGATAAACAGTGGTGACATGATTAAGTTATGGAAATGATTTTAGAAAGCATAAAAATAATTTAGTATAATACAGAATTTTTGAAAAAAAAAATCATATTAGCCTATATATCAAAATAGTGCTCTCCTATGTCTCATCATTACCCTGATTTAATTTAAGCATATATCCTAAATATGAGTTAAAGATATGTTTTTTCTTTTGACATATTTAAAAGTCATACATAAATGACAGTAAAGTTACAGATCTACTGCTTACACTCCTGGCTTGAAAAGATGACCTGCTAGCCTAATTTTTACAAACAGGTATACAACATAGAGAAGCAGAATGTATGCTTTTGTAAATCCCTAACTGATTTCTGGCAACAAATTCTTTTGTCAATAGAGATGACCATCACCTTATGTTTTAGCTCTGGTTACATGAAAGTATTTTGGTTTTTAATTCCTTCGCTATAGTTTTTGAATAGCGATTTTGCTTTCACATTGTAATCTTGTTTATTTGAGTATTATCTTCTTGGTTATCATCCTTTGCCTGTTAATAAATCCACGATCCATCTCCTGGTTTCATTCATATTTAAATACTGCTGTCGTCCACAGAAGTCAGTACAGGTATATGTTCAGATGAGCACAACACAGTAATTACTGTAAGAATTGCTAACAAAATAGAAGATGGTCTTTGTGATGTCACAGTGTCACATTTTGAATGCATATAATCAAGAGCAGATTGTTTGTTGGCTAGCAAAGTAAAAGAAAAATAAACAGAAACAGCATGAATATATGCTTAATCATTGTAGAATATGCCAATATGCTATTCTTCTATGTTATTCCAAAATAACAATAACAATTTTTTTTTTTTTAATTTTTTTCTTTGGCTATCTCCCAAATAAAGACATGTTCTTTGTTTTCAATTTGAGAAGTTTTCTTGTCAGTTTTTTGATAAGCTTTTCATTGGATTTTTTTGTTAATTTTTCAAAACAAAAATGTGCTCTAACAGTTTTTTCCCTTGCCTGGCACTAGATAATTCCATTGAGAATTGACATTGTCCTATCTGACTCTGTTTTAATTTTTTTCAGGTATTTCCTAAAATTCTGCAATTGTTAAAATATCAGTTTTGGAGGTTTTGAGGTCAGGGAATTCAGTGGTTGTATTTATTTTTTGTTTTGATGTGTTTACTTATTATTTCATTCTGAACTAGCTCATCAGCAGTGACATTTTGTTATTTATGGGAGTCTGCCAAATTTTGCCTTTGTGTTTTACGGCTACTAGGCTGTTGTGATACAGGACAACTGGCAGTGTGTGATGCCTGACATCGCTACCACAATGGTATAAAAGTCAGCACTTCTGGGTCGTGTGATTTTTTAGATTTCTTTTAAGAAGTGTAGCTTGCGATTTACTATTATCAAACCTCTTTTGTCTTTTACACTGAATCTCATCTCTCATTTTGGCTTTGTTAACAATTTATTCCTCTGTCACTGTGTCTTTTGTGACTTAAATTTATGCCTCACAGTTTCAGCTTGGACTTTCTGGCTTTGACCTTAGCTTCTTTTCTTTCATTTGTGTTGCCTAATCCCTAAGTAAAATTTTTTAATATTGCTCCTTTCTGCCCAATCAGTACACTTTCCAATCATCACACATTGGTGCTTTCATTTACATGCATGACAATGAGCAGCGACAGCATAGTAATGCACCATATGTCACGCACCTGATGTTGTTATGTGTTAATGGCAGCAGAAAAACTAGTTTTACTGTTTTATGAATTTTGAATTTATGATGTCATGTCACTAAAATGAACCAGCAACAAAGACATTTTTTTTGGGTTTAGGTTCTGAAATTTGTATGAATGGTAGTCATACTCTGAAAATGTTCTTGTTTCTCGGGTCCTTTTATGACTTGGAGAGTGAATCTCTGCTCTCTGTTATCAGTTTATGGAACACCGTAGAATAAAGTAAGGGAAAGCATCAAATGTAGTTAATAGTGATATTAATTTAACGAATGTAAACAAGTTCTCTTTTATTTAGGTTTTTCAGAGAGGTAACACAGAATTGTATGCCATATTAATGTAGACAGAAGTAAAATCCAGATGGAGAAAGAAATCTAATGAAGGTATATTGAAATTAGAAAGTTTGACTTTTGTCCAATTTGAAAAATAACAGATGCATTTTCTGGGTAGTGTAGCCAGAAATACACATTTAGGTGTACCTGTGGGAAAAATGGTCTTCCAGAACCTGAGGAAAAAGTCATGTGAATTGTTGTTCAAATTTGATATAATCCCATGCCTATTTATTGAAAATGCTTTAAGCTAAATAAGCCCACAGTGTGTCACCAGAATCATTATAAAAGCCTGCTAACAATATTAACAACAGCACAAGGCATACAATTTGTTAAATTGCAGATTCCGTCAAGAAGCACTGTTTATACACAAAACATAGCAGTCTACACCGAGGGTTACAAAATGGAAATGTGGCAGTAATCAGTTACGCTTGCCTACTGAAACCAGCAAGGTTAGATAAGAAGAAATAAAAAAGTAAAATAAACTACATACCATTTTGTTAGGTTGGATTTATCCTCATTACAGTGCCAGACGGCAGGGCTTGGTTTTGAATAATGCAATTATTTTCCTGTTCTCCCAAAGTCTCCATTAGGTCTCATTCAAAAGAAAGAATTGAAACAATGATTGGTCTTCTAGTGAATGTAACTGACCTACTTATTTAATGTTGTTGATGGTGTAAAGAATCGTTCAACTGTGCAGGAGTCTAGAGCATCAATTAATGATGGAAAGGAATGGCCACCACATATTTTTGCTGTAAAAGTAAAGTTCAAGTCCTTCAATTGATAATCCATAATACGCACTTGATGACCTTAATTCTTCAACTTAGCCTGACAAGTTTGACATTGGCAATATACTGTAGACGTTGCAGTTTTCATCATTTCATAGGAACCATTCTGAAAATGGTTGCCATGTTCCATGAGTTGCCTATGCAGTATATCAGTCCATAAAGCTTGTAAATTCTTGTTGCTCAGAATAGGAAATGATCTACTCACTGTAGAGGTGACATGAGAGTTGCCAAACCTAGAAGGCAGTTTTCTATCATGGAACTTAGCTGTATCCCTGTCACGAACATTGTTTTTCCTTTTTACATCATTCAAAGACAGGCCAGTTAGCTAAACTGGCTGTAGTGTGGGCATGTGTGTGTTCATCCAATGATGGACTGGAGCCCTGTCCAGGTATTTTTCCAGCCTTGCTGTGATAGGCTCCAATTGTCCCATGACGTCCAGTCTATTTTTTTGCAGTTTGCTCCTTTATCATAATGCATTGCTTCTTAAAAATTTGAAATCCTTGTGTCCTGTATAAGAGAAAAATGTACTTGAGTTTGTCTGCTTGTTTAACTAGGACATCCTGATATTTGCACCAGTACATTTAAGTTAAAAAATGAGATCATATATAACATTTTTAATATTTTGTTCTCTGATTAACAGTTTGCATATAAGAAGTCTTATTTCTTCTAACCAGGTATCACCTATTACTCTTACTGATGAACTATTTTGGGACTTTACCTAATATGTACTACAGAGATGTGTTTCTGGACTATACTATTTAACTGTATGCTGATTGGTGTATTTGAAATCCTTTGTAATTATTATTACAGTAATCCCTCCTCGATCATGGGGGTTGTGTTCCAGAACCCCCCGCGATAGGTGAAAATCCGCGAAGTAGAAACCATATGTTTGTATGGTTATTTTTATATATTTTAAGCCCTTATAAACTCTCCCACACTGTTTATAAATATTCCCCGCACAGTTATACAGCATAAACCCTTTGTATTCTTTTAGATATTAGATAAGATTCATTGAAATTATGTATGTAAACACACTGTTTATATACAGTAAAACCTACATATTATTTTAAAGATATCATGTGCCTCCGATATCACATGTTACAGCCATTACGATAGACAGGCCACCACCAATAAATACGTACAATGCAAGAAAAATTTTATACAGTAAATGTGTGTACAGTGACACTAAACGTACAGTACGTACATGTACTAAGTACTGTAAGTAGAAAATTAATTATGGTTACTCACCAACAATGACAAGATTACTTGTCCAATAATGATGAGTTTAGTTTTACTGCACAACAAAGGAGAGCGTTACAGCTCTTCTTAAGGAGCATCTTCAGGCGACTGTGTAGCACCGCCGTTGTTCTTCTTCCAGCAGCCTTCAATCCAAATCCCTAAAGCAGATTCCATCCAGACTACTGCCTTATTACATCCATTTGCAACTCGTTTTGCACCCTGGTTAAAAGAACACTGCGGCCGTAGATCTTATATTCCTTTCCTACTTTTTAAATAAAAAGAATCGTAGCCTCATTGATGCCGTAATGGCGTCCTACAGCGGTGTTGCTTTTCCCTTCCTTCAACATATCCAAAACTTTTACCTTTTCGGCAACCGTTAACATCTTCCGTTGGCGCTTGGGCACGGCCTCTGAAGCAGTAGCAGGAGCAGATTGTTTTGGAGCCATAATGAAGGGCTTGACTATGCACAAAGATAAACACAAAAGAGCACAAAAGTTAACTCTTTACACAGTGAAACATATTGATGCTGAATGAGTGAGACGAGACTTCCTGGTTAACGCGACGGAATCGAATTCGGCGCTTCGTCGCTGAGCCAGTCAGCACACGGTAACTTAACTGTGTGCTCTGATTGGTTAGCTTCTCAGCCATCCGCCAATAGCGTCCCTTGTATGAAATCAACTGGGCAAACCAACTGAGGAAGCATGTACAGGAAGTAAAAAGACCCATTGTCCACAGAACCTGCGAAGCAGCGAAAAATCCGCATTATATATTTAGATATGCTTACATATAAAATCCGCGATAGAGTGAAGCCGCGAAAGTCGAAGCGTGATATAGCGAGGGATTACTGTAGTAATGAACCTACGTGATTAATGGATAATACTGTTAGATTTCTTCAATCTGATGCATTGAACAAGGCATGTGGGGGCTCCAACTTTTGATGTAAACTAAGGACGTCAATGTTTGGGGTACATATATAATAAAAGCTCAAGAATCTTTATTATTTACTAATTATTTTCCACAGCAGTGATATATTTATGTTGTACTTTTGCAGAATTCACTGTGTATTCTTATATTATAGATAGGGATTTGGGAACGTTACAATCAAAAAGGAAAACTCTACATGAGACCTTTTGTCTGCCTAAAAGAGAGCTTACATGGTCGCGTTAACCAGGAAGTCTCGTCTCACTCATTCAGCATCAACATGTTTCACTGTGTAAAGAGTTAACTTTTGTGCTCTTTTGTGTTTATCTTTGTGCGTAGTCAAGCCCTTCATTATGGCTCCAAAACAATCTGCTCCTGCTACTGCTTCAGAGGCCGTGCCCAAGCGCCAACGGAAGATGTTAACGGTTGCCGAAAAGGTAAAAGTTTTGGATATGTTGAATATTTTGGATATTGTCTCATGGAATCACTGAGATGCACTGGAGATTGCTGGTGAGTATGAGTAATGTCAAGTGTTGCATGGTGCCTCAACTGGTGAAACTGTTCTTGAGTGAGGGCAGGTCAAGTGTTGCTCCAGGAAGTTACCTCTACCTGCCTGTGAAATCCTTAACTCATGAACGTGGACTTTCATTTGTTGGTATGCGAGCACTGTGCAAGGACACCACTTTAGGATGGTGATTACTGGAGAGACTGCCATTACTGGTGCCCAGGATTTGCTGGCTAGTAGGCACTATAGTCTAGGGGTATGACAAGACTCCTTTGACAGAGCATTCTAGATCTCTCTTTGGGTTTATGATAAACTGCCTCAGTATTGAGGGATAAAATACCATATGGGATCGTATATGTGGTCATTAGAAACACTGGGAGATTTCCCAGTCAGCCAGTGAAGTTTCTAGACCAGTCAAGCTTCCGTGCACACCTATTCAAATTCTCAGAAATAAATGCACATGCATTTAATGAATCTAAATAAGGCAGCCCCTACCCAAGTGTTACAACTTCCCTTCACATGCAGGTATCCATTCTAGGGGAAAATGAGGTGATCCCTCTCCCAATGATACAACCGAAAATTGAAACCATCCAACCTTTCATTCACCTTCTTAACCTGCTCACTGCATTTAATCAATTCATAATAGACACTAAAGGTAAAAGAAAAAAGATAGGTGTTGTGATGTTGCGAAAGCAAGGTTTACTTGAAAAAACAGAGATGGAGGAAGATGTTTAAAAATATCAGCTTTATTTAGAACAGATGAGAAAAGTCATCCATTAACTTCACAGCCCTACATTGGTTCATAATTAGTTGACAGCAAAGTAACTAGCTGGCTACAGTATCAATTGTGGCTCTACAGGGTGTCATACTGCCTAAAATGCAGTATCTATACTAATAAAAGGCAAAGCCCTCACTGACTGACTGACTGACTGACTCATCACTAATTCTCCAACTTCCCGTGTAGGTAGAAGGCTGAAATTTGGCAGGCTCATTCCTTACAGCTTACTTACAAAAGTTAGGCAGGTTTCATTTCGAAATTCTACGCGTAACGGTCATAACTGGAAACTACTTACGTACATATATACGGCCATAGCCTGCAGCTCGGTCACTGTGTGAGGCGGAGTTGCGTCCCTCATCGTCACGCCTCCCACGTAATTGAGTGCCTGCCCATATAAGGCCATCCGTCAGCATTACACAATTGAGAAGGCATCAAAAACGAGACTTTTGATGACTTTGTAACAGGGTTAAAATTGCTGTAACGGAGTAAAAATTGCTGGTGAAGGACTGTGCTTATGCAAACAAATAGGAAAGCAAGGTGTATACCTTAAGTTTAAATTAAGTTCATAGACACGCTGCCGCTGGCATTTCTCATGCCTACGACGAATACGATATTCGCGAGATACAAGTTTAATGAGAAGACGCAGGGTATAAACGAGACTTTTGATCACTTTGTAACAGAGTTAAAATTGCTGTAACGGAGTTAAAATTGCTGGTGAAGGACTGTGCTTATGCAAATGAATAGAAAAGCAAGGTGTAAAGCTTAAGTTTAAATTAAGTTCATAGACACGCTGCCGCTGGCGTTTGTCATGCCTAAGACGAATACGATATTCACGAGATACAAGTTTACTGAGAGGACACAGGGTATAAACGAGACTTTTGATCACTTTGTAACGGAGTTAAAATTGCTGGTGAAGGACTGTGCTTATGCAAACGAAGATGAGATGGTCAGGGATAGAATAGTGTTTGGCACAAATACGGCCATAGCCTGCAGCTCAGTCGCCGTGTGAGGCGAAGTTGCGTCCCTCATCGTCACGCCTCCCACGTAATTGAGTGCCTGCCCATATAAGGCTGTCCGTCAGCATTACACAATTGAGAAGGCAGCAAAAGAATATGAAGCGAATGACGCATACAAGCATATTCATAAGTGCAGCTACTGCGGAAACAAAGCACGGTGTAAACCTTAAGTTTAAATTAAGTTCATAGACACGCTGCCGCTGGCGTTTGTCATGCCTACGACGAATACGATATTCGCGAGATACAAGTTTAATGAGAAGATGCTGGGTATAAACGAGACTTTTGATCACGGCTCACGTGAACTGACTGTGAACACAGTACGCACACAAAAAGCAAGACCTCCAAAGAGCACTGAACAAAAAATGCATTACACAATTGAGAAGGCAGCAAAGGAATATGAAGCGTGTGACGCATACAAGCATATTCATAAGTGCAGGTACTGCGGAAACAATGCACACAGTGGAAAAAGTCAATGTCCAGCTAAAGGAAGACAGTGTAAAAAATGTGGTAAATTGAACCACTTTGCTAAAGTTTGCAGGACTGGGAAAGGTAAACTCGTGCATGCAGTGTGTGATGTCTCAGATAAAGAGGAAGACGAGCTGTTTATTGAGGCAGTAAGAAAGGAACAACGCTCTAAATCTGAACAAGCCTTTGTAGACATATCAATAGGAAAGCAAGGTGTAAAGCTTAAAGTTTAAATTAAGTTCATAGACACACTGCCGCTAAATATTCGCAGGCAAATCCACAACTTAATACCGGGAATGCCTGTTAAACATCTTAGATTCAAGAGTACCGATTTGGGTAGTGAACACTTCGATGAATGAAACCTGTTATCTTTACAACAGTTCACAAACACGGAATATAACTTGAACACAACACATCCTCCAAATACGAACCTGATTGAAAGAAATAATGATAATCAAATCCTTGATGACAGCAACACTCATAACAGTCACAAAACAATTACATTGACAATCATTTTACGTTATGTTTAAAATGTTTCCTTTTCTTTTTCATAACTTCTTTAACACACTAGTTCTCCACTGCGAAGCGTGGGTATTTTGCTAGTTATTAATATTCTTCAAGTGACAACACTGTTAACTTTAGTTCACTAAAACTACTTAATAGCCAACAAATGTTAATTGTATCTTACTGTTACTGCCTAGCTTTCATAGGTCTGTTTAGGCTATATTTAAAAAAGTAACAATGTTTAGTGAAATTACGATGCAAGTATTAAGCATAGGAGAAAAAGGCATGGCAAAGTGAAATTAAACAAGATTGCAAGTGTAGACTTCAAATGCACTGCTAAAGACTAATTTAATTCAAAGTACAAGCATCTCTTAAATGGGCTTACATTAAAACTTGCATTAAAGCTCCAAAGGACACATTTTTTGTTGTTCAGCAACATCAATAACCTGCTGATTATACTCTTTAGGTTCACTCCTTTTCCTGTCATGCTAAAGAAATCCTCCAGTGCTAGAAACATTGACAACATGCATTCATTGGATAATAACATTGTATTATTTGCATACATTAGCGATAGGGTAAAGAGGAATCATGGGTAAATGTTAGAGATCATTATAGCTCAACTTCATTGGATTTTTGATAGTATTAGGGTAGTATTTTGGTTCAAGGGCCTAAATATAATTTCTATGGTTACAGAAAAAAAAATTACAGTGTTGCTGTCACCGTTATTGTAAGACACCAACCATTTAAGCTGGTAGCCATTACCATTCATGTATGATTTTATTTTTTTCATTTGCAGCAAACATTCAATTCTTTTTAGATAAATGTAAAATGCCAAAAAAACATTCTGTGTGTTTTCTGAAATGTCACTTTTCAAACACATAACATTCTGTGAGATGTATCTGGCAATGATGATTCCACTGCAAGCATCTTTGAGCATTTGCATGCAGACCAATTTGCAAATGTCCTGGGCTTTAAACTATTTGAAGCCAGAATGTAACTGCTATTCATAAGGTTGTATCTGTCTGATAAGTTAATTTTTACAAATTTTACTGATTCAGGATAGATATCAGAAGCACTAATGCCAATACCATTGACGGGAATGAAGCTTTGAAATGTACATTTGCCGTATTGATTCCCAGATGCCTGGATGTGCCGAGGAGCTTATGCCAAATTGGAAACTTTTAAAATGAAAATATTTCTTACCATTTTTAAAGGGAGTAATAATGTACTAGATGTGTGTGTAATTCTTAAGGTCCATACCTAATTTCTGTATTGTTATTTCATAATTTAAAAAAAACCAAAAGTTACTTTAAAATTCTGCCCTGATTAAAGTGCCATGAGAGGAGATTGCCTCGTCACTTCCCCCAATGCACCAGCCCTGCTACTTTCTAAGAAAGAGATACTCAATCAGATAAAAGGAATGTAGAGAAGGCTATTTCAAGCTTGAATTACTTTGCATGTCTCCAGTCCATAGATTATGATCTGTTTTTCTGCTATCACCTCCAACAATCCCCAACTCAGAACATGTTTTGCATGTGGTGAAACTGATTGGAAAGAAGGTACAAAGCTGAAGTTACCTGCACTCTACAAAACAATACTCTTGACCATGACACCTGGTTCCTCCCTTCTCTGTTAAAAGAAGACAGTCTCAGAGTATAGATGGGGATGCAGAAAAAATCTTTATTACACAGTAATGTAATGAAGAGACTTGACCATGAGGAAAATGCTTGATTTAGGAAGTGCATCAGTGTATATTACATTTCTTATCATCTATGCAAAACACTCTCCTCCTTCTAATCCTTTCCACCATTACATAATGTCCAAGCCCACCATTACCTAATGTTTCAGCCCACCAATGTTGATCATCTAGTGTCCATCATCTGACCAAAACTTGCCAACATTAGCCCTTACCCTGTACAAATGTCTGAGACTTGTTTACCTATCAGTTCCCACCATAGACCCACACATGAGATACTTGGCCACTCAAATGAATAGTTTCTTGTTGCACCAGCATCTCTCAAAGCTGATTTTAAGCAGCTGCAATCAAGACAATTGCGCTACGTTTTCTTATAGTACACACACTCCTTGGCTTGTCATCACCTTATGACAGTGTCCAAGCATGCAGGCAGGCTAGCAGAGGCCTTACCACTGTAAGTGAAAGAAAGTGGCCTTGAACTGCTAAGCACAGGCAGCTTTCTAGCTGTTTAGAAAAAACAGAAATACAGGCACATACCTTTAATAATGAACGCCTATATAACCTAAGCTAGCTAATAAAACACATTTTACTTTAACCTGATTAAATATCATTGATACATAAGAAAACAATGATACATAGATTTAAACTTTCTATATATTTTCTACAAAAATGGCCTGCTTAGTTATTTCAAAGTTAAAATCTCAGCAGCTATATTTCTAAAACAATGGCTTGTTCAGCTCTCTGAGTACACAATATCCTTGACTTAGCATAATGTCACTGAAGTTTTAAGCCTAGCAAGCCAAAAAGAACAACATGCCGCTTAAGAGTAAAAAACCAGCAGACTTAATTCTGACAAATAAATGGTGGCTTTTAAGCTACTTTAAAAATGAAAGTTTAAGCATAAGCTTTGTGATAATTCTAAAGCTAATGGTTAAGAGCACATTGATCCATAAATTTAAATCCTCTATATTTGCACCAACGTCTACATAAGTGCATTGAAAAGAACAAGAGACAGCTTAATTAGGAATTGTAATTCACTTTACTTTTGTTGGCAGTTACTGTGGCTGCCAAGTAATAATGCCCCCTCCTCAACAGCACTGGGAATGTTTTGGTCTGTTTCATGCCCCCCAGGGCTAAAGTATAGTCCCAGTCCACCCCTCTATGTGACTGTGCTTAGTACGAAACATAATAAAATTAGGGACAGATTTAGAAGCAGTAAATAGCACTGCTGCCTTGAAAATTTAAGTGTAAGTTTGAATATTTCTGTGTAAACTTTGCATGTTCTCCCTTTGTCTATATGGGTTCTTTAGGTAATGAAACAAATGCACGGAAAACCATAAGATATCAATGACACAGTGTGCAGGAACCAATGTCCATGAAGTCTTCTCTTGAGTGTAGACTTTGCCAATGATAGGTTTACCTCCCAGGGAGTGTTCTTCGTTTGGCTTAATGTTGTGAAGGGGTTCTTCTTCAGTAAGGACAGAATTCTGCAATCATCCAGAAAAGTTGTCTTATGTGGTTTTGCTGACCTTCTGATGTTGCGGAGTTCAACAGTATGTTCCTTATTTTTAACAATGTACTAAATGGTTGATTTGACCACTTTGTTGTTTCTGCTATCTCTCTAATGGGTTTGTTTTGTTTTCTCTGCCTAATGATGGACTGTTTATACTTGTATGGATGGCTCTTTGGACCTCATATTGAGAGTTCACAGTCAAAGCTTCCAAACCCAAATTTCACACTTGGAATCAATTCCAGACCTTTTACTTGCTTATTAGTTAAAGAAATAATGAGAGAACTGCTAACACCTGGCCATGGAACAGCTTCTCAGTCAAATGTTCATATTCTTTCGAGCTCTTGGAAATGGGGGGGGGGGGGTATTCAGAAAAATGGCTGTCATTCCTAAATGGTTCTTATGATACTTTTGGTGAACCCCTTAAATTAAAGCTGAAAGTGTACACTTCGATCACACAATGATTGCCATATTTCAAATCCATTGTGATTGCATTCTTCTTCTTCTTTCGGCTGTTGCTGTTGGGGTTGCCACAGTGGATCATCTTCTTCCATATTATCTTGTCTCAGAGCCGATCCCTAATGTAATCCCACCTCCACGTTGAATGCATCAGTCACTCCTACAGTAGTTTTCACCACTGTCAAACTTCCCTCGTACATATCCTGTACAACTCTTACATACTTCTCTGCCACTTCCGACTTCCTCATACAATACCACGACTCCTATCGAGGCACCCTGTCATATACATATCTCCAAGTGGAGATGAAACCATACAGCTGTTCACTAATCATCACCTCCCTTCTTAACATAGCATCTACTACTCTTTTCCATAATTTCATGCTGTGGCTCTTCAATTTTATCTCCCTGTAGTTACTACAACTCTGCACATCCCTCTTATTCTTAAAAATTGGTACCAGTACACTTCTTCTCCACTCCTCAGGCATCCTCTCACTTTCCAAGATTCCATTAAACAATCTGGTTGACAACTCCTCTGCCATCTCTCCTAAACACTTCCATGCTTCCACAGGTATGTCATCTGGACCAATGGCTTTTGCATTCTTCATCCTTTTCATAGCTGTCCTTACTCCCTTCTTGCATGCATAGCCAAAATTATGAAAACTGTTTCACTGTCCAAATGATTATGGACCAGACTGTATTTATTTCTTTTCCTATCCTTTTCTTATTTTCTAATTCTAATTAGAATTATGTATATTATTTAAATGCAAAATAGAATAGAATGTTAATGTCTGCATGACTAGATAATTGATGGAAGGTTTAGTTTTATTTCCTATAATTTGATGTTCTAATGAAACATTCCAGAAACTCTTAAAATTCTAAAGCCTAAGTTAGAAATGTATGTGTTAGTTTAATTAGAAGTAAAAAATAATAGTTTAATGAAACATGACTGGAATATGTATAAATAAACTGTTTTAGCTTAAGATAACATGTTAAAAGAGACGTACTTAATAGATATATTTCAAGATAATTTTTGCTGATCTAAATAATGTTTGAAACAATTAAAGAAGTGTTTCTCAACCTTTTTTGTCACAACCCACCATGGTGTCCCCCTTGTTGATTCAAGTATGATCGTCACAATGGGGGAAATCTAGCTGGATCACAATAACGCAACCCATTCATGACCCATAGCACCCTACTTTGTGACTAACCACCAACCACTTACATTATAAGCAATAGTAACCTTGTAAAACACCAAAAGCATCCAGTGGTTGAGAAGCAGTGATTTAAAAGACTTTATGTAGGAAAAGATAAATATATATTTTGTATGAATTACCCGTTAGATTTAGACATAATGAATTAGTCTTAGACATAGTGAAATATCTATCTTTTTTACAAATGATTTTAAAAACCTGAGACTGAAATATAAAGTAAAATGTACACATACCTAAACAATATTCTGTAGTTAGAAAAATGGAACATGGAGCCTCAATGTTTTTGATTATTTTGATCTCTTTCCTAAAGTTATATAAACATTAACCAGTCCAAAGAGGATTTTTCATTGACTTCTGCTTACTGTGCTGACTGAGACATGTTCTCTGGAGGAAATTAGTAATTCATAGCTCCCTTGTCTGCATGCACTGACCATTCCGCGTCTTCAATAAGACAAATGTGGAGACTAACAAATTTGTACTTTACAGAAACAGACCGGCATTTTCTTAATTTCTACAGGAACCTCCATAGAATGTGACTCTTAAATAACCTACAAGCTAGTCTGCTTTCTCATTTTTTTTTTTTTTTTATTTTTGTTTTCCACCCTTGGACACATTTTTACTTGTACGAGAATTTGGTGGTTACCAGATACCCTATTGCTCCCAGTTCCCTCTAGGAAGACATACAGCAAAATTGAAACTGGAGTTAAAAAAGGGGGGCATGGTTGACATTGTGTTACAGTGAACTTTAATTTACCAGGTTACATTCATAGCAGCCAAGGTTATGAGCCAATAGTTTTAATATAGTGAGACCATCTGAATGCCCCTTTCCTTAGTATATACTTAGACTGACTTTATTTTATATTACCGTAGATCCCGGAATATAAGCCGACTCTGAATATAAGCCGATCCCCTTTTCTACCTACTAAATTACATGTATTTGCAGATGACCGGTATTTAAGCCGACCCCCTTCTCCAAGTAAAATTTTCTAAATTTCCTTAAAAGTGTCTCTTCAGGTATATTTATCATGTTTATCAGCAAGAATTTGAGACTGCCGGCATTTTTGATGGAAACCAGGAAGTGATTGCGGAGAAGTTTGGTAAAATGAAACCTTTGTGTTGAAACTATATACGCAAATACGGTACATCGGCGGGTGGATTTCCGGAAACTTGTTATAAATTTGATTAACTGAAATACGCAATACAGTGGACCCTTGACTTACAAACTTAATTTGTTCGCTAGGGCTGGTTGTAACTCAACTTGGTTGCAAGTCAAGACTATTTTTCCCATAAGAAATAATGGAAATACCCATAATGCGTTCCAAACCTCCCACTGCAACACTTACTTAACCTTTTCATAATAAAAAAGGGTTGTATAATATGCATAATTTACCAAAACACCAATAATTTTTCTAATGTACTAACCAAAAAGTTATAAAAAGTGCCTAGCCTACCAGAAGTAGGCTAGATTAAGCTAGGAACATGGCGGCGCAAATGGTTGCAGCGGCTCAGGGCTCTCCTTTTCAGTGCACTTTTTTGTTGTTTTTGTACTTTTTTTTTGGCTTGTTTGTGCACGATCGGTTCGGCGAACATCCGCTACACCCGTCAGAACCTTATAGACATCGGTGTCCAGAGCCAGACATCTGTTTCGAGTGTTTTTCATCACATGCACAACATCCCAGACAACATAGCAAGACCAGCGGGCTCTCCATGGATTGTTGTCGGGTCTAGGAGACGATGCAGACGGAGGAGAGAAAGGAAGCAGAAGCGGGGCCGCTTCCGGCGCAGATCCAGCGTTATGCTAAGGCTAAAGAAACAACCATACAAGCCCTATACAGAAATTTTTTTGTGCAACTTCTTTGCATCTTTTCGCACCATTTGTTTATTTGTTTATTTACTTGTTGTGTTCTACACATATGTCTGCACTGAAGGAGCTGCTTTTAATCTCATTGTATATGTGTATAGTGACAATAAAAGGCATTCTATTCTATTCTAGAAACAACAATTTCATACTGTACTCACCATTTAATTTGACATCTTTGGGCTGCAGGAAGGGAGGAGGAGGAGAATGAAACGGAAGGTGGTTATTGTTTAGAAGGAGCCTCCTTATGCAAATCTTCTCTTTGTAAAATTGTCGAGATGGTGGATTTTGACATGCTGTACATATTAGCGAGATCGTTCACACGAACAGCACTCTCATATTTCCACACAATTTCCATCTTCGTTTCGATTGTGATCGCTTTCTTTACCTTCGTTACCTTCTCTTCCTTCTTTAGCAATTATGTGTCTTGCTTGCATGGTCTTAGTGAATTATATATATATATATATAGGTAAATCACTGCAATGACTGAAATTACATCCACAAACACATGTATCTGGGCTCCGACTGACACTTACTAATGCTCTCGGTTGTTTGTTTACAATCGCGCAAGCGGATACACGTGACTGCATTCGGGTCGTAACACAAGATGCTGGTCATAAATCAAAACAACGGTATTTTATTTTAAACTTCCCGATAATTTATTATAAATTTTATTAATAAAATCAACAACTAAAACACTTTTTTGAATAAATTCTTTATTTAATTTAAAGTACCGGCATGCAAAGTTACTTCTTCAACTGAAAGATGGCGTTGTGGTTTCATCATTAATTACTTCCGTATTCATCGGCAAAGCCGGTATTGCGCTGGAAATCTTGAATCTGAAACGATACTCGTTGTATAAGCTGACCCCCAAACTCCAAGCCAAAAATCTAGGGCGAAATGTTCGGTTTATATTCCGGAATCTACAGTAAGATTATTTACTTGTGATGGAAATGCATTTCAATTAGAAATAGAAGGTAAAATTAAAAGAAACCTGTATATTGTGCTTACCACCTGCAAAAATCAATTTGATCATTACAAAAACAAATTAGCTAAGATACAAGCAGAAATAGCATAAAATGACAATCCGTTTTACTGCTGCTATAAACTGCAGTGCAACTGAACTTTTTACATGAGCAGCATCTAATATTGAATATTTGTAACGGCTGTTTTTTATTAATGGTAATAGTGTATGATTATTCTGAATTTAACTTAACGTGAAAAAGAGGGGGAAATACTAAAATATAATAGCATGGTCACAACCTAGTTACACTTCGTGTGAGAGGATGACAAAGTTACCTTTAAGAATTAATAGTTGTATGTAATCTGAACTGTGCTCACTGTCTACCTTCTGTAGTTAATGAGAGTTTAACACATGACAACTACTAAATTTAGTACTTTATTAATGACTATCATCACATTAGTACTTACATCATTACCAGTTAAAGTCAGTCCAATTTAAGCTTTATTGATTTTTAATTTTTAATATTACAGTGTATAGTATAGGGTTTAACACTGATAAGGAATGAGGAATGATAATAAACTTATGGCATCTTATGTAGCAAGTGTTTTAGTAATAGGGGCACTTAAGAATAAAATACCCAATTTTATTAATAAAGATGTATAGGTTTAAAATAATAGATGTTTGTGGCAATAAAGAACAAATTGTTAATATTATGGCTTATTGGGCCAAAGTAGAAATAGGAAATAGCCAAACACAATAATAATTGGGCAGAACAGAGCTTGAGCTTCTTGTGCAAAGAGTGACTGTGAGTGTGTGCAGTTTTTGAAACGGAAAGCCCAGATGCAAACCAAAGATTCAAGCCAGTGGCACATTTTTAACTTTGGTAAGAAGGTTTGGTACAACTGTCATGATTTAAATGTGACCCTGAAAAGGTCTAGTGTCTTGCATTAATGAGAGTAGTGATGACATCTTCCAAAGGGAGGATTGACACCTATTTTCAGCATGCATGCTGCCTTCGTCTAGCAGAAAACTCTGGTGGGAACCTAGTATAGACCACAGCTGGATATAAATCAGAGCGACTTTGTGGATGGCAGAGCATGAGGATGCAAGCATGATTGTTTATGTAAGGACTCTGTCTCTGTTCATTGTTATACACGTCTTTGACAACATAAACAAGTAACTTTTGAAGTTTTTGAAGTAAATACCTGCACTGTCTGTACTATTAAATGGCTTGATTGCAGATAAAATTCAGGACTAGGTATTTTTTTTGTAAACTAATACAGCTAATATTTATTGTAAATGAATGAAATGAAATAGTTACTCTAACACAGAAAAAAATGATCAAGTAGTTGTTGACTTTTTCAGTCATTGTATTTAGAACTTCTTAAATAATAGGACACATTTATGAAATTTATTCAAGAGAAAAATGCAATTAATACCACTATCAGTCACATGATTATATAATTAGAAGCAGACAGGGTTAAAATAGAAAACTAGAGCAGTTTTATTTCATAGTTACGGTGACTATTGTCAACCTATGTTAATTTAACTGCATAGATAAATCATTGTTACCTTTTTACTAGCACTTCCAAAATTGTCTAAGCTACAAAAAGGACACTTCTCACTGGGCACAGCTCCAATTTGGCCTATGTGAACTGTTCACTCCAAACTGTGTTACATAAGGAAAAGGCCATCAAATATTTAAGCTCAAATTATAAAGCAGATTCCAGACGAGGGTACATTCTTTGATATCAAACCACTGTTTTTTAACAAACACCACAATTATATTTCTTGATGGCAGCAGGACTTACTTATAACAGCAAATGATATTCTTATTATAAAGTAGTTGTCCTAATGTCAAGAAGACTGATCTATATTTAATGAAATCTCTTTTTAAAGTAAGATTTGGGATATGTTTCTTGACTTTTATGATTATGTTAAAAACTATGAATAATTAGTTGTTCTAAGTGAACAAAAGAAAAATGTACCTGAAACATCCTGCCTTTTCAACTAGGATATCCTGGCTTCATTTTGTACAAGCACATTTAAATTAAATGAGATTTTATATAACATTTAGCTTTATATTTTGTTTTCTGATAACAGAAAATCTTATTTCTTTTAACCAGGTGTCCACCCATGACTCTTAATGTTTATTTTGGGACTTAATACAGAGGTGTGTTTCTGGACTTTACCATTTATCTGTTTGCTGATTGGTATGTGTGAAATGCTTTATAGCCATTAAATGTAAATGAACTTGAGCTGAGCTGGTTAAAGGAATTTCTTCAATCTGCCATGATGCATAGAACAAGGCACATAGGGACTCCGACTGCTGGTGTTAATAAAGGACATCCAAGTTTGGAGTTTATATATAACAATAGCTCAAAACTCTTTTTTATTATATTTAAGTTTTATTCACAACACCTGCTTAATCTATTTTCATCAAAGATGTACTAGCTACCGCTTTCTGTAACCAGCTCATGCTCATTCAGATAGTAACTACCAAACTTACTACTCGTGAACTTTATTAGATTGGATTTGGCTGCCACATTACTTTCATTTTAATGCATCATGGTAAGTAACTATTATTACCATAATCATGTCAATAACAATTTCATTCCTTATTCATAATTTACATACTGTTAGTGCAACCTACATATTTAGGTAGCATAAACAATCCCTGGCACAAACCATGGTTTGGAAGTGTCTGTATTTTTGGTAGATTTTGTACTAAAAGAGTAACTTACAGTTTGCACCATTTAGTGCCTTGTGTGTTTCATAAAACTGACTCTGAGATGCTTTCAGCCTAATTAAAGCTGAAAGCAGCTGTCTTAGAAATAGAGGACACTGGAAGAAGTCACCAGAAACAGAATTTAAAAAAAAAAATGAAATAGAAAATGAACACAGTCTTGTACAAAATACACTCCTCCTAAAAGACAGTGTTTATTGTTGATTCTGCTATGGGAATACAATGTACTTTACAGTGTATTAATTATTTTATGTAATGTTGTGCTTGCATAATTACTCCATAAACTTTAAAAGGGCTAAAGTCAAATGTACCATATATGTCTCTTTAAATAGAAGGTGCTACATTTCAGCAGGTATAGACAAAGACATTGATCTTCTTCTTCTTCTTTCGGCTGCTCCCGTTAGGGGTTGCCACTGCAGATCATCTTGTTCCATATCTTCCTGTCCTCTACATCTTGCTCTGTCACACCCATCTCCTGCATGTCCTCTCTCACCACATCCATAAACCTTTGCTTAGGCCTTCCTCTTAGGCCTTCCTCTTTTCCACTTCCCTGGCAGCTTAGCATCCTTCTGCCAATATACTCAGCATCTCTCTTCTGCACATGTCCAAACCATACTTTTATTATACAATATGATGTTACTTTTGCATTTTAAGATAAGCAACTATTTCACACAAATCTAATAAGGCAATAACTTCAGATATTTAGTTTCCATCATTATATTTTCTTGCACATTCTCCATATTAAATGATGACCTGAAAAATAGAAAAGTTCACATCAGAAAATTTAAACACAGCTTCAATTCCTGATGCTTAGCACTACTGGTAAATTTTCCTTATGTGACTCATTTTTTTTTCAAAGGCCTGGATGTACATTTAAAACAAAATAAATTATAACCTAGTTTGATAACTAAAATAGGAATATAGTAAATAAAAAACTACATGTAAATTACAAAAAAACAGCTACATCCTTCTGGGTTTTCTGAATAATCCTATCAAATTAAATGTATTGAGTTAAATTATTTTGTTGCTAGGATGCCAGTAGATCAAAGAACTGTGGCTGAGTGTCTCTGGGGCCCGTGGCAGATCTGAGTAGGTGAAGGTATTTTAAAAGAACATTTCAGCTCATTCCTCGTGAGAGTAGGTGTACAAGAGAAAAGCTATACGGCCCTAGAGAACCTAATGAAGAATCTGGGTAATTGGTCATTTATGTGCAAGAGTGCAGTTGGCACAACCACCCCTCATTGAGGCTCCACAAATTGTTTAGTGCACCGTAGCTCATAGGGCTATTAAATGGACTGAGTAGGTCAGAATGAGGAGCAAAAATCAAGAAAAAGAAATCAAGGGGACAGTGCAAGAAATCTGATCTTGAAGTCAGGTGAGTGGATGGGAAAGCCCCGCTGAGGGGCACAGGCAGAAATGTGCTGATTTTAAGAAGCAGTGATGATCAAGTGCTTCAGGTGTCCTGCTGGACCAATGGAAGGTGGCAAGATGTGTTATGAGCACTTCAATGGGTACCGGCAGAGGAGGCTGAGACGAGAGTCAGGTTTTTAGACCACATTCTCAGGTGTCTCAGCCCTGCTGAGCATGCCTGTCTGGTGAGCAGGGTGAAACGGGAGAGAGAGAGAGAGAGAGCATTAGAGAACATAATGGAAATAAATGGTTCTGATTGATTTTAAACTTGATTTCAACTGTTTATTGGATTGATTTATTTATTGATTTTAATGTCATTATATAGTACTGTTGGTATGGATTATTTATTGAAGATTTCTGAACTGCACTTTGGACACTGATTGGATCATTTTGAATAAATGCACTTTGTACTTTTGCACCATACTTGTAGTTTCTATAGTCATTTGCCCAACTTCATCTCAGTTATGACTATCGATGTCCTGGAAAATGGAATACTATTAGAATAGAATAGAATAGAATAGAATGACTCAGCTTCTGAGCACAATCAGCACTGTGTACTGAATAATACATATGAGTCAACTCTGCAGCTGTTAGCTGGAGAGGAGAGGCCATTAATTAGATCAAAATGTATATAAATTAGGCTTTCAAAAAGTAAAGAATAGACTTTAAAAATGTTCTTAATATATATCTGATAGGGTTATCTAATTAGATATTTTAAATTGCACTTTTTCATAGAATGCATCATTTATGAACTGAAAAATTTAGACAATCCTAATGTTCAGCCCAAGTGGATGAAAATATTAGCATGATCAGTTTGCACTGATTATTGCCTAGTTTAATATAGGCTAATGAGGATTCAAGTACAACCTCAGTTTTAATTCTCTTTGTTCTACGTGCACAGCCTTTGACACCAGTGATCACTCTACATTGCTACATAGACTGAATCAATGAGTTGGTTTATCAGGGACAGCATTAAAGTGGTTTCCTTCTTATTAGTCTAATAGACAATTCAATGTCGGCTGTGGTAACACTGTATCTTCCACTTCCATCATAAATTATGGTGCACCACAAGGCTCTATCTTGGGTCCCTTATCATTTTCTGACTATATGTCACCTTAGACTTTATTACCAGAAAGCATGACATTCATTTCCATTGTTATACCCATGATCTACAGCTTTATTTATCTTCGGGTCATAATAATTCAGGTAGTTGTGCCATGCTTCACGACTGTATTACTGACATTAAGAACTGGATGTCTTTGAATTTCCTTCAGCTAAATTCAGATAACAAAGAAATGCTAATTATGCGTGATCAACAAAATACTAATTTGGTTAAAGATTCCTTGGGACACCTAGCTCTTAAGTTTAATACTGTTGTCAGAAACTTTGGTGTTCTATTTGACTCTAGGTTAAACTTTGAGTTTCATGTTAAAAAACTGTTTCATCCTTGTTTTTATCATTTAAGGTTTATTGGTAAAGTCACAGCCATATTGGGTTTTGGGGACACTGAAAAATTAATTAATGATTTTATTACTTCACAACTGGATTATTGTAACACTTTGTTCTCCACCCTTAGCAATACCAGTTGGTCTAGGCTGCAACTGGTGCAAAATGCTGCTGCAAGGTTCCTCACCAGGGGCCTCATGCATAACGTTGTGTATAGAATTCACACTAAAACATGGCGTACAGACAAAAGCGGAAATGTGCGTATGCACAAAAAAATCCAGATGCATAAATCTGTGCGAACGCCAACTTCCACGTTCTTCCGCTCAGCGTGAATAGTAACACACGTGCATGTGCCTGCTGCCACACCCCAACTCCTCCCAGAATTACACCTCTTTGAATATGCAAATCAATATAAATAGCCCTTAAGCTCAGCGTTCTGTGAAAAGGCAATGGCAAAAGCACAGGGGAAAATAGAAGAATTTCAGCAAATACCAAGTGGAGGCAAGGAAAAACGTACTATTTGTTGGTTTAAACAGTGATATAAACAACAAAAGGAAGTTGATCAAGTGACATAGAGTGTCAGAGAAACTCGAAAGCTCAAGTTCACAAAGTCGCACAGTGCCCAAAATAAAAAAGTCAGATATCAAAGTTGCATTGAAAAGGTGAGTTGTAGCCTACCGTCTGATAGTCATATGAAAGCTTATTAGGATACAGATAAAAGAAAAAACATAGGGACACAGTGGGAAAAAAAGCTTGAAATGTCAACTTTAATCTCAAAATTTCCACTTTAATCGCATAGTTTATTTTGTCATTAAAGTAGAACATCATAAACTTCATCTTAAAATCGTTTAATATACTAGTTTCTCAAATCCCATCGTAACTAAAGCTTTGTTTTGTATGTGTTCTTCTATGTGCTCTATGTGTGTGAATCACTACATGCTTCTTAAATGGGCTTTCTCTTCCTCTGACAGGACACAGAATCCATTTGTGATATTACAGTTCTCTGAATAATTTAAATACTGAGATGTATACTTGATACTGTACTTATAAGTACAAATGGTACACAATGTTTATATATGAGGCCCCAGGTCTAAATCCTCTGCGCATATTACCCCTATTTTAGCCCCATAACATTGGCTGCCAGTTAGTTACAGGATCCAGTTTTAGATGCTACTTTTAACTTATAAAGCTGTGACTAGTTTTGCTTTAGTATATGCTAAAAGGTATATTGAACCTTTATCATACAGACAGATCTCTTAGATCATCTGATCACTGCTTACTCGTCATTCCACGCAGTAGATTAAAAACAAAAGGGGATAGAGCCTTCTCTTTTATGGCCCCTACTCTCTGGAATGGCCTTCCCCTTGATATTAGAACATCTAATTCTGTAATTGCATTTAAATCTTGATTAAAAACATTAATTTAGACTAGCAATTCTTTCTAGTTAGTTTATTTTTACATCCTTTAATTATGTATTATATTTATTTATGTTTTTTTGATGGATTGCTAATTTTATACCCTTTTTGGTTGTTTATCTAATTTTATATGAAATATTTTAATGTTTTTTTGTTCTGTTATTGGAAAGCACTTTGTGCATATCACTTGAAAAGTGCTCAATAAATAAAGTAATAATAATAATGTAGGTTATAATGTAGGATGCAATAGGTAACTTACAATTAATTAAATAACAACAACATAGCATGTCTGCTTTGGGGTAAGTGAGAGGTCCCTTTAGGTGCTTGGACATGGGTCGCACCTGCACCATACTGTTTCAGGTCAAATATCCCTAAATGAGCGATGGAAAAAGCTCCACGACAAACGTATTAGTAACCAGGGACAGGGCTAACATGCTGACATTCTTTCTTGCACTCCGAGCTATACCTCAACAGAATCTTACATTTCAAATGTGGATTTGCTTTAGCAGACATCACTGAGTGTGGCATCTTGTTGGAATTCCACTGTAATGTGCAATGTAATTTTTTTTAATCATCAATATATGTACACACAGATGAAACTGATGCATAATCCCATTTAGCACTCAGGGCTTGTCTGTCTGCAACATTATCGTGACACGAAAATGAAACTCATTCACTCGGTTTGTATAACTAGTTCGATTTTAATTGTTCTTGTGTTATTCTCTGAGTTAGTTTATATATGAAAAAAAGGGTATGAAAATAAGGGTCAAATTGTGCCCCTTACTGATTCAATATGGTACACTTTATATTCCACTACGGAATAATCCTTTATTACAAGGGATAAGTGGTGACTCTACTGGTGTGTATGAATGAAGACCATTATAAAGAAATGGCACAAGAAATTGTCATGCACCAATAATAGACTTGGATTCATTTGGCATTGTTTCATTAAGTGTGAAACGTGGTAAAATTTGCTGGATTAAATTAACACACTAAACAATTAAATTACAGAATTTTTTAATGCATTAATTGCCTACATTAATGGCAATTAATCAGCAGCTCTATCTTTAATCACACAGTGTCAAACATTTGAAGTTTCTTAATTATGGTTTTTGCTTTACGGAAAAGCATGTGTATGTATGATATATGTTTGATGATACTTCAGTTCTCTCCTGTACAAGAATGGGATTCCTTCTAATTGCCCTCTTCTACAAACTGTGACCTCATAGCATTCTTCCTTGCAAAACTGCTCAAGCTCTGTCAAGTAGCTGGGGATTCATGAATTAACAGCCCTTCTCAAATCCAGTCACAAATTTTCAGTTGGTTGAGATCTCAGGCTGACTCAGCTACGCTAGTTTGTAAGCCATTCCTGTGTAGCTTTCTTTTTATGCTTGGGATTGTTGTCTTCCTGAAAAACAGATGTACTACCGGGGCCAGGTTTTTGAAGACGGCGTCAGGTCTTCTTCCAAGATTTCCCTGTATTTTGCTACGTTACTTTTACCCTCCACCGTCATAAGCATTCCAAGGCCTACTGCAGAAAAGCATCCCCACAGCATGATGCTGCCACCACCATGCTTCACTGTGGAAATGATGTGTTTCTGATAATGTGCATTGGTCTCTTGGTAGCCTCCCTCGCTAGTCTTCTTCTTGCACAATCAGTCAGTTTTTGTGGAAGGCCTGCTCTAAGCAAATTAAAAGTTGTGCTATACTTTTTCCATTTTTTAACAATTAATTTAACTGGACTGTAAGGAATATTCAATGAGTTGGGTTTTTTCTTGTCTCCATCCCCTAACTTGTGCTTTTCCATCACCTTTTTGTAGTGTTCATTTGCCTTGCTTGTGTAGGTTAGACCATGCCAGTGACACCAAGCTAGTTGGAACGTACAGATATGGTACATTTATAATGCCGTCATCTGAAATACCTTGGCAGGTGATCTCCATTTAACTAATAATGTGACTTCTAAAACCAGTTGGCTGCACCAGTGATGATTTAGGTGTGTCATATTAAAGGGATAAATACTTATGTGATCTAATTAGACATCTGTTTTCATGACATTAAAGATTTTTTTTCTGTTCATCACTGTCAGAAAGGCTAAAGGAAAGTCTCTGCAGTACAGTTTCTTTATATGTAATACACTACCATGGTTGTTTGTTTGTCTGTCCAGGATTTTAAATCACCTGTAGGTCGCAAACCATTTGACCTGTTGAGCTAAAATTTGGTACACATACAGCATACTACATGACGTCTACTACCCGCTTTTGGTGTGATGATTGACCTCCAAGGTCATTCTTTTATTTTAATTTTATTATATTGTAGAATCCATTCTCAGCAGCGGCCACCTTCACCGTCACTTCCCCTACCTCTTCATATCTTAAATCATTCTTGAGGCAGATTGAAAGCTTAGTGCCAGCTTAAGTGAAAAGCTAAGGAAAATGTACTAAGTAATTGCAACACAAACACTGACTTAATCAGTTTTAACGTGAAAAGATACCAACAAAAGAAGACAAGAAGCGGGCCGCTAGGGTGGAGAAAAGAAGAGCTGCTCAGGAAGCAGCAAGCGCATCAACCGCTGAGCAAACAAATGCTAAAAGTACAGAGAGGATGAAAACTATGAATGCTCAAGTCAAGTGTATTCATTGCACGTTATCGTCCAGTGTGCCGTTACTGGTGTATAATAATAAGATGTTAAAACTTACAAGGGGTCAGTATTTTTTATAGGCACTGTATAGAAAAAGCACAAATTCATGATGTTCATCTGCATTTGCATGTAGATGTTACATAACATTTTAATTGTATTATTTATGTGTGAATAATATGTATGTATATACTGTATGCAGTTATAGTGAAATATACAGGTTTATTTCACTTTGATTTGAAAGAAAAGTGGCTTTTTATTTGCTTTCAATTAGCAGTATATAGATTCTGTCCCTTTAAACATCTTTTTTTGTTTCTGAATGAGATGTGTGGTTTTACATGACTGACATAATAACACATTGTTTAATATTTTTTGCCTTTTAGTTTAGTGCCTACACTTTAGCACTCACATTCATGCAGGTGTAATAGAAACCTTGACATTTGTGGTGTTAAGTCATGAAAGAAATAGCTTTAGGAAGAAAGGAAAGGGAAGCAATTAAAAAAAAACAAAGATTCATTATGTGTTGGTTATGCAGAGTAGTTTCCATCACTGAGTCAGGGAACTCGAGGTAGCCAATGCTGACCTAATGAAAATAAATGCTTCACACGGTACATTTAATGACTGCTATTTTGCAGTTTACATTACAGATAAGAAATGTTTCTGTTACAAACCACCACAATTAATGTCGATTTAATATTATATCACAAACAAAAAGGCATAATGTGCCAGGTTTTTTAACCCAAGTTGGCCTAAATTCAGCACCATTCAGATCTTTGCACATGCCCATTCTTTTCCCAGCATCTATTGAAATAAATGAGCCACCACCATGTTTCCTTTGATCAGCTAGTTTCTGTAATCTAATATAATCTGTTTACCATTTCATCTTTACAAGCAGTATACATGTCTGTTAAAAAGAAATGGCAAAATTCTGTGACAAGACCTATAATAATCATATCACACACATGCTTGATATTTTGTCATTGTTGATGATAAGCAGGAGAAGAAATAAATATTTATTGAGCCATATTCTTCCTGATGTGTTTTTGGATAAATAGGCAATTGGCTATTAGTAACAATTTGTCTATGATGACATAGTAGGTCACATTTTTATATGAAGCATTAGAAAAATGATCTTATTGTATTTACTGTGAAAAGGGATAGCACAGTGGTGCAATGGATAGCACATCTGCCTCATATACCTCAGTGCTTGGTACAGTTTTCAGCCCAGTCCCTGTGGGTCTGCATGTCCTTTCCTTGTTCTTGTAGGTTTTTATATGTCATAGGTAAGTTTATTAGCAACTGTAATTTGGCACTGTGTAAGTGAGGTTTGGTTTCCTACCTTCTACTGGTGTAGTGCAGTGCACTACGGAAAGTGATAATCACTCGTCACATTACAGGTATCTATAGCCTTTCCTTTGTTTTTAAATAGCTATTGAGAAAATGGGCACACTTACTCTGAGTAGGGAGGAAGTGCGTCAAATCTCCAGAGGAGATGTGGCTTCATAGCGGCTCAGGCTTCACGTGTCTATGGCACTTGTTTCTGATTCATGCAACATTGCAAGAATCAGACAAATATCCGGACAGGCGAAGTTGAAAAAGGGAGAGGATGCAATACAAGCATTACATTGTACTACACAGCTGTGTAGGAGGGAGAGGGTGCGAGGCAATTCATTCACCTTAAGGATCGCACACCAGCTGATGCCAAAGTAAATGGGAGAGTTCCAGAAGGAAGGGGAAATGCAGTGTGTGCAGTGTTGCTATGTCTTCCTGGATAGAAGGGGTGATAGTGTGTCAACAGGGTCTTTGGGTGCCACAGTCCCCCTGGACATATACTGTAAAAATGGGGAATGGACACTAGAGGTCATCTTTTGATGGGGACTAAAATAAATAGTGGTGAACGTGGGTGGTGAGTGAGTATTAAAGCCCTGGAATATCAATAGGAGATTTTAACACTGTTTTGTATATAGTTTTTTTTTTTTTTTGTTTCTCCTTGATTATTGCTTTTGGGAATGAAGAAGAAGATAAATGTTTTGTGTAAATAGTGCTTTTGAATAAGAGTTTATTAATATTTTAATTTTCCTTTATTGATTTTTGGTTGGCACGGGAGAAAGGGAAAGGACTGTAATTTTTGTTAATATTTTGCTGTACATTTTTTTGCTATTTTTGCTATGTGTGTGTCATGAGGACTGTGTTTTATTAAATGTCACTGCATTAGTTTGATATGGGAATGTCTTTGTTGCACCTTTTTCTTTGAAGCACCTATAAAAAAAGAACATTTGTTTTTGTTCATTTTTGTACATTAGTGTCTATGTCTCCCTGCTCTCACTTTTGATATCTTCAGTCCATAAACTACAAGGACCCAAAGTTTAGCATGGTACCATTTCCCACTACATGATGTATCCCAAATGGATGCTGCAGTTCTAAAGTTCTAAAGGCACCATCCCCACCGCTGAATAGAAAAAGCATGCTCACACAATACTTTAAATTTCAGCTATGGGAGATAAAAAAAGGAAACTGATGATTATGCAATAAGTTTGGAGAAGGGGTCAAATAATTTTTAAATGAAAAACTTCCACATCCTATTTAAATAAATTATAATGCTTAAAATTTGTACTTAGTCTCTTTAGTTAACATCTGGATTTATCACCTTAGTCGTCTAATAGGGTAAGAAAGTTAACAGGCAGTCTAAGTACTGGATAGTTGTGTCACAATCACACTGCAGACTATCACACATATGTCCCTTTCATCTGCCTGTTTGATGTTGGTTTGAATGCTTTGTAATTATGCTTGGAATCTTTTCACATTCCTTTGAGCAGCTGTGAAGAACAGAGAGAAGCGACAATTATTAATGCAAATCCTAGAGGAAAAATACAGTAAGGCACTGAAAAGCTAATCCAATAAGATTCATAGATCTCTTCCTCCATAAACCTTTGAAGCTGGCATTTGCTTGGCCAGGGCACACTTGTATTAAACTAAAACTTCAAATGTTGGCTAGCTTCACTTTTCAGCATTGATTAAGTTCTTGAATTTATATATATATATATATATATATATATATATTTTTTTTTGGGTAATGTTGCTGATGTACTAATTTTGCTTTGAAAGCTTTTCATCCAGTTATAAACTAAGCTTTTTTAGTTACCCCATTTATTTATTCAACTGAATTAAAGGTTACAGTACAATTACATTTAGAAGCAGACAGACAGAAAGGTCATTTTCAATTTAAGGACATAGTAAGAAGAATCTATGTCATTGTAAAAGATATGATCACACTTTTACCAATAATTGCACTTACTGTTTTGCTGCAAAGACATATATTTTAAGTGTAATTTCTGGATAATGTTATATCCAGTTTTGTTGCTTTGGTTTGTCCAAATACAGGGACCGTAATGTTATAGAAGCAATTCTCTCCTATAAAAGAGGCCTGAAATTTGGGTCTGAATTCAATTAGTATTGTCAGAATTTGTCCATTTGAGGTATAGCACTATATTTGTATTTACAATTTTAGTAGGACTTGTTTATTTTTGTTTTATTTCAGCATCCTGGTGATCTTTTATTCCATTAGAGAGTTGCATAAATTGGATTATTCATGTTGAACTAAATGAAGTAAAACTTTTTACACATAATTATTAGGATCTGTCAGGGATGATAGGCTGTATAACCAGCATTAGGAGTAAAAGTCAAGGAAGGTTTTGCTTAAGCATTATAATGTAGGGAGGCTTCTTCAGGAGTACTGTGTGCAGTTTTGTACCCATATTGCCAGATTTCTCTCTGTAGTCGAATAATGTACTTTTTGTCTATTACAAAACAGAAATAGCAGCAGTAGAGAAAGTTCAGAAGATAGTGACTAGGTTGCAAGGTATAAGCTATTTTTTTAGTTTAAGCAAATGACAATAATAGATGACATGACTGAGGTGTTTAAAATTAGAAAAGAAATTAGTACAGTGGATCCATTGCTCCATTCATCCATTTTATAACCCGCTTCAGCATGGTTGTGGGAGAGCAGGAACCTATAACAAAAAGCATAGGGCACAAGGCAGAAACAATCCATGATTAGAATACCAGTCCATCACAGGTCAAACTCACACACACTCTCTGGCCAATACATCTAACCCTTATATCTCTGAACAGTGGGATCCCTAATGTTACTAAAATGAGTTCTTCAACAAGGACATGACAACACAGAAGGAAACTGTTTAATGTTAATTTTCACACAAAGTTTAGAAGAAGAGGACTGGGACTTTAGGAAATGGGGTCCAGCCTCATGTGGGGAGGCAAAATTGGGGAGGGGGACTGGGTGGGGGAGAAAAAGAGCAAGCTATCTCTATCTTTTTAATCCTTATAAGTGCCAATGTGACAATAGGCTTCAAAGGAATAACTCCTGGGAAAATTGGAAATTAAGGTCAAAACTGTCTTATTTTCAGTTAAGACTAAAAAATGACAACAAAAGCTCAGAAGCAATATCTCCAAGACTGGACAGTTAACTTTGTGAGCTGGAATGTTAAAGGCCTGAATCATGAATTAAAGAGAAAAAAATTCTCTCATGTAACAGGAAAAAATAAAATAGTATTTTTACAGGAGACCCACTTATTAAGCAAGGATCAGTTTCGGCTGCACAAAGACTGGACTGGCCAAATGTTCCATTCCAGCTATACACAGAAAACTAGAGGTGTGAGAATTCTTACACATAGAACAGTCTCATTTGTAGTATCAGATGTAGTATCTGATCCTGAAGGGAGATATGTGATTGTCATAGGTAATTTATTTAACTATAAAGTGATTTTGATAAACACTTATGCACCGAAAGTGGATGATTGGGACTTTACCAAAAACATATTTGCATCCATTCCCAATGTGAACACTCATAAAATTATAATGGCTGGGAGCTTCAATTGTGTTTTAAATCCAGACCTAGATAGGTCTCCTATCACGGGGTGATGACATCTAACACTGCAAAGACAACTGCACAGTTTGTAACTGACCACAACTTATCAGACCCCTGAAGATTTGTAAACCCAAACTCAAGAGCATATTCCTTCTGCTCACCAGTGCATCATTGCTACTCAAGAATTGATTATTTCTTTGTAGATAACAACTTCTTGCCTACGATTAAATCTTGTAAGTATGATACTATTGTTATTTCTGACCATGCCCCCTTGATTTTGGAGCTAAAATCACTATGACCCACATACTCATCTCACAGATGCCGTCTTAATCCACTTTTATTAGCAGACAAGAACTGTACAGAATCCAAGCAAATCGATTTTTTTAGAGACAAATACATCCTCAGAGGTTTCTGCAGGAACACTGTGGGAAACCATGAAGGCCTTCTTAAGAGGACAGGTTATCTCATATTTTTCCCACAGAAATAAATTGGAAACCAAGAAGGTATCAGAGCTAATCAACAAAATTATTAGAATAGATCAAGAACATGGTGTCCAATTGAGGTACTTCATAGGAAAAGGTGGGCTCTGCATTCAGAGCTCAACATGTTAACAACTAAAGAAACTGAACAACTCATAATTAAATCAATACATCATTATTATGAACATGGAGAGAAAGCTAATAAGATCTTATCTCAACAAATCAACAAACAAGAAGTTTGCAATGCAATCCCAGCAATCACCAACACAAACGGAGACAAAATCATTGACCATAAAAATATAATGCACACATTTAGAGACTACTATAAATCCTCATATTCTACTTAGATTAAAGAAGACAAGACACAATCTAATGCATTTCTGGATGCATTACAGATACCAGAATTAGATACTCTTAGTGAAGAGGAGTTGGATAAACCACTGGCACTGTCAGAATTACTAGAAGCTATATAAACTCACTGCAGAGTGGAAAAGCAGCATGCCCTGATGGCTACACTGCTGAATTTTATAAGAAACTAGCAAAATACCTGCGCTTCGCAGTGGCGAAGTACTGCCTTAAAATTTTTACTAAGAAGAAAATTAAACCTTTTTAAACTGAGGGAAAATATACCAATAATTATTTGTTAAGGATCTCTTTGTATACCACATTGTGAGTTCGGCCCTCCGGTTGTAATATGACCAAGCTGTGCGCTGAGCTTACTCTTGAGCATGCAACGTACAGTTGGCCATGTGAACAGTAATCTTGTTTCATATCTCACAGCTTGGATTGCTGCTGTCATAATCGGTTTGAGTTTCATGGTTTGTTTCAATTACAACAGTATTTGTAGGACTTGTGTTGAAGAGACATTCGGCATCTGTCAAGCGTTGTAAGTATACAACCGGTTTCATCGATAACTTCACATCCAGCTTTTGAGAATTTAAACATTCATAAATATCAAAGTGTCCACTACTGAAATCGTCACCTGTCAATCTAAGATGTTTAAGAGGCATTGGCGGTTGTCGAAAGGTGTAAAATATTTGGCCATTTTGGTACACTTGAAAGCGACAACCGAACAATTCAGCGGCAGCCATCAACTCACATGCAGATGCATAGGTGTAGGGCTTAATCATTTCATTCTTCTAGTGCTCCTGTGTAGTATAATTATCTCCTGTACCGTCATCAGTCCACACCTTGAACCTGTCCCAGTCATTCAATACATAAGACACAATGTTCCTCCGGATATCAAGAGTGAGCCTGATATGGCCATGCAATATGTAACAAAGAGAATGGAAAAGGTAGGTGCCATCTCCGGGCATGGAAACCACTCGGTAAGTGACAGTTCTTTGATCAATGGTGATCACCTCGATAGACATGTTAATGGGGGTACGGTTGGAATGATAAAGGAAATGGGTACCTGAACAATGTAAAGTAAGTCTAAAATACCTACACAATAACTATAATCGTAATAAATGAACAATAAAACAGCGGAGAAGCCGTGGATTAAATAAAAAGGCTGTAGTTATCAGCAGGGAGACGTGAATCCCGTGGTGAAGCAAGGAAGGGAATGTAGAGACTGGAGCGACGGACAGCCTTATATAGGCAGGCAGCCAATAACGTGGGAGGCGTTGGGATGGGGGACCCAACGCCACCTCACACGGTGACCGAGTTGCAGGCTATGGACGTATATATGTACGTAAGTAGGATTCAGTTAGCGTTGGGAACCCGCGTACCAAATTTCTTGAAGATGGGCCCATAAGTAACAAAGACCGTTGAAAAGTTCAATATGGCGGCCGACAGTGGCATCATACCACCGAAATAAGTACGTACATTGGTTTCGGTTAGCGCAGGGAAGCCACCTACCAAATTTCGCGAAGATGGGGCCATAAATAAGAAAGTTCAACATGGCGGATGTTGTCGACCGTTATGCGTAGAATTTCAAAATGAGACCTGCTTAACTTTTGTAAGTAATCTGTAAGGAATGAGCCTGCCAAATTTCAGCCTTCTACCTACATGGGAAGTTAGAGAATTAGTGACATTGGAAAGTTCAATATGGCGGCCGACAGTGGCGTCATACCAACGAAATAAGTACGTACATCGGTTTCCATTAGCACAGGGAAGCCGCCTACCAAATTTCGTGAAGATGGGGCCATAAATAAGAAAGTTCAACATGGCGGACGTTATCTACCGCTATGACCGTTACGTGTAGAATTTCGAAATGAAACCTGCTTAACTTTTGTAAGTAAGCTGTAAGGAATAAGCCTGCCAAATTTTAGCCTTCTACCTACACGGGAAGTTGGAGAATTAGTGGTGAGTGAGTCAGTCAGTGAGTCAGTCAGTGAGGGCTTTGCCTTTTATTAGTATAGATTTTCAACCCAGCTAGCTCCCCATCTATTAGAAACATTTACAGAAGCTAGAGAAAATAAAATTCTACCTCAAACTTTTCACCAAGCATTAATTACTGTCTTTCCTAAACAAAATAAGGACATAAATGTGCATCGTACAGATTAATTTTCTGAATAATGATATTAAGATACTCTCCAAAATCCTAGCTAGAAGGATGGAGAAAGTGCTACCTTCGGTAATATCACAAGATCATACTGGATTTATTAAAGGCGGACACTTGGCTTCCAATCTTTGACGGCAGTTTAATGTAATATATTCACCAGCAAAGTCAAACATCCCAGAGATATTATTATCGTTGAATACAGAAAAAGCAATTGACATGGTTGAATGGAACTACATTTTCACTACATTGGAGAAATTTGGATTTGGCCCAAACATTTGTACATGGATCGAACTACTGTACTGTATACCAATCCAGAGCCTTCAGTTTGTATTAACAACATTAATTCAGACTACTTTAAACTAGAGTGTGGTACCAAACAAGGATGCCCCTTGTCACAACTGCTTTTTGCAACTGCCATTGAGTCACTGGCAATTCATTGTCGAAATGCTATTGAGATAAAGGGGACTATCAGACAAGGACTGGAACAGAAGTTTCTCTATATGCAGATGATATGGTACTGTATATATCAGATCCACAAAATACTGTGCCTGCAGTCCTAAAATTACTAACAGAATTTCAAAAGATTTCTGGTCTCAGAATCATTTTGAATAAAAGTGTCCTATTTCAAGTGAATTGTCAAGCATACAATATTAGATTTGACACCTTCCCTTTTATCATCACACATTAGTTTAAATACCTCGGGGTAAACATCACAAGCAAGCAAGACTTGCATAGATGATCAACCCTTCATCTCACTTTAGCTGAAATAATTAACATTTTTAAGATGAACGTCCTTCCTAAGTTTCTCTTTTTATTTCAAAACATTTCAATATACATCAATAGATCATTTTTTAAGAAATTAGATTCAACCATAACCTCACTTATTTGGATTTCAAAACATCCACTTATCCAAAGGGCGACCCTAGAAAGAACTAAGGCGGAAGGTGGCAAGGCTCTACCTAACTTTCAATTTTATTACTGAGAAGCAAATATGCAAACTATAAAAACATAGACATGGACACAAACAGATAAACATACACAGGCTTGGTCCGCAATAGAAATAAAATACTGCAGTACTTCTTTATATTCCTTGCTTTGGACCCCAATAAATACAAGTTCAATAAATACTCAGTCACAATATGGAACCAATGTAGGAAGTATTTTAAGATAGAAAAGCTTTTATCTGTGGCACCTTTTTTCACCCTCTCAAATATATGCAGTTTTTACTGTCTGGAAAACATTCGGGATTAAATCACTTAGAGATCTGTACATAGACAATGTCTTCACATCCTTCAAACAATTACAATACAAATTTAACTTTCCAGCAACACATTTATTTCACTAGCTTCAAATTCAAAACTCTGTTAAACAGAACCTACTCAATTTTTCTCACCTCCCACCTACCTCTATGCCAGAAAAAATATTGCTCAGTCTTGTGGACTCAGACAGCATTTCCTTAATATATAAAACTATTTTACAGTCCCTCCCTTTCAAAGATTCAAATGGACAGTAAGAAAAGGATATCTCATTCAACATTTCAGAAAAGCAGTGGATAGTAGCAAATATACAGAATTCACTTGAGCTCCATATGCGCAATGCATAGAATTATTCAACTCAAAATTATATACTGAGCACATCTCTCTCGTTTAAAATTGTCCCAAATGTTTCCAGGGCAAGATTCAACCTGCAAATCAAGTTCTGGCCTCACTGGGCCACTTGTTTTGGGCCTGTACCAAATTAATATCATTCTGGACCCAAATCTTTAAATGCCTTTCAGACAGCCTTGGTGTCACAATCCCTCCTAATCCACTAACAACTGTGTTTGGTGTACTCCCAGATGGTCTTAAAGTGGACAAGGACAAACAAACTGTAATTGCCTTTACTACACTAGTAGCACATAGACTTGCCTTGCTCAACTAGAAAAATCCAGTATATAAGAATGTTATATACTATTTAAAACTGGAAACAATCAAATTTCGCAATTAGAGGATCTGTATAAAACCTTTTCAAAACCTGGCAGGAACTAATCAATAATATTTTAGAATAAGCATTTAAATTCGGGAAACAGGTTCTCTCCCCTCTTTTACTCCATTCATCTTTATTCATTTATTAATTTATCAATTTACTTATTTTTACTAGCATAAAGTTTTACACTACTGGCCTAGCTATCTATCTCAGGGGTGGGGGTTGATTTGTTTATAACCTTTTTTTTTTTGTAAAACTTGAGTTATGTGTATGGAATATTATTTGATTGTAATAAAATTTAAAAAAGGCAAACTCAGTTGAAGGACACAGGACACACTCAGGACTCCCTGGAAGTCATAGTCAGAGGGAATTAAAAAAATGTTTTGAAGGTTTTTTCTACACAGTATTTGGGAACCCTTAAAAGCTGATATGATGTTATTTTGGAAAAAACAAAGTTAAAAAAAAATTGACAAGTTTTGTTGAGTCAAAGGCATAGTCTTATCAAAATTGTTCTAATGTTCTCTCAGTTAATATTTTAATAATATTTATAATATATAACATTTCAATATACAATAAACAACTCATCTGCATTAGTGCCACCAAGAGTTTTTTATGTTGGTCATAGCACATATATTCTAAAGGATTTTTTCCATTTAAAATCAAATTGAAAATATTAATATTATTACCTAAGAATAATATGTTTGGATATGTTTGGTACTTTTGCAAGTCAAACTTATTTTTCCACAATCAAGATATGCATTAAGTTGCTGTGAGAAATTGTGATTTTTATGTATTTTTTATCAAATTTTTATTGGTAAAATGAAAAAGGAATACAGTAAAAAGAAACCAACAATAGTCCAAAAATCATGTATTATGTTCCATTAAGTTTTTAAGAAACACTATCTGTTCTTTATTTCTAAAATGGGGACTGTTGGGAATTGGTCAAAAAATGTACAGAACACATCCATTTGAAAGTGGCAAAGTCTTCTGTTTCAGAAAACATGCCTTCAGTCTTTCAGGTAATATGTTTATGAAAACAAAAGTAAATTGCAGTCCTTTCTTTTATTCTTTGTAATATTTCTCCTAAGATAAAGATACATTCAACCATCATGGTTTGAGTTCTCATGTAAATAAGGACGTAAAATAACACAAAACCATGCAAGATTCTGAAGCTGCTCAGTGAAGCATTGTTCTTCATAGTTGGAGGTATCAGAAGTACAAAATGGCATCTTAATTTGTGTAAATCTTAAAAAAAATCTTACCCTGTGTTTTCAAATCAGATGCGGAATTTATAAATTAGCTACACGAAACCACACCACTGAGGGTGAAAGGTTGCCACTGAGACAGGTAATGAGGTGGAAAGCGTAGTCCAAAGAAATAATGCTGCATAGTATTGCAAGTACATTGGTCCTTTGTTTCTAGGGTAATTACTGTCATGTGTACAGAGCACAGTGAAATTTTTACTTGCGTGTGCTTATCAACATATAACACATCATCCCTCTCCAGTGCAATGATTAGTCAGTATAACTACATTATCTCAAAATTTCTGTCTGCCCTACCTGAAAAATGTCAGAACACGTTTGTCATAACCTAGTAGCAACAAACTGTATAAAGAATGTGTTAATAGTTTCTTGTGATATAGCCTATGGCATGAGCATTTTAAATGAATGCATAGCCAGCACGCTTGAGTTTTTTTTTATTTGGGGTTTAGCACTGGGTTCAAGATTGCTACACTTACATTCCACAGTAGTTTAAAATGGAGCTGAAGTATGAGAGACAATAACAAGAATGTTAAGAACAAAAAGTTACAAGAGATCGGAGGTTGAAGAACAATTTAAAATAAAAGTTAGAAAGGGTAGTATCATGGATGGAGCCAGTGCTGCAGGTGTGAAGGCAGGCAGTTGGGAGAAGCCCCACAGTAATATTTTGCCAAGTGGTTGAATTGTAGAGGTAGCTCCGGTTTAGCACCTTTGAAGAGCTGGAGCGACCATGAACTCATGAAAGCTTCAAGAGACGTCAAGGAAATGATGACAGGAGTAGGAGCAAGGCTTAGTGTGGCACCCTGCAGAACGCCAAGGGACTGGCGATAGGGGATCCCAAGACAGGATTTAATGGATGACTATTCCTGCCGGCTGGTGCCTCTTAATGCTGCAGGGTGCCATCAGGGATAACCAGAAGTAACATCAGGTTTAGAGAGGGAACACTGTGGCTCAGATTGTGTTTTTAAAGAAAATATTTTATGCCCTTGATTTTAACCTTGATTTTAATGGAATATTTAATGTACTTTTTACCTTCTGCAATGTTCACTCTTTACTTGCTTTTATTCTGGAGTATTTATTTATTAAGTAGAGACACTACACTGAATTTGCACATTTGGATTTTGAACCCTTGTTTGCTTATTTGTATGGAAATATAAGTGCCTGCACACTTACACTTGCTGCAGCTTATCCTTGGGTACTTTATTAGCAGATTCAGTTGGTTTCTAGAGGTTGTTTCGAGGAGTTTGGAGCTAATCCAGACTGTCATGTTGCTATTATTTCAGCCCCTTCAATAATACCACTAACAGGAAAAGGCTGGGTGCTTAGCCACCCTAAAATCCACTGGAATACCTAACTAATCTAACACACACCTCTTTGGGGATAAGAGAGGGAAACTGGAATAGTTGAGAGAAAACCCTTGCAGATGTGAGGGACAACATGCCAGATCCACACAGCCAACTAGGCATGGAGTAACTAGCTTACTTCAAAGCTCCAATCTTCCTTACAATAAAAAATCTCAGAACACAGGCAGCCTAACAAAAAGCAAATATGTCAAACCTTAAAGAGATGCCTTGCTGAGTTATTTGTATTACAAGTAACGTAGTAGTCACCATGTAGTGCAGCAGACTGTGTTCTGTTTGCTGCATGGGTTGTGTGTGGGGGGTTGAAATAAAAGGAAGACAGTAGTCTGACATTTCATTCCCTATATAAAACAAAAGAAATGGGTTTCACACAGAAAAAAATGACTCCTCCCCAATTCAGCTTATACAAAACAAAAAAGTGGTCCAAAAACACAGAGTAAGTTTCTACATTATTGCTTTTGACAGCTATGTTTCATTTTAATGATCATGATCAGGTGATTAGGAAAGAAGGAACTGTATTGTTTCAGAATATTGCTTAATTTCCCATTCTTAACAATATGTATTTGCTAAACAGAGCTGTTTTTCACAACTTCAACCAAATAATGATCTTGCTTTATTGCTCCTTTACTGTATATAAAGGACTTGGGTGAAACTGAAGAAAATATTTATTTTGCCTGGTGTTTTTTTCATGTGTGTGTTTTATTCTTCAATATGAAAAACTGTTTCAGTCAAAAGAATGCACAGCTTCTGCATGAGCAGTGACAACATGACTGGTGCCATTCTTTTCCATTTTTGCCTTCTGGAGATCTACCATTGGTTTTTGGAAACAAAATGACTGACATGTCTTGACATCATTTGGCTTGGCCACATACTACCTGTGTGATAAAAATGACCACATTTGTGATTGTGGTTTTTTTGATGGCCATTTTAAGAAACTGTATATGCTGACCTGGGAGCATGGTCAAACTGTCAGCTCTTCTGATCTTTTTGGAGAAGCCAGATACTGTAATTTTTATATTCTACCAGTAACGGCACACTTGACTTAACCATTCATAGTTTTCATACTCTTTCTCTGTACATTTAGCATTCGTTTGCTCAAAGATTGATGCGCTTGCTATTTCCTGAGGAGCTGTTCTTTTCTCCACCCTAGCGGTCCGCTCTTTCTCTTCTTTCATGTACATCTTTTTGCGTTAAAATTGATTACTTAGCATGTTTTCCTTATTTTTTCACTTAAGCTAGCACTTTAAGTCTGCCTCAAGAATGATTTAAGATATGAAAAGGTAGGAAATGAGAATGGTGCCCGTACGCATGCGCCGCACGGCCATCCTGCTGGCCACTGCCGAGAGTTATTTCTACAATAAAATAAAATAAAATAAAATGAGGAATAACCTTGGAGGTCAATCATCATCCAGAAAGTGGATAGTAGACGTCACGCAGTATACCAAATTTCAGGTCAATAGTTCAAACAAGTGGTGAGCTACAGGTGATTTAAAATCCTGGACAGACAAATGGTCAGCCACGGTAGCATATTATATAAGAACATATATATTCATTTTAAACACTTTTCATATTTGCAGCTGTGTTTTGTAAGCCTGGTTTTCTTATTTTAAGGCTATAACATTTTCATTTATTTTTTTCAAGCTAACTTAGGGCATAATCATTTAGGCTGATGACCAAGCTCATCCCATTTCAGTGTTGTGGATGATACAAGTCATTAGGTTCATATTTTTTCAAGCTTCTTGAAGGGTTTTGTTTCACATGACAGTGTTCCAAGTGTTTGTTCCTCTGTGACTTCCAGAAGCCAGTGTCTCAGCAACACATTTATAAATGTCTTATTTTTTTATTTTTACCTGCCAGCTGGTCAGGAAACAGCATAATGGTTGAATGCCCCCTGGCAAATGTTCAGTATTTAGATATTTGATGACATTCATAGACACCTTGATGCTTATATGAATGATGGTCAAGTAAAATAGCAAATTGCTGCAAACAAAGACTGACAACAACCAAAACTCTTAGTCAGGAGAGAATGGATCTTAAACGTGAGAGATCACGGTATCATAAAGAATAAGAAAAAGTATCTGAACCAATGGATATGTTACAGTAAAAATGTAAGTAAAAACATGAGAGGGTGCCTGTATGGAATCTTCAATAGTGGTGCAAAGCACTCGATATCTGATTTTGGGTTGATCAGCTGCAGACAAGCATAACAATGAAAGCTTTTGTTTTGTGGGTTTAAGCCATCAGCACTGATAAGCAGGAGCAAGGTAGTGGGGTTAGGGAGAAGCACAGAATTATTAATAGAAAGTCAAGAAAGGTGAGTGTGGTAACTGTATTTTATTACACTATGTAACACAAATTTTGTTCCTGGCTTCCAAGAGTTATATTTCAACTGCTTATGTCTAAAGCCTATGGAAAAACGACTACATTCAGCACAAACTTTAATTTTATGACCACAGCCCAGAAAATTTCGTATTTATAGTGACAAAACAAGGGAATTTTTATCTTTTCGTTCATGCGGTCTGATAAAGAACAACACTTGCATGTTAAATAGACAAAGACAGTCAAAACCACTCAAAAAGGTTCAGAAATGAGTAGGTTTTCTAGATTACTCAAATCGCTTTCTCGAAGAAGCCCCCAAATGTAGTCCCCCATCATGTTTTCATTATACTGTCCTTGGTAACGACGTTCAAAGTCCAGTATATCCTGATGAAAGTGCTCGCCTTGCTCCTCTGAGTAAGCTCAAATGTTCTCCTTGAATTTGTCAAGATGAGAGACTTTAAAAGACATTCTGCATCCCATTTTGGCGTAATTCTTTATGAGAGTCCGAACCAACTGCACATAGTTTTCAGCCTTGTGATTACCCAGGAAGCCATGAACCACTGCAACGAAACTGTTCCAAGCCGTTTTCTCCGTCCTGTTCAGCAGGTTGGCGAATTGGTAGGATCCACCATGCAGAAGTAGCAGTTGCTTGAGTGGTCAGTCGGTTGCCGCCAAATTCGCGGGATAGCAAACTTCATGGCTCTCTTTTCTCCCCTCTACCAATCTTCAAGAGTTTTCTTGCAATATTTGCATGGGAAATGAGGTGTCCAGGGCTTGTCTTGATCCCCGACAGGCATGCCGAAGTATGCCTTGTAGGCCTAGCACATCTTACGACATGCTTTCACGGAATACTTTCTCGCTCTTGTCTTTATAAATTGTCCACAGACGTAGCAAAATGCATCTGCTGGGTGCAAGCAATCTCTTGATGCCATCTAAATCAAATAAAAAAAATAACATAAACCGAAATGTTGGTTCGAGTCACCTGTGCTTTTATACTTGTTATGACTACTATTGGACAGTCCGAGAACGTTCTAGAAAGTTCTAAAAGTTTCTTGAAAGTTCTAGATAATTCTGGAAAATTCTAGAAACGCCTGGACAATTCTAACAGATCAAGAATATTCTAGAAGGCTACTCAGTATTGAATGCAAATCGAGAATTTTCTCAAAAACAGACAAATGTCAAAATATCATTGTCCTGATCACTGTTGTGGAACAACAGCTATTTTCTATTTTTTTTAGGCATACCAGGTTAGGAAAACACACTTTGTACCCAGGAACAAAATAAAAATAAAAATTTGTTACATAGTGTTATTTGTCCCTTTGTTGAAGGTTTGATGATAATTTACTTCTCTTTTGTAATCTGGAAAGTAGATACCGTTGCTCCAATTTTAAAAAGCTAAAGTTATATATTAAGATAAAATAGCTTTGTCGTATATATTTACTCCATTGAGCCTTTGATGCATCACACATCTCTACATATTTTAAATGTGAAATACAAACACAGTGATTTTTTTTTTTCAATTTAACCTTTAAGGTAGAAAAAAAAAACTAATGGCATTTTACTTTTTTCCACATAGCAAATTTATTTTCCAGGGCATACCTCAATTTGCTCCTAATAAATTCTAATGTCAGGCAATTGCAAGTACTGAGTGTAGTGGTTTACTGCCTTCTGCTGCAGTCTTTATCAATGAATATAATGAGATATTTGTCTGCATTTTTTTAGGCTGTTAAGCAATGAAAAATATGTTCTTTTTTTCAGGTAAGGAAGACAGAAATTCTGAAGTGAGGTAGTACTGTCACTAATCAGGGTGCTGTAGATTGGTGATGTGTTGCATGTTGATTAGCACTTGCAAGTAAGAGTTTCATTGTACTCTATACATGTAACAATAATGACCCTATGAACAAGGCAGCCAGCTACCCGCTAGTGCTTGTTTTTATTTTTGTTTTGTTTCAGCACTGCTTGGGTAGATGTGGGACACCTCCAGGAGTCAAAGAAAAACAGGGTAATGCTGCCAGAGAATTATTGTATATTTGGAGTCTCAATACTCAACAGACCACTCCAAAATAAAAGGTATGAAATTTGATTTAAAAAATAGTAAAATATTAAGTTTGTTTTATCATTGAAAAACCTAATTTTAACACTTCTTTTCCTATAAAATATAACAGTTTTCTTCTCTTTGATATCTGCTGTAGAATTGGTGGCTGTCCATCATCTTCTTCCAAATGAAGCAACACACAGAAAGGTATGCAATATTGTGAATGTCAAACACCTAAACAAACTCCAGATGAATAAGCATGGAAACCTTACTGCAAACATTTCAATCACATTATTCAGACACTAAGGGTTGAGTTTAGAATTAATTGTTGATTCTCAAACTTGGCTAAGGAGGCAAAAGACTGTAGGAGAAAAATGGGATGTTGTTTTTTACTGTTACTTTGTTCAGCCCCTGCTAGGTCATATATATAACTCTTTTATTTTTCTTCAGCTGGACTACTGTGTACATGCATGAATACATTCACCATTTTCTCTGTATATATAACTACATGTTACAGAGATCATTTGCACGGTCATTCCCTGGAAATGTTTAAGTTCTTCTTAAGAAAAATCTTCACTTGTCACCATCACTCAAACAATTCACAAAGCAAACACAAATAAAAAACAAAGCAACATAACAAGCTTGGGAGATCTAGGAAATTTCTACATGGCTGCAGTCATTAACATCACAGTCACAATCGCTTTGACCATAAGAGGAAAGTTTTCTGGTTCTTACCATAACCATTTAAGATAAATAAAAAAAAAGGTTAAGGCCTTTTCATTTATATGGTTCAGTTTGTTCAGGCTGCTGTCTCATATTGAAATGATGGCTGTTCTATTCCTGCCTATATTTATTTATTTGGCTGACCCCTTTATCCAAAGCAACTAACAACATTTTAGATACAATTGGTTACATTTCTTTTCTTTCTCCAGTTGGAGCACAGGCGGTTGAAGTGACTTGCCCAGGGTCACACAGTGTCAGTGTCAGGATTTTGAACACATGACCTCAAGGTCTGAAGTCCAAAGCCTTAACCACTGTGCCATACTGTAATTGGAATATTAGAGTAATATGTCACTGTGCTCTATGTAAATATCTTACAGCTAACACAACACCAGATTTAGTACAAGGGCCCAGAATTTAGAGTTGTTCGACAAGCATCTTAAGACAAGACAAGTTAAGGACAATTGCAAAATGGACAACGTTCTGATATTTCTGTGTGTTAGAGTCAACATGAAATTGTATCCTCTCTTTGCCTTGTTTGGAATTGTATTATTCTCCTAAGTGGGGCATGCACATGGAGAAAGAGTATAAAGCCTTGGAACATTGAAGCCAATGGACGGATGGGAGATAACGTCATCCGATTCTGAAAATCCTTCCAGTGCAGCGACGAAAATGGCAGACTGTATAAATCGAGCTCCCACTTCGGTAATGGCCTTGTCATGGCTTCCTCGTCTGTTATGCCGCGTAAATCGTCATTAAAGAAAACAAAGTTATTTCTCCTATGTGATTTCTTACCGCCATATAACTAAGGGAGGGGTATCGCCTTTTAAAATTAAATCTATATAGTTTCAGGTTATGTAATATGCAATTAAAAAATAACTTATTCCAACCGGGGAGCTAGCGCCCCCTGCTGGATAAACACATTGGGTTTTAGGAATCTTTTGTTTTGTTTCCAGCCATTTGTCCTGTAAAATCAACATCCTAACTAAGTGCTATCACGATCTCAAGTGGCTCCCCTAATTCACAGAATTAGATATTTTACTCCAAATGAACCAGGTATTGCAGATTTGGAGGTGCTTACCATCATCTAAGTCAACCCAACAAAATTCCAATAAGTTATGAACCATTCAACATAACAGACTGTGGTCTGTTGAGGATAAGTGGGGAATCTCTTCTGCCAGAAAGCAGATTCATCCTTAGATTCCAAAATTGAAAATTCTTATTAGTAGGAGAGGAGACTAGAGGCACCTGACATAGTTTAATGACCATCTACAAATGATTCAACTTAATGCCAAATAAGCAAGCACAACCCTTGCCTTGAAAAAAAAAGCTAGCAACCATACCACACCTGTGCTTCAGAGGTCATCCTTGACCCTAAGCACATTCGGGCCTTCTTGGATGGGAGACCACCAAGGAAATTACTGCTGGAAGAGATGTTGTTGAGGCCAGCAGGGAGTACTTACCCTGTGGTCTGAATGTGGATCTGAATGCCCCAGTGCAGTGATGTGGGCACTGTGCTTAAAATATGGTGCAGTCCATCATATGAGACATAACACTGAGGCCCTCGCTCTCTGTGGTCATTACAGATCCCTGGATATCTTTCAAAAAGAGTAGTGTTTGTCCTGATATCATTGCCCATCACAGCCCTATATATTCTAACCCTTAATCATCCCTTGTCTCTAATTGGATATCTCTTTCACCCCTTCACCACCCAATAGCTCACGTGTATTGAGCATTCTGGTACAATGGTGCATCCAGGTGGGTGCTACACATTAGTAGTGGATGAAGTGTTCCCCTCTGTTGAAGTGCTTTTAGTAGCAAGAAAAGTGTTATATAAATGTAAATAATTACTATTATTATTATTATTAAAATTAAGGGGTCACAGCAGCAGCCCCAGAACACAAAGTTTGATTTTTTATATCTTTATTGAAAATGTTTAAATGATATGTTCCATACAAACATAATTTTTCAACTCTACCTAGTTCAAAAAATGTTTTACTGAATATTCTTTTATCAGCTCTTTAAAATTAGGGATTTTATTTTCATTCTCCTTAGTCCCAGATGATTACTGGGCTTTAGTTTACAGCTATTTTAGGCTACTTGTATTCACAGTAGAGCCACCAGGTTTGAATAATGCTATTTTAAATTGGAGGGTAATACATTCAGTCAAGTAGAATTTTCAGTTTAAAATGCCTAATTTACATAAGATAAATAATTTGTACAATTATATAATGTTTGCTGATACCCAGCCAAGTGTGTTCATTATGACTGATTTTGCCTAGTAATTTGATTCTGTTTTTTGTTAAGAAGTGCAATAAGGTTAAGGTTCTGTAGAACATTATTGACATTTTCTATAATCCATTGTAGCTAATTTACAACATCCTTCTCTTTTTTATGAAAATTTAACCTACATGAGTGTTGAAATATCAATATTTCCCATTATTTAGCAATAGTCCTGGAATTTATGTGAAGTAAGTGTAATGACATTTAAAATCTTCTATTTTAAATGTGGTTAATAGATTTCTGAGTGCAGCATATATTCATTTTGCTTCTACTGGGCTAGATACCTATTTATTATGAGAAATACATAAACTGTTTCAGCAATTCACTAATTAGATATTGATAGTAAGAACATGAGATTTAATTAAAACAGTAAATTTGCCAGACAATTCAAACAAGAGTAGAAGAAAAATGTTCTTGTATAATATAGTTCTTTGGTGATGATCAGAAAGTAAAGATTACAAGTGTAAAGAATGGACAAGATTAACTTTCTTTGAGGACAGTAAGGTCAAATGGAATGTGGCCTCACAACAATAATGATATATCTAACATTCCTGAAGTATATCTTATTTCCTCTCAATAATGCAAATCAAAATGCCAGCAGTAAAACTATCATAGTAATAGATTAATGGGTCTGTAAAACTGTAAATTATGTACTTTCTAGTTCACCTCCGTTTTCTGCTGAGTTGATACTTTATAACCTAATATATGCCTTTCATTCCAACAATGATTAGAAAGTATACCTTAATATTTGTGTATATCAAATATAAGCGCTGCAGTCCACAGTAGAGGCCTGCGTCGTAAAAAAAAATTTAAATTAAATCATGATCCTTCAGACTGTAGAATATCTCATCTAAAACAGAAAAATAAAATTTAACATAAATGGATTTGCAATGATAGCCACTACTTAAAGTTTGAAATAAATGATTAAAATATTCCAGCAGAATTCAAAGAAAACACACTAATTTATTCTTATATTTTGACTCCAGCTGGTGATTAGAAAAAAAGAAAGACAAAAACTGCAGTCTAAAATGTCTTACTTGCTTTATCAACTGTAATCCTATCGTTATTCTTCATTACCATGCTTGCCCTTCGAAACTCTCTTTCATTGCCAGTTTGTGAAGCACCTGTACAGTTTCCAAACTGAACTGAAACACCTATTCATTAATGCTTTATATAACCATATTTCCTGCATTGAATCTGGGACCCTTCTTTATTTGTATGAAAAAAGTATATCAATTTTCTTAATCTTTGCTTTTTTAGGCATTGAATCTTTTTACATAAAAACTTGAAACATCATTCTCCAACCCACTGTTCCAATTCACATCTAAAATATAAATTAGAGGGTAAGGATTAGGGTAGGGAATATCCGCCTTGAATGGCAGGCAATGCACTGGTACACTAGTTCCGTAATATATAATTAACTAGCAAAATACCCGCGCTTCGCAGCGGCGAAGTACTGCCTTAAAATTTTTATTAAGAAGACAATTAAACCTTTTTAAAACTGAGGGAAAATATACCAATAATTATTTGTTACGGATCTCTTTGTATGCCACGTTGTCAGTTCGGCCCTCCAGTTGTAATATGACCAAGCTGTAGCTGTGCGCTGAGCTTACTCTTGAGCATGCAACGTACAGTTGGCCATGTGAACAGTAATCTTGTTTCAAACCTCACAGCTTGGATTGCTGCTGTTATAATCGGTTTGAGTTTCATGGTTTGTTTCAATTACGACAGTATTTGTAGGACTTGTGTTGAAGAGACATTCGGCATCTGTCAAGCGTTGTAAGTATACAACCAGTTTCATTGATAACTTCACATCCAGCTTTTGAGAGTTTAAACATTTCTAAACATCAAAGTGCCCACTACTGAAATCGTCAGCTGTGAATCTAAGATGTTTAAGAAGCATTGGCGGTTGTCCAAAGGTGTAAAACATTTGGCCATTTCGGTACACTTAAGCATTTCACTCTTCTAGTGCTCATGTGTAGTATAATTATCTCCTGTACCGTCATCAGTCCACACCTTGAACCTGTCCCAGTCATTCAATACATAAGACACAATGTTCCTCCGGATATCAAGAGTGAGCCTGATATGGCAGTGCAATATGTAACAAAGAGAATGGAAAAGGCAGGTGCCATCTCCGGGCATGGAAACCACTTGGTAAGTGACAGTTCTTTGATCGATGGTGATCACCTCGATAGACATGTTAACGGGGGTACGGTCGGAATGATAAAGGAAATGGGTACCTGAACAATGTAAAGTAAGTCTAAAATACCTACACAATAACTATAATCGTAATAAATGAACAATAAAACAGCGGAGAAGCTGAGGATTAAATAAAAAGGCTGTAGTTATCAGCAGGGAGACGTGAATACCGTGGCGAAGCAAGGAAGGGAATGTAGAGACTGGAGCGACAGATGGCCTTATATAGGCAGGCAGCCAACAACGTGGGAGGCGTTGGGATGGGGGACCCAACGCCGCCTCACACAGTAACCGAGCTGCAGGCTATGGACGTATATATGTACGTAAGTAGGATTCAGTTAGCGTTGGGAACCCGCGTACCAAATTTCTTGAAGATGGGCCCATAAGTAACAAAGACCGTTGAAAAGTTCAATATGACGGCCGACAGTGGCATCATATCACCGAAATAAGTACCAAATTTCAGCCTTCTACCTACACGGGAAGTTGGAGAATTAGTGACGTTGGAAAGTTCAATATGGCAGCTGACAGTGGCGTCACACCACTGAAATAAGTACGTACATTGGTTTCGGTTAGCGCAGGGAAGCTGCCTACCAAATTTCGTGAAGATGGGGCCATGAATAAGAAAGTTCAACATGGCGGACGCTGTTGACCATTATGACCGTTACGTGTAGAATTTCGAAATGAAACCTGCTTAACTTTTGTAAGTAAGCTGTAAAGAATGAGCCTGCCAAATTTCAGTCTTCTACCTACACGGGAAGTTGGAGAATTAGTGATGTTGGAAACTTCAATATGGCAGCCGACAGTGACATTATACCACTGAAATAAGTACATATATCGGTTTTGGTTAGCGCAGGGAAGCCGCCTACCAAATTTCGTAAAGATGGGGCCATAAATAAGAAAGTTCAACATGGCGGACGTTGTTGACCGTTATCGACCGTTATGACAGTTACGTGTAGAATTTCGAAATGAAACCTGCTTAACTTTTGTAAGTAAGCTGTAAGGAATGAGCCTGCCAAATTTCAGCCTTCTACCTACACGGGAAGTTGGAGAATTAGTGACGTTGTAAAGTTCAATATGGCGGCTGACAGTGGCGTCATACCACCGAAATAAGTATGTACATTGTTTTCGGTTAGTGCAGGGGAGCCGCCTACCAAATTTCGTGAAGATGGGGCCATGAATAAGAAAGTTCAACATGGCGGACATTGTGAAAATTAGTGACGTTGGAAAGTTCAATATGACGGCCGACAGTGGCGTCATACCATCGAAATAAGTACATACGTCGGTTTCGGTTAGCGCAGGGAATCCGCCTACCAAATTTCGTGAAGATGGGGCCATAAATAAGAAAGTTCAACATGGCGGACGTTGTCGACCGTTATTGACCGTTATGACCGTTACGTGTAGAATTTCTAAATGAAACCTGCTTAACTTTTGTAAGTAAGCTGTAAGGAATGAGCCTGCCAAATTTCAGCCTTCTACCTAGACGGGAAGTTGGAGAATTAGTGACATTGGAAAGTTCAATATGTCGGCTGACAGTGGCGTCATACCACCGAAATAAGTATGTACATTGGTTTCGGTTAGCGCAGGGAAGCCGCCTACCAAATTTCGTGAAGATGGGGCCATGAATAAGAAAGTTCAACATGGCGAATATTGTTGACCGTTACGCGTAGAATTTCGAAATGAAACCTGCTTAACTTTTGTAAGTAAGCTGTAAGGAATGACCCTGCCAAATTTCAGCCTTCTACCTACACGGGAAGTTGGAGAATTAGTGATGTTTGGAAAATTCAATATGGCGGCCGACAGTGGCGTCATACCACCGAAATAAGTATGTACATCGGTTTTGGTTAGTGCAGGGAAGCCACCTACCAAATTTCGTGAAGATGGTGCCATAAATAAGAAAGTTCAACATGGCGGACGTTGTCGACCGTTATGACCGTTATGTGTAGAATTTCGAAATGAAACCTGCTTCTCTTTTGTAAGTGAGCTGTAAGGAATAAGCCTGCCAAATTTCAGCCTTCTACCTACACGGGAAGTTGGAGAATTAGTGATCAGTGAGTCAGTGAGTCAGTGAGTGAGTCAGTCAGTCAGTGAGGGCTTTGCCTTTTATTAGTATAGATTACTTCCCCATTAATTCAATTGTGAGAGAAAAAACACTAAACAGAAATGTCATTTATTTTTCATTTAACCCATTAGGAAAAATGTATCAAATTTAGTAATCCATTCCAATTCTTGTTTTAATCACTTGTTTTATTCCAATGGGAAAAAACTGGTAAGTGATCTGGTTGTCCAAAATGATTATAAAGTTTAGTGTGCCTATTCTGATTCTCCATTAATCGTAGATGTTGAATACATCTTGCCTTCACTGTGTTTTTAGTTTCCACTATATAAAGCTTTTTACCCTTCCTACACTGAATCCCATGAATGCAGTTAACATGTTAAGAGTTAAATTCTGGAAGATTGGCCATTCAACAGCTACTAAAGGATTACTAACCACTTTTTTATTAACAAATGGGATTTGCCACGCACATTTATTCTTTTTCTTTTTGAATGTGCAGGATGCCCAGACTAGTAGATCCCTTAGGTTTTTATTTTTTCTGTAAGCTGCCATAACCTTCCACTTTTTCAAGTCCTCATCCACCTCCTGTACATGAAGGAAGTTTCCCCGGAGGATTCACACCACCTGTTACGCTTGTGTAGAAAATGTAAATATCATTGGTACAATATTTTGTTTCTGTTTCTATCCATCTCCACCCTCTACCTCTTGTTCCCTCTATATCTGTCCCTCAATTCCTTCCTTCCACTGTCCTATGTAATCCAGTATATCCTCTTCTATTCTGTTTTTTGACCAATATTGTTAAAAAATATTCATATCTTGTATACAATCAAAAAACTCAAAATAAACAAATCTTAACCTCCACTCCATAAATTGTTCCTGTAATATCTCTGCCCTCTGACGCTTATCTGGACTCTCAGACATTATCACTATCTTATTATTCCCTTCATAAGCCATTGGAAATACCCCTAAATCCAAAGGGATAATATTTCTTTGGACTAAACATCCAGTACCCTCCTCTATATTCTATTTCTGGATCTTAACCTCAGACCCTCTCTCATGAGATTTTAACCTCAGGGTTTGGGAAGGGGTTGTTTATATTTATTTAGACAGTAAATCTAAATTTGAAAGTGAAATTAACATCAGGGTAAAAAATATGGTCTGCCCCATCAGGATCCAAAGGAGTGTGATTAATCCCATGGTCTATTGACTTATTACCCTCCAGGCCAGTAAGACACTGAATTACACTAGGGATACAGTAAGGATAATAATTAACATCAGGATTTGAGGGATACTGATTAACATCAGGGATTTTAAACTCTTAACCTCAGGGATCCCAAATAATTTCTCCACCTCTGGGATATAATATTGTTCCCTACTGTTAACATCAGGAAACCAGTGCACTGCCATTACCCCTTTCCAAAATATTTTTAAAGGGTTCCAGAAATCCCCCACCCCTAAATTTTTAAGGTTAGGATGGGGGAGGGGGGGTCCATCCATCTATCTCCAAACCCTGTTCACAGATTTTATAACATTTATCTCTGTATCCAAGCATCAGTCGAACATCCCAGTTTGGCAAGGTAGACGGAACAGGAACAGAAAGATAGGCAGAATAAGATGTCCTATCCCCCAAAGAGATCCAATATTTAATTTTAGGAAAATTAAGCACAAACCATGAGCTGTAATAAATTAAACACCTAAACAGACCACACCATAACCAGTGTAAATTCTCATTATATCTGTTTATTATTTCCCACAATAATGCTTCCTCCAAAGAATCTGACCATATAAGCCAAGACAGATCACTCATATCTGAGCCAACTTCTCCCCAGTCTGGAAGTTGAGGAATACCAGTAAATTTATTTAATGAGACACATCTCGTCTGATCTCTTCTGTGTCTCAAATGGTGTAGGAACAAACGTAAGGCCTTTTTGTAACAAAGTCATATCCGATTCTTTAAGTCTAAAACCATCACTCAGATTCATAATATTAGCCTCTTGGGAGGGTACAAACCTGGTTGACCCTTCTAGGAGTTTAAAGCTTCCAACCAGTCATCAATAATCAAATAAGTTTGCCGCTCTTCCCAATGAACCAAGTCTTTTTCTAAATCCAAATGTCCCATACCTCCACTATCACAGTAAAATATGGGTGTTCATCCAAACTCAAATTAAGTAAACAAATTGCATCACATAAATCCTCCTCCTGTTTCTCCAAGGAATAAGCAATTTTTGCAAACCATATTTGCGCACCAGGAAACTTTTTTTCTAGCTGTATTGTTCAAATTGATCAAATCATTTTTTAATCGTAGTTCTCTAGGCCTAGGAAACTTTAGACAATCACTTAAACCAAAACAGAAGATCACATTCATTAACCCAGTAAAAGGTCCTTTACTTTTATTTAAAATCTCTTTTAAATCCCTGATCTTTGTTCCCGGGAAACTAAGTGCTTCTAATTCTTTTTGCCTGTAATAGGGGATTCTGGAAATATATGAGTCACCCATTAACAAATGTAACTTAGTCGGATTAATTACCCAGTCCGTTCTACTCCTACTTCCCTCATTTCTATCTGGATGTTGTACCAGTTCCATTTGTACCCACTTCCTAATTTGAAAATTATAGGAGGAATCAGTTATAGGACAATGGATCAACACAGATCTCAGATACCATTGTGTCCACCATCATTTCCTCCCCCTCGGGATATGTCTGTCTATTATCCACCAATTGTCCATCTGAAACTGGTAAGGTCGATATTGAAGACCTGCCCAAGGAAGAATTAACATTAAATGTCAAAAGTGTTTGCATCTGCTCAACCAATTCCTTACTATTCTCACTCCTTACATTTTCCAATTCCAATGTTTTATGTTGCTGTTGTATTTCCTGCTCTTCTCCGTTTATCCTGTCACACCTCTTTACCTTGCTGCCCCTCCTGTCTGCTCTCTACCAAAGAGAAGAGTCCAAACCACGTACAACTTGTATCTGTGACACCTCCCCTTCATTTTTCTCTTCTAAACTTCTCTTCTGTGTTGATACAGCCTCATCTGAACTGGAAAAACAAACTTCCGACAATGGAGAAGAATACACCACCACCGATGCTCCAGCCCTCCCATCCAGCTCCTGTGAAGACGACGCCCCATCGGAAGAGGTAAGTATTTGCCCCTTTGCACACACCTAATTGAAACCGAGCCAAATTTATTATAGGGACATGGTCACATGGTTAGAGCCTCTGCCTATTCCTCCTATTCTCCGTAAGAGCAGGCCACTTATTTTCTTTGTGTGTAATTGTGTGTGTACATGCGTGCACACAGACCCTTGAACTTGCTGAACAAAAAACAATTATAAAGAATATGAAAGTAAATTTTAATTATTTTTTTGTAAATGATATTACCACTTGAACAAAATACATAAATGTGACAAAATGTTTAAGATAAATCAGCATGTTATTATAAATAGCTTACTTACTCTAAACAACCAATCATATTTCTCCAACTTAACACACATTATAGCATGCAGGCATAGTTGAGAGTTTCAGTTGCTATTCAACCAAACCTCACAATTGGTAAGATGTGTGATGAAAATTACTTTGAAAATGGTATGGTATGGTGGTTTTAGCATCCTAGAAACAGCTGGCATTCTGTTATTTTCATTCACTGCAGTCTAAAGAGTTTACAGAGAATATTGCAATAAATAAAAAAACATTCAGTGAATATGAAAAAGAGCTTATTAATAAGAGATATCAGAAGAAAATGGCCAGACTTGTTCAAACTTATAGAGAAGACACAAAACCATGCTCAAATCTTCAAAACAGTGAAAAACAAAACAATATCTTTGAAAACTCAGTGAGTTCAACCTTGTTGTGTCTTGACTACAGCAGCAGACAACCACACCAGTCCTCTCAACAAAGAATATAAAGGTAAAAAAAACACTGGGTATATGGTCACTAAAGCTGGATGATTAAAAACTCAAAAAACATTGCTTGATATAACAATGTCTGCTGATACATGCAGATGGTAGTGGTCAGAATTTGGCAGCAACAGCATGAACCTATGAAGTCATTCTTCAATGTTTTAATGGTGGTGGTAGTATAATGATGCATGGCTTTTTTGTCATACATTAGGGCTATTATTGCCAGTTGAATTTTACTTGAATACCACAGTGTACCTGAGCATTGCTGATGACCACATGCAACCCTTTATATTCATACTATCCTTTTCAATATGAATAACTCCAGCTGGGTCAAAAATACACATCATCTTAAACTATTTCAACAAACTTTACAGTGACTTTTGCTTACTCAAAATGCTGGCACAACTTTCAGATCACAATTAAATAAAGCACTGTTGGAATGAGCTAATACAATGGGATTGCAGCATTATGGTGTGACTGAAAATTCTGGAAGTAGGGAATGATGCTACCAAGTCAACAAGTATCAAAATTCCGAAGTTCTTTCCAGCACCCTTTTGAATCCATTGAGTTGAAGAATTCAGATTATTCAGCCGGCAAATGGGTTCTTACTTAGTGTGAGATGGTTGTGCCTATGAAAGTGTCCAGTGAGTGTAAACATTAATTGTCATGCGTGCACGACAGAGAATCACCTTCTGGTCCCATCTGAGTTATGCAACACCCGGAGCAGCACTGTCACTAATTGTCTTTCTTCTTTTACTTCCCTCATAGTGCTGAGAAGATGCCCAGTGAGGCATTCTGACCCAGACTGTATATAAAGTGGGCATCCCCAGGGCATTGCTTTTGGGCCCACAGCAATAACCAATGCAGAACTCCCCAAAGCCTGACCAGACCTTCAAAAAGCCAGTTCAAGGCCAATTTGTAGATGATTGACTTTATTAACAGGTACTGTGCTTGCAAATACCTATTTCTTTTGCTTAAATTTGAACATTTTTCATTTTTGCATTAAACTGGACAACTTGGTTGGTGGCCCAACTTTTTTTTGAGACTCCCTCGAATCTGTCGCTAAAATCACACAATATATTATAAAAATAAATAATAAAACAGCACTGTATTTACATTTGATTCATTATTTACATTAAGTACCTATAATACTTGAAGAAATCATCATTGGCTATGATTTTGTGGTTACTATTTCAGGATTTCACTAGAACGTAATAATGATCTGCTTTGTATAAGCCAACATTTGAATATATCCTGCAGTAACAACAAAAAAACTTTTTTTATTATTTTTTGCAGAATTAGTGTAGTTTTAATTCTCATACTTAGCACGTACAATAAACAGGACAGCTATGAAACACTTGCAACAAGGCATTTCTCATATCCACTTTGGTGCAGGAAGTCATAGGAAATGAAACAAGAAGTCGTTTTAACCTCAAGAGATCAGTATCAATATCTTGGATATTGATAAAGACATATGTTATGTTCTTGTCAAATGTTTCAGAAAATGCTCCATTTATATTACAGTTTTTTCATAAGATAAAAACACATTCTATAATAATCTGAAACTAGGTCCTTTTTTGATGAACTGACAACACAACGTTATGTATAGCAAAAATGGCAGATAACCATGACACCATTTGAAAATAATAGACATCATAAAATAAATAAAACTTTACAGCAAAATAAATAAATACATATATTCAAATATATCAGGAATAAATTGGCTTTTATGTCCTTTGGATTTAACTCATGAAAAAACTGTCAGTTTTTCATTTTAAAGTATCTTTTCAAACTTGTCTAGTTTTATTTCTCATATTCTGTTCATTATTAATTCATAAAATAAAGGGTAATTGCAATCTAAGCTCTCCATTACATAGCCCACACAAGTCCTTCCATATTTTTCTTACATTTCTGCATTGTTCATGAAAAAATGATTGTTATTTCAGTGAAAATCCAGAATATACTGAAATATTAAACCTTTAGCATCAAAAATATTTTCTCTATAGATGAAACTTGCAATATGAAATTATAAAAATCATAAGCGAAGGATTTTCACATACAATATTACATTTTAAACATCTGTGGAAAGCAATTTAATTGAAAAATGAATCATTAAGGATTTTTATGAAGGTGTCAATACATATTTGTCTACGAACATTGTCTTTGAATAATCATTCAAATATGTTAGATTATCTGACTTACACCACACTTATGGTTAGTGAAAAATGCACAAAATTGGGGTAATATGTAGGGAGTGTCTGGATCCAAATTTAATGCAGGAATATGAAATGTTGCTGTAACAAAACCAAAGGGCAGTGATGAAAATGACAACACCTGTTCACCGGTATGTTCTCTTCCACTCTAAGATGGAAATGACAGATACAGTATGTTACAGGTTAGATATCACCACAACTTCTTCCCCATTACTTACTCAGCCATAGCCTGTTAGACGCTTCCTATATCATCATGCTTGGCGATAGATAGATTGATAATTTGTACAACCCCCATTATAATATGCATGCACACTCTTGAAACCAGGGCAGTCAAGTTTCTTTTTTTTAATTATTGTTATATTTTTTATCATTTGTTTTGATTTAAGTCTTTATAGAAACAATGTTAATATCTATTTATTGTTTTATTTTTTTACAACATTTTATTGAATTTATTAAAATCAAATAACATTCCATACAGTCAAATTATGCCCCCCATGAGAAAGAGAGCTGGGCCAATAGAGTAAAACTTTAATAAAAAAGTTAAAATTTTAATAAAAGTATACAGACTTTTGAAATCTATTACCTCTCTTTATGTGATAACAGTGTAATTATACTGTATTTTATATGTAGCAGCAGTTTTTTTTAATATTTGTTATGATAACTCAGAACAATCCACAGAGAAAAAGGGTCTAATAAGAACTGGTCATTTATCCTGTCTGTTTTTTCTGATTCTATTTCAAATTGCCAGTCCCTAGGATTCTTCAATAAGCAAAATATTTATAATGTATGCCGATTTTGCCAATAATAGTGTAAACCTGGATTCCTGGTTTCCAAGATGTTATAATTAATTTTTTGCATTGACCAATAAACTGAAATAGGTATAGAGTATAATCTTAATACCATGGGGGAACGCTAAAATATCATTATTTGAATTACCATTATTCCCATGACATCCATTTAAGATTTTTATAGGTTTTGAAGATGAGCATTTATAAGTTTAATTTTGACTTATTTAATCTGATAATGACAGTAAAATCTGAACTGTGAAAGATTTTTTAAGGAAATTGTTATATGAGCTGTCATTAATTCTCAACATTGAGTCAATTCATACATTTTGCTGAGGTCGAATATTTAACTCATGTTTGTGTGATTTCCTCCAAACAATGCACTTTTTTCTCCTCAGTCCAAAGATGTGGAGTTAGCTCCATTTAGTAGTTCATGTTGATGCAGTGTTAGTGTACCCAGCTCTTCTGTCAGAAGTCCATATTTCCAGAAGCTTGAGGCAGTCGGGCATGTGCCACTGTTAGAGAATGGAGCTCTCTGAAACACCAGAGGGTGCTGTTAACCGATACCTTTTTTCTCTCGCTCACTGCAGACCAGGGGCCTCATGTATAAACGGTGCGTACGCACAAAAATGTTGCGTAAGCCCGTTTCCATGCTCAAATCGCGATATATAAAACCTAAACTTGGCATAAAGCCATGCACATTTTCATGGTAGCTAAATGCTTGGCGTACACAAGTTCTCTGCTCAGTTTTGCAAACTGGCAGCACCCAGTGTCAAAGCAGTGCTACTGTTCCAGTGTGGTTTCTCTTTCTTTTTTAGGTCCACATCCCTGAAGCGGCTTTATAAATACACTGAAATTAACTGCATATTTATTAGTTTAATACATCTGATTGTAATTAACCTGTAACAATATAATGGTCCACAGAATGGTCAAACTATTCTAAATACCATAGCTTCTTTAGCGTTGTTACTCTCACTGCACCTTTTTCTTTCAGCTGCTCCCGTTAGTGGCTGCAACAGCAGATCATCTTTTTCCATATTACTCTCACTACACCACTCGGGGTATTTATATCATTGTATCTGAGTGGGGAATCACAGCTTTACAGCAACTGATTGGAAAGAGAATTATCGGTATACAGCATCAAGCACACGCTGCCTCAGCCATGCTGTCTACTGAACTGCTCTCATACGGCAAACGCTTCAGAGCCTTTCCTCGCGGTTCAGAAACAGTTTCATCCCAAGAACTATAAACGCACTCAATCATTCCATCAAATGCTCCTTGTAGAACACTTTGTACTTATAAGTACAATTACCTCACTGTAAACTTGCGATACAGTTATAATATTGCACAACCTGAGCCACTTTATAAAGCACGTATTTACATATGATGACAATATCATTTTTAAGATGAAATGTAGAAAAATGTGTTTATTATATTATACAGATAAAACTTTAAATTCATTTAGATAATCCGTATTGTTAATAATTAAACATATGAGGACATGGTGCCGCAGCGCTAGCAAGGAGCTGGCGCTCCGTTCACGGATTATTCCTACCTCGCGCTGTATTCTTGCTGGGGCTGACGCGACACTGGAAGGAATAATTAAACATGTACTACGAAGATATTTCAGTGTTCCTTAAAAGTTTTGAAGAATCGACGTTCTAAGCTTACAGATGGCTTAACGCTTATTACAGAGCTGATTGTGTGATGATTGGGTATTTGGAGAAAGAAAAGTAAGGACAGTAATTTGGGGTTAGTACGTTTGAAAGAGACGGTACTGCTGCCATAAATGATTTCATCGAAGGTCACGCAGCAAGCATCTTGAGGGAGGCAGGAACGATCAATGCGCCACTGTGTTCCCATGTTTAATAACATGCTTTATCACCATGAAAATGATATCAAGTACACATCTCTGTATTTTAATTATTCAGAGAGCTGTAATATCACGAATGTAATGGATTCTGTGTCCTGTCGGAGGAAGAGAAAGCCTGTTTAAGAAGCATGTAGTGATTCACACACATAGAGCACATAGAAGATCAAATACAAAACAAAGTATTTAACGTGTTACTTTAGTTATGATGGGATTTGAGCAACTAGTAAATTAAGTGATTTTTGATGAAGTTTATGATGTGCTGCTTTAATGCCAAAATAAACTATGTGATTAAAGTGGAAATTTCGAGATTAAAATTGACATTTTGTGCTTTTTTCCCACTGTGTTACTAGTTTTTTTTTCTCAGTACCCTAATAAGCTTTCACATGACACTCAGATGGTGGGCTACGACTCTGATATCTGACAACTTTTTTATTTTGGAACTGTGCGACTTTGTGAATTTGAGCTTTCGAGTTTCTCCAACACTCTTTTGTCACTCGACCAACTTCCTTTTGTTGTTTTTACCACTGTTTAAACCAACAAATAGTACGTTTTTCCTTGCCTGCACTTGGAAATTCTTTTATTTCCCCCCGTGCTTTTGCCATTGCCTTTTCACAGAATGCTGAGCTTAAGGGCTATTTATATTGATGTGCATATTCAAAGAGGTGTAATCCTGGGAGTAGTTTGGGGAGTGGCAGCAGGCACGTGTGTTACTTTTCACGCTGACCATGATTTATGGAGCGGAAGAACATGGAAGTTGGCGTACGCACAGATTTATGCATCTGGGGTTTTTTTTGTGCGTACGCACATTTCCGCTTTAGTGTGAATTCTACGCACGGCATTATGCATGAGGCCCCAGAAGATTAACAACCTGATGTCACTTCCGGTGTATGCCTGCCTTATTTCCAGAAGCCTGAGGCAGTCTACCTGGAGACTTTTTTTATGTTTTTGTTTTGTTTATTTATGCATTTGAACCCACTTTTTTTTAACATAATTTGTGGTTAACAATAATCTCTCTGTCTCTTTTGTTAAAGTGACATAGTCAGCAGGATTAATCGAACATTGCCGAAGATGGCGCAACAGGAAAAAAGAAACCAACTGCACACCATGATGGCAGAAATCCAGGCTTTAACACTAGAATTACCAAAGCCTACGAAAAACCTCGTAAACCCGTCCCACCTTAAGTCCCTTCGCACCTCTCCATCAGCATCTTTTGTCTTGTAAATGTGTCGATAAGCATAAGCAGCAAACAACCTGCTATACCCCCACCCCCCCCACCGCCATCTCCATCTGGGAGTAAGCTACCTAGAATAGCATAGGGTAAACATTTTCATGTGTGTTCTGTGTCTACAACAATCTATGTAAACACATCATTAAAACAGAAATGTTTTTCATGTTTTAGTAATAAATGACAAAATGTATACATGAACTGCATAATGTGTAAAGGCTAAAGTCCAAATATCAAATAAACACTTTCACAAAAGGTGCAAGGATAATACGACAGCTTACATGGTGCAGCAGTAAGAACTGCTGACTTATAATCCAGAGGTTGCGAGTTCGAAACCAGCTCCCCTGCAAATTTGCTGTTTTGAGTTAGTGAGCTGCTCTTATTGTTAATATTATACAATAAAACATAGATTTGATTTATGTCTTTAACAGCCGGTGTAAATTTATAGTACTTGTAAAAGCTAGTGTGTTTTTTTTACTTTTATTCTCTCAGTCACAATCACAATACAACACCCACCCCCTGCCCCACATCTGACGCTGTTAGTTTTTATCTAAAACTGGGAATAACTGTAGATGTGAGTGGTGTGTTGAGACAATGGAACTGGAAATTCTCTGATCTGGAGGGATAAAAGCTGACATGTTATTGCCACTTGAATTTTTTTCTATTCAGTTTTATTGAGTGTTCCTGCTTACGCTGAATTAGTATGCACCTTATGGTCCATGATGTCAAAGCCGCACTGACAAAAAACAGAGACATAGGTATATATGATATTTGGAATTATTCATTTTATGACTTATATAGTACATTTCGGAAAACGTGGCACTGATGCAACATTATCCATAGTATTCATATTCATTCAAAGGCCTTCTTGCGGTTGTAATCAGTGACTGCGACACACCCAAGGACCGTCCTTCTTATATTTATGACATGTGTACCTGTTGCAATTAACACACTTGTCCTGGAACAATCTGTGAAATATCTTAACTTGTTGCATACAACAGTGTGACACATGCGGCACTTTTACTGGACAATTTTGTGCTGAAATAAGTTTTCAAAGAAAAAAAATAGTTTTATTATGTATTAGCAGAATACCCGCGCTTCGCAGCGGAGTAGTGTGTTAAAGAAGTTATGAAAAAGAAAAGGAAATATTTTAAAAATAATGTAACATGATTGTTAATGTAATTGTTTTGTCATTGATATGAGTGTTGTTGTCATCTCTCTCTCTCTCTATCTATATATATACATAGCAAAATACCCGCGTTTGGCAGCAGAGAACTAAAAAGAAAAGGAAACATTTTAATAATAACGTAACATGATTGACAATATAATTGTTTTGTCATTGTCATGAGTGTTGCTGGCATATATATATATATACACTCACAGACACACACATATATAAACATATATATATACACATCATATATATATACATATAAATATATATACATATATACACACATATATATACACACACACATATATATACATATATACACATATATATACACACAAACATATATACATATATACACATATACATATCTACATATATACTGTATATACACACACATATATATATATATATATATAGCAAAATACCCGCGCTTCGCAGCGGAGAAGTAGTGTGTTAAAGAAGCAATGAAAAAGAAAAGGAAACATTTTGAAAATAACGTAACATGATTGTCAATGTAATTGTTTTGTCACTGTTGTGAGTGATGAGTGTTGCTGTCATATATATATATATATATATATATATATATATATATATATATATATTTACACACACACACACACATAAACATATATATATATACATATCTATACATATACACATATATATACACACACACATATATACATACATATATATATCTACATATATACACATACATATACATACACACATACATACATACACACACATATATACACACAAATACATATATATATACATACACACACACATATATAAACATATATATACATATACATACATATCTACATATATACACACACAGCTATTTCGTATCAGTGCAAGACGCTGCTTGTTAAAACGGATAACTCCCGCTCTTACGTGCAAGTCTGCGTGGATATTATGAACTATCGTATTTGTTCAAGTTCTATTTAAATTTTAAATAGAAGGAATTTTTATTTAGTCGACAGAAATATCTTTGGTAGGAATGGTAAAAACAGACAGGAATATTATTCCTGAATAAATCAACTCAAACCTTAAACAACTTATAATATTTTGCTCTCCATAAAAATATATCCTGTCTAAATTATACAAGTTAGAAATAAAGTAAACGTTAAAAGAACAAACATTCAAACATTCAAATTTACTCTTATGTAATTTTATATAAAAAATAAACTTAGATTTTAAATATCCCAAAAGATTTTGCTCTCCATAAAAATATATCCTGTCAAAATTATACAAATTCAAATATGAACATGCTGCATAACAAAACCTGGAAATATAAATAAAATGTGTTCCTTTCAGCAATAACAAATCAAATCATTCAGTTGTCTTTGCTCATATGTCATTTTAGAGCTGGACGCCTGGCATCTTTTTTTGGCAACAAGTTTGTTTATGTTTGGTGTGATGTTCTGTGTTGTGGAGATTCTCAGGATGGACTGCAGATGCTCATTAGTGAGGCGACTCCTGTGTGCTGTTTTGTTAGTCTTTATCACTGAGAAGAGCTTCTCACACAGATATGTGCTACCAAACATGCACATGGTTCGAGCCGCATGTAGACGGACTTTTTTTGTTCTTCAAAGTCACGAAAGCGCCGTGCGCTCAGTTTATCAGCAAAGTGCGTATTTGGGAACACCGTAGTGACGACTTGGTTCAACATTACTTGGCAACAGGGAAAGTGGGGCAAGTTGCACTGGTGCATTTGTGTCTCCCATAAAAGCAGCTTCACTTGAAATCACTTTGTGATTGTGCACGGGTAAAAACGTCCGCTGAAGTGTCAGATTCTTATTTAATTCTTCTGCTTTCTGTATCTTCTGCATTGCATTCAGGTCTTTCAGGTTACCCTGATGTTTTGTCTCATAGTGCCGTCTTAGATTAAATTCTGTAATTACAGCCACATTAGCTCCACAAATGAGACACACGGGTTTAACGGCAATGTCAGTAAACATATACTCAGCCTCCCATCGGTTTTTAAAGGCTCTATTTTCAGAATCAACTTTTCTCTTAAGCATCGTGTGGGCTAGCTTCGCAATAACTTGCAAGCTAGACTTGATTAACGCGGTAAGTGTTCGGCAAGGCAGCTGAAGTGCTGCATTATGGGATCTGTAGTTTATTGTGTTACCAGCGCTTCATATACCCGGGCCATTAATAACAATAATACAGTACAGTAATCCCTCGCTATATCGCGCTTCGACTTTCGCGGCTTCACTCTATCGCGGATTTTATATGAAAGCATAACTAAATATATAACGCGGATTTTTCGCTGCTTCGCGGGTTCTGCGGACAATGTGTCTTTTTACTTCCTGTATATGCTTCCTCAGTTGGTTTGCCCAGTTGATTTCATACAAGGGACGCTATTGGCGGATGGCTGAGAAGCTAACCAATCAGAGCACGCAGTTAAGTTCTCCTGACTGAGAAGCTAACCAATCAGAGCACGCAGGAGCTATGCAGCGTTAACCAGGAAGTCTCATCTCGCTCATTCAGCATCAACGTGCTTCGCTGTGTAGAGTTGTGCTCTTTAGTGTTTATCTTTGTGCATAGTCAAGCCCTTCATTATGGCTCCAAAACAATCTGCTACTGCTTCAGGTGCCGTGCCCAAGCGCAAGAAGAAGATGTTAACGATTGCCGAAAAGGTAAACGTTTTGGATTTGTTGAAGGCTACGATTCTTTTTATTTAAAAAGTAGGAAAGGAATATAAGATCTACGGCTGCAGCGTCCTTTTAACCAGGGTGCAAAACGAGTTGTAAGTGGATGTAATAAGGCAGTAGTCTGGATGGAATCTGCTTTAGGGATTTGGATTGAAGACTGCCAGAAGAAGAACAACGGCAGTGCTACACAATCGCCTGAAGTGGCTCCTTTACAAGGGCTGTAACGCTCTCCTTTGTTGTGCAGTAAAATTAAACTCATTGTTATCGGACAAGTCATCGTGTCATTGTTGGTGAGTAACCATAATTAATTTTCTTCTTACAGTGCTTAGTACATGTATGTACGTTTAGTGTCATTGTACACACATTTACTGTATACTATTTTTCTTGCAATGTACGTATTTATTGCTGGTTACCTGTCTATCGTAATGGCTGTAACATATGTGATATCGGAGACACTCAATATCTTTAAAATAATATTTAGGTTTTACTGTATATAAACAGTGTGTGTTTATATACATAATTTCAATGAATCTTACCTAATATCTAAGAGAATACAAAGGGATTATGCTGTATAACGCACACGGGGAATATTTATAAACAGTGCGGGAGAGTTTATAAGGGCTTAAAATATATAAAAATAACCATACAAACATATGGTTTCTACTTCGCGGATTTTCACCTATCGCGGGGGGGTCTGGAACGCAACCCCCGCGATGGAGGAGGGATTACTGTATATAAAATGATCTCGCGGGCCGGATATAATTACACGCCGGGCCGGATGTGGCCCGTGGCCCTTGAGTTTGACACATATGGACTAAATAGAACTTGAAAAGATATATTTTTTCGTACATCGAGCCCGCGTGCTAATGTGGTTTTGCCTGTTTTGCCAATAAGTGACCCTCCCCTCGCTCTTACTTTTTTACCGTTCATCTAATGAATACACTGAGTATGGCTTTACCAAAACAATCATTGATTGCGAATAAAGTATTCATTATTCGAGTATGTAGATCGGGGTATATATATACACGTTTCTTACTGCATCAATAAACAGCTCGTCTTCTTCTTTATCTGAGACCTGACACACTGCATGCACGGGTTTTTTTTTTTTTTTTTTAACACTGTCTTCCTTTAGCGGGACATTCACTTTTTCCACCGTGTGCTTTGTTTCTGCAGTAAATGCAGTTATGAATAATATGTTTGTATGTATCAGACGCTTCATATTTTTTTGCTGCCTTTTCAATTGTGTAATTCGGTTTTTGTTCAGCGGTCTTCGGAACTGTTGCTTTTTGTCTGTGCACTGTGTCAGTTCACGTGAGCCGCTCGGTGTACATGCATCGAAGGTTCCCAGCTGTGCTGTTGCCATGTCGTGCTATGTCCATGGCTGTATCTAATGCTACCGAAGTCCCGGTACTTAAAACTTTCTCTCGCAGTTTCGCTGAGTTTGTGCCAAACACCACTCTGACCATCTCATCTTCCTCTTCATAAGCACAGTCCTTCACCCGTGAATATTTACCCGTGGCAGTTTGCTATTGGATTGCCGCTGACGGACGGCCTTATATGGGCAGGCACTAAATTACAAACGCCAGCGGCAGCCTGTCTATGAACTTAATTTAAAGTGTAGGTTTACACTGTGCTTTGTTTCCGAAGTAGCAGAACTCATGAATATGGTTGTATATATCACTCGCTCGCTTCTTATTGTTTCGCTGCCTTCTCAATTATATAATGCATGTTTTCTAAAGCGCTTTTTGGGCCTCTTCCTGGTTTTCTACGTACTGCGTGATTACGTAGGAGGCGTGATGACGAAACTCCGCCCCCACGGGTTTCAAGCTCATCTCCATTACAGTAAATGGAGAAAAACAGCTTCCAGTTATGACCATTACGCGTAGAATTTCGAAATGAAACCTGCCCAACTTTTGTAAGGAAGCTGTAAGGAATGAGCCTGCCAAATTTCAGCCTTCTACCTACACGGGAAGTTGGAGAATTAGTGATGAGTCAGTCAGTCAGTCAGTCAGTCAGTGAGTGAGGGCTTTGCCGTTTATTAGTATAGATTGCACATTAATATACCATGGTACTTCAATAACTTCATTTTGGTGAAGCAGATAAAATTTGTTAAAGTTTGTGCATTGAATTTATAGTTTGTGTTAAATCGACTGTTATCGTTAGTCAGTTGGGCAGACATATTTTCAGAACTGTGACAGTTCAAGCATGATAGAGACACGAGACTGTTTTTACTCTGTTTCAGCAATGTTATCCATTTTTCTATGATTGTTACATTTGGAAATAAGACATATTACTGGAGGCAGCAGAACTATCACAGATCTGTATCTGAAATGTTACGCTAACTGAGTCCTTAAAAACTGTTCCTAAAGAGGACGTTGGCTGAGTGGGTGAATTTTGTATTGCAATATATTAGTAACCATCAAAATAATCAGATTGCGATTCAGACCTATGAATGTAATACTCCGACTTCACCCTGTCAAGTAAGCGAACGAGCTGCTGTGGCGCAACGTCAGAGGCATCTCCTCAGGTGCTGATGTCCGAGGTTTGATCCATGTAAGGGAAAACAAAATTTTATACACCTGATGAGCCCCAATTAGTGCGAAACATGTGCCGTGTACACTTTGTATTATATGGTAGGTACTGTATCATATATATATATATATATATATATATATATATATATATATATATATATATATATATATGTACATAGATTCAACAAATAAAAAATGTAAATGTATTCCATATACATTTGAGCTATGTGTTTCAATAAATTAAAGGCCAATTTGAATAAAAAAATGCCCACCAAAAAAAAAATATATATTCGAGGCGGTTGAGCTGCATTTCCCAAGAAAACTTTGCAATAGTGCATATGGGCTTTCATGTGTTTTCTTATTATTTTACAGAGCATGTTCCAGCTAAAGAAAGAAAAGAGTTTGGTTAAAAGTGATACTTAAGATGGATTAGATTTCTTCTGAAACTTTCCTTACCTTTTTTTCAAATATCTGCATTTTACCATGAACCTGTGCCACAGCTGAGGGCTCTGTTATTCCCGTTCTCAGACAAAACTGATATTGAAGGTTGAGTGTTCATTAAACCATATTGAACAGATAAAGTTAGTGTGTTATCATTAGGTTGTGTTTGATTCCTCTCGTCTGCATACATTTGAATCCTCAGCTCACAATATGTGTAACAGTAAATTCAGTACCTAAATATGAAGTATGATACTGGAAAATTTATCTCAAAACAAGCATTAATACAAGTAATATAAGTATGAATTGCATAAAGCACTAATTACTGTATATAAATGCAATAATCCATTAATAAAATATTAGTAAAGTTTAAGAAAATCACTATTAACTATCGTACAATAAGATTATGCTATTTATTTTGTAGCAACTTTCAGTAAGAAAATTTAGAAACATTTTTACAAACCAGAAAAAAAATATATATATATTTTTGGTTGTTAGTAACTATAGCTCTTGCCTAGTACTTTGGTATCATAGAAGGCTAGGAAGGAAATGAGTTAAACTTGACATTAACTATTCCTAACTTTCAAGCCAAATAAAAAGACATTAAAAATTCTTTCATTTGCATCAACCATGTCCTCAATTGAAGTGGATAATCAGAGTTTGATTTTCCTCCTTAATCACTTCTATTCAACAGTATAGCAAAACATGTTGCTTTCTAACTGCGGGTAATACTGACCTATCACATTCTGGTGAAGATGGCATTAAATGTTTGCTGGCTCTTAATAAAACCATAAGAAAAGTGTTATTAAATCTAAAAATAATATTCACTGTAATTATATTTAAATTTATCTGAGCTTTCTATAGATTGTATGCATATATGGATAGATGAATAAATAGTATGTTATAAACCCTGCAGTACATGTTTAGTTCCACAAAAAAATTTCTTTAGAATGGTAAAAATGTTAATCAATGGTTTAGTAGGTGAAAAGGGTATTAAGGAACTCACCACCTTTTTAATTATCGAAACCTTCATGAATTACATTTAATCTGAGGTCACCACTTTTTAGTGCAAAACTCATGGCTACAACAATACCACCTGGAATCAGATCGCTTTTTTTAGTCCAATATGCAACCTGTAAAATATCACTTCATGAAAAACTCAGCCCTGGAGCCAGAGAATAACCAGATTCTAGCATTTGTAATTGTTTTATAAATTATAGTGCAGTTGTCAGTAATGTCAGAAACATAGCTGACAGACTTTACTATACATGTACATTTTGCAGATTGCTGGATAAGTGGGTTATAAAAAGGATGGATCAAAATGGGGAAGTCATAATTGTGAAACCAAAATAATTTTTCACTGACTGTAGAGTTATCATTAAAAAACATTTTGTATACAATACATCATAATATTGTGAAAGCAAAGCAAACAGTGAATTTCATGATAAGCTTTCAAACCTTAAAGAAAACTTTAAAATGTGTCCAAAAAATGTAACTGTAAAAGTCCCCAATGACCACATAGAACCTGATGTAAGTTTTATATACAATCATGCAATAAGTTGTTGGAAGACACATAAACTATTAGATTAGAGTATGTTACATGGTATGTAGGTGTGACAGGTGTCCAGGACACCATTTAAATATCCGACTACGCCACCCAGTTTTATTAAGAGACTGGGAACTCCTGAAATTTACCAATAATAGCACACAGGTTTCTTTAAATTGGGCGGTGAGTAAACACACAATGAAAAACACAATAGTAATTTCAGGAAAAGCAACAGTAACTTCTATTACACTAGACAATAATAAGTACATGAAAAAGATAAATGAACATAAACAAAATCTAACAATTTCAAGAACGAATTTCCTTTTTTTAAAAGGAAAACACACAGTCCACACTCTAAAAGTCCGTCAAAAACAGAATTGGAGGATACAGCCTTTAGTGGTGCAGAGTTCAGTTTGCTCACTATGTTACCCCAACACTTAATTGTTCAACTGTCCATGGATGCACTCTGTTCACTGGACACTCGTTTCACAACAGAAGTTTTGTCCAATCGTGGAATCCCCATCAGCGTCTCCTCGTCGTTCTTTTTCTCCATTTTGGGCTCCTTGTGACCTAGGCACGCTTCACTTCTCGTCTCCCAGCTTTGCTCGGTCCTTTCTTGCAGCTTCCCTCATTAGCTGGACCCACAACCGTCTTCTTGTGTAGCTGTCTGTTCCTCCCTCGGGGTAAGTGTTGCCGTCCGTGTCCCTCACATCGCACCAACCACGTACCCCAATCTGCCAGTGAGCCCCTGTGCTCTCTGTGAGTCTTGGCAGCGTTCTCAGTGGACTGTCTCTCTCCTTGCCTTCTCCTGCCCAGAAGCTTAAATCTCCTTCAGTCCCTGCAATTATCAGCTCTGGACAATCGGATTAAACAATGGCACATCTAAATTTCCTGGGTTTAACAATTAATGAAAATACAAGTTAACAAAATGTATTGTTACCAACCATTAATGAGTACAAATCTGCTGATTAGCAACCAATAGTGTCAAACATGTTAATTTCCAAGTCAGGTAAATGCAGACATCCTCCAAGGAAGGAGCAGTTCTGTTATCACAACTTGGTATTGTTTGTAATCTCAACCAGCCAAAAACTTTAAAGTGGTGACTCCTTTGCAATACAGCAAATGCCTACAATCTGCAGACAGCCTTTTAACTTCTCACCCCCAGTGCCAACAATGGGTGTCTATTGCCTGTTCATCTGCTGGGTTTTAAATGTAATATTGACATGTTTCTTTTCCTAAGAGAAAAATGGAATGACTCAGTGTACAAAAAATGTCCCCCTTTGACATAGGAATTACAGTTACTGAACTCACAATTCATAGCAGGATAAGAAATAGTCACACAACAATGGATATAAAATGGTAGACAAGGTCAAACAAATTCACAAACAGCCCACACCTTATTTCAGTGGGCCAGCAATTATTCAATAATTGCACCTTTAAAAATGTGGGAAGCACAACATTTAAATTGAAACACATGTATATGTGTACACCTGACGAGCACCAATGAGGGCGAAACACTTGTTGTGTACTCTTTGTATTATTTGGCAGATACTGTATAACATATATTCTTCTAATGTGCTTCTCATAACTTGGAGAACATGGCGGATGTCTGCCAACTGGCAGATCAACCACAAGCGTTACCTGGTAGGTAACCTCCCAAATATATATGCATATAGGTAAAAGACAACACAAAATATAAAATTACAAAAGCTCAGTTTATCTTTTTCTCTTCTGCAGAAATAGGCTTGTAACATCTCTTGGCTTAAATAGAACTTTCCTCTCTTATATGAAAAGGCACACAACTTATGAGTACAGATTTTTCATTTCATAAGATTAAGATGGATACATTCTCTGGCTGGTTATAAAGTTTCTATTGCCGGCAAGTGCCAATAATTTGCTCACAGCAGCTACCTTTGCTCTGACTTAGGACCAACCCCCACCACAACCAGTTCTCTCTCTCAGTATGTATGTGCGTGAGTAAGTATAGTGCTGCTTTGCCACTTTCTCACTGGAAAGAAACTCATAATAGCCAAAACGTATCCTTCACAGGGTTACTATCTTTAGTTGCATTTACACCAATACCATTGTGCTTTTGTCTATTTATTAAATTACAATTAATAGTTCTCTGAATAAAAGTACACTTATGGTTTAAGGTGAGTGATGCTTGGTTCCTTTCCTGGTTGGTCGTCTCCAGACAGGTGGAAGGATTTTTCCCACATACCTTCTTATCTTTGTTCAGGAAATCTCCTTCCTCACATTTGGTCCCACCTTAGTTGCGGGTGGTATTGTAGTATCTCTTGGGGGGTTTTTGGCCAAACTCCTAAACAGACGAGTATTTCGCCATTTTAGCCCAGTACAGTTGCCCTTTCAAGTAAAGGGATTGCATTGACCTTTGTTGCAGCCACACCCTATCAGCTATTGTTTCTGGTTATGGCCAGCCAAATTATGGCCACATCACGCTGTAGCATAATGAGAGAAGAGCAGTTAGGATGTTACAAGGGTTTTTATCAAGAGGTACAGACTTCTTGTCATTGGTGTCCTAGGTACATATAAGCCCATCCACTTGGTGCAAAGTTCTGTGCATTAATGTTACTCATCCTGGATTTATGGTCATTTGTTCAAAACTCGAGTCCATTTTCTCGTTTTAAAGAGAGATGTTCCTTGCTGGTCTCAATCATCTTATCGGATAAGGCTGCAGATACTGCATTCCATATAGAGGTCCATTCAGGCAAACTGAGACTTTTAGCAGCCAATACAAGTGTCTGGCAGCAGTTTGCTATGCTAGGATTTAGATTCTGGTCTGTCAAAATGGATAAAGGCAGTCTGTCCTACGGTAATCATTTTTGGTTGTTGTTGCTTTAAAGAAGGCACCATGTATATATTTTTGTATGTGTTCATTTGAAACAGTAAATAAACAATAACATAGTCACAGTTGGTCAAAGTCTATCCCAGCAGCATCAGAAGAAAAGCATGACCGTAACTCCTAACCCTAACCCTGGACAGAGTCCACACTTGATCAAAGCTGATTTAGAATTGCCATTTAACAAGCATTAATTTATTATATAGGTGGAAAAACTGGACTACTGCGAGACAAACACACAGAGACATTAAGAGAATGCGCAAAGTTCACAAAGACAGAGCCAATACTTGGGAGTCAGACTCTTGATACTGGATCCATGATGCAGTATACATTAGTAATATTAGTGTACATGTCACTTTTTTGTAGAACATTGTATTTTTATTTCAAGCTGGTTCCATTCATAGAGGCTTCCAATAGGATATAAACTGATTTTATAGGGTACTAGCAAAATACCCGTGCTTCGCAGCGGAGAAGTAGTGTGTTAAAGAAGTAATGAAAAAGAAAAGGAAACATTTTAATAATAATGTAACATGATTGACATTGTCATTGTCATGAGTGTTGCTGTCATATATATATATATATATATATATACAGTATATATATACACACACATAAACATATATATACATATACAAACATATATACAGTATATATACATATACATCCACATATATATACAGTGGAACCTCGGTTTGCGAGCATAATTCGTTCCGGAAACGTGCTCGCAGTCCAAAGCACTTGTATATCAAAGTGAATTTCCCCATAAGAAATAATGGAAACTCAGATGATTTGTTACACAACCCAAAACTATTCATATAAAAATGATTAATACAAAATATAAAGTAAAAATACATAAAACAAATTAACCTGCACTTTACCTTTAAAAAGAATCATGGCTGGTGTGAGTGAGTTTCTAAACTCTTGTGGGATTCTGCCCAACAGGACGACACGTGGAAGAGCGTCCCAAAGCAATCATAGTCTTCCAGCGCTGTAGCAATTCGCCCTGTAAGCGTATCCAAAAAGATCGCGGACATGCTATATATGTCGATGGGTCATACAAGGAACATTATAAGGATCCCGCTACAATAAATAGTTTCAAGCTGAATAAAGCTGGTGTTGTTAAAGTACTGAAACTCAGCTTCGTGTTTTGGGTCGCAAGACGGGGACTCGCACTTCACAGCACACACGTGCGCGCGAATGTGCGCATGCACACACACACACAGTCACAATGCTGTAGTAAACAGTATACGCTCGTACGGATGTTGACTATATGAGTGAGGCACACAGACTCAGACAGAGAATAGGAGACGATTGCCCTCAAGAGAAGAGAGAGAGAGATGTGTCAGAGGGGGGACATTTTTGTACACTGGGTCATTCCATTTCTCTCTTAGGAAAAGAAACATGCAAATATTACATTTAAAGCCCAGCAGATGAACAGGCAATAGGCACCCATTGTTGGCAGTGGGGACAAGAAGTTTATGGTTAGTTGAGATTTACAAACAATACCATGTGTGATAACAGAACTGCTGCTTCCTTGGAGGATCCTGGATAATTCAGTTACTGATTGTGTCAGGTTTGTTTGTGTAAGTATTTGCTGTCTTGCAAAGGAGTCACCGCTTTGAAGTCTGGCCTTGGAGGATGTCTGTATTTACCTGACTTGGAAATATTGGATTCTAATCAGCATATCTGTACTTATTCATGATTGGTAACAATTCCTTTTTTTAACTTGTGTTTTCATTAATTTTTAAACCCAGGAAATTTAGATGTGCCATTGTTTAATCTGGTTGCCCTGAACTGATAATTGCAGGGACTGAATGAGATTTAAGCTCTGGCCAGGAGAAGGCAAAAGTGAGGGGGACAGTCCACTGAGAATACAGCCAAGACACTCGGACAGAGCACAGGGGCTCACAGGCTGACAAGGGTACGTGGCTGGCACGACGTGAGGCACAAGGACGGCAATACTTCCAGGGAGGAAGAGACAGCTCTACAAGGAGACGCCGGTTGTGGGTCCAGCGAGAGAGGGAAGCTGCATGAAAGGACCGAGCAAAGCTGGCAGACAAGAAATAAGGCGTGCCTAGGTCACAGCAATACAAGGAGCCCAGGGTGGAAAAAAGGGAACAACGAAGAGACGCTGACAGGGATTCCACGATTTTGACAAAACTTCTCTTGGGAAACGAGTGCCCGGTGAACAGAGTGCATCCGTGGACAGTTGAACAATTAAGTGTTGGGGTAACACTGAGAACAAACTGGACTTTGCACCACTACAGGTTGTATCATCCAATTCTGTTTTTAATGGACTTTTATAGTGTGGACTGTGTGCTTTCCTTTCTAAAAAAAAGAAATTTTCTTCATGATACTGTTAGATTTGGTTTATGTTCATTTATCTTTTTAATGTACTTATTATTGTCTGGTGTAATAGAAGTTACTGTTGCTTTTCCTAACATTACTGTTGTGTCTTTCATTGTGTGTTTACTCACCGCCCAATTTAAAGAACACTGTGTGCTATTATTGGTAAATTTCAGGAGTTCCCAGTCTCTTGATAAAACTGGGTGGCGTAGTCGGATATTTAAATGGTGTCTAAGTTAGATTACCTGTAAGTGTGACCTGACACCTGTCACAGATGCGCGCGCGAGTTAGTGAGAGAGGGAGAGAAAGAGAGGCGCGAGCGAGAGAGATAAGGAAAAAGAGACATGCGCGCGAGCAAGAGAGATAAGGAGATAGAGACGTGCGTGAGAGAGAGAAGAACCATCAGCTCAGTGGTGATAACATGACGCTCAGCAGACAGTGTATCCGTACTACTCGTATTGCAAGACATCGCTCGTTTATCAAGTCAAAATTTATTAAAAAATTTAGCTCGTCTTGCAAAACACTCGTAAACCAAGTTACTCGTAAACCAAAGTTCCACTGTATACATATATATATATGTGCACAAACCCACACTTTTATCAAGGCTTCCGTCGGGTAGTCTTTTGAAATGAAATTTTCCTCCAATCAGTCCTAGCAACGCGCTTTCTTCCGACTGTTACATTTTTGTAGCTCTGATGTGTGCATCAATGTAATCGGTGTACCAGGAAATCATGCATTGACAGAAGTTCCCCTTTGCTTGGAATGCAAAGTGTAGTTAAATGCATTATTTTTAACGCGTTATGGAGCACATGCATCGAAGCTTCTCAGCTGTGCTTGTACTAAGAAAAGGAAATATTTTAAAAATAACGTAACACGATTGTCAATGTAACCTTTTGTAAGTAGTGCCTGGAGGATTCAGAGTGTCGAGAAACTCTAGAGACAGCGTGTGTATTAACTTGTGGATTTTTCTGTGAGTATTTGGTGGCAGCGTCACAAAGTCGCTTCCGCAAGACTGCGTTAGCTGCAGAGCTCAGCTCAGAGCGAAATGAGGTGAATGGGAGGGGAGATGATGACGTGACTCCCCCACCCACCTTAACTGTCAATCCCCCCACAAACACAGTCTCTCGGAATTTGCATAAGCACAGCCCTTCACCTGCAATTTTAACTTAGTTACAAAGTGATCAAAACTCTCGTTTATATCCTGCATCCTCTCATTAAACTTGTATCCCGCATTAGCCGTGGGCATGACAAACGCCAGCGGCAGCCTGTCTATGAACTTAATTTAAACTTTAAGTTTACACCGTGCTTTGTTTCCGAAGTAGCAGCACTCATGAATATGGTTGTATATGTCACTCGCTTGCTTCTTATTGTTTCACTGCCTTCTCAATTATATAATGCATGTTTTCTTCAGCGCTTTTTGGAGCTCTTCCTTGTTTTCTATGTACTGCGTTGACATTCAGTTCACGTGATTACGTGGGAGGCGTGATGATGTCACACAAAACTCCGCCCCCCACGGCCATCGAGCTCAACTCCATTACAGTATATGGAGAAAAATAGCTTCCAGTTATGACCATTACGCGTAGAATTTCGAAATGAAACCTGCCCAACTTTTGTAAGGAAGCTGTAAGGAATGAGCCTGCCAAATTTCAGCCTTCCACTCACACGGGAAGTTGGAGAATTAGTGATGAGTCAGTGAGTGAGTGAGTCAGTGAGGGCTTTGCCTTTTATTAGTATAGATGAAGAAAAAGAGCGGTTTCAAGTACAAGTACAAGGAAAAATGAATTTCAGTCCTTGGGTTTCTGAGATTGTAAAATATTTTTCTTTTCCATAGGCCCTTCAACTCCCATATACTATGTAATACATCTTTGAGATTTTAAAATGCTACACCTTTATATTTAACAAATGCGCAGAAAAACAAATAATATCACCATACTTTTTTTTCTATTTTTAGCCATAATGCCTCAGTTTCTTGAATTAAGGGTTGTAATACATTTTCTTGAAGTATGAATGGAGGGTCTTACATTTTTACATGGCAAGTGGTAATATTTTCAATGTGGACTGGCATTATTTAACCAACTGTAGCTGGAATACTTCACATTCCTAAAAATGTGGCATGTAGCAAAGGTGAAGGAGAGCAATTCAGGGGAGAGGGTGCAAGAGCAACCTGCAGTGCTCACTGACTGCACATTTTGCTGCAGTCTCTAAAGAGGAGCCAGAAAAAAGGCTTGCAGAACCACTGCTTCCTCCATTTGGCCATACTTAGGTTTTTGTGCTTACAGCATTCATGTAAATTGATTAATTGGAGACACCACTGTTTGTATATTCCTTTGCATAAACAAAATTAGTCAAAATGAGACTCTACTGATTGTTTTTAAAAGCTTCAGAAGACAAATCCACAAAAAATGTTGCAAAGGTTTATAGTGCCACCTTTTCCCTTTGTCTATACTATATATGTTTTCCTGATTTTTCTTGCACTTGCATCACCTCAAATCAATGACAGTCACTAATACAGATTATGCGTTGCTACACCATAGTCTAAAATGTAATATTGTCTATCATGTTATGTAAGTTGTGTTGGAGACTCATCGAAATGTTAGCAAACCTTACAAAATGTCCACAAAAAGCTTACAAGGGTTTCATTGTATCGGAAGATAATCCAGTATTTTGAATGTGTTGATTTCAGCCTTGGAACTTTTTTTGAATAATATCTTTCAAATATGAATTTGATTTCTATAAACCCAAAAAATGTTGACACTTTTCAGTGTACACAATACAAGGCTTCTGTCAAGAACAGTGGTCTTTGTGATGCAAAGGTAAATGGATATATAGAATACATAGATTAAAAAAGATTGTTAGTTATATTAGGAGTTCCACAAAAAAGAAATTCCCCAGAGCTTCACTTTCTCATAAGGTTGGATACCACTCTGTACAAAATAGGCAGAACAGCTGATAGTGGGTTATAACATACTGTATCCATTACACACACATTAACATTAAAAAAAACAGTCCAGAGCTAATAGGCTCTTGAGCCCCAAACACAAAGCAGAAATCAACCTTAGACCAAGCACCAATCCAGTTATCATGTTACAGATACAATTTCCAAAAAGTAGCCTAAAGCCATCAAAAACTGAAAAAAGAACATCCCTGATCCAAAAGTTGCACTAATTGGGTAACTTGAAGCTTGACAAAAAGAAAAAAAAACATGAAAGAACTCCAGGTTTTCCATTTTTGATGTACCTGAAAATACTGTAATGTGCTCTCAAAAACACTAAATGCATAAAAGTATTTAGTACTGATGAGATTCTCTGTCTAATAGACTTTAAAAGCTAAATGGCAGAGTAACCTGCTGATCTTCGTCAGTACCTGCTGACATCTATTCTGTGAACGCCTAATGGCATTGCAATTTGTTTTGCCCTTCTGCCCTATTTTTGTGCAAAAGCCAAAACTCATTCAGTAAACAATGATAATGAATAAACATGTTCCCCATAAACCAAGACAATTAGCTCTTCGAGGTAATTGTATCATTACTTTGCCTGCCAACCTCATGATTCTACAGACTGTCTAAATTATCAGCCCCTGTGAGTACCAGTTGCTCCTGTGCTCAGATTCAGTTTTAGAGTCGTTATGCACCTGTGTTCCTGCATTTGCATTGATAGCAGAGCTCTGCAATTCTCACTAACTGCAAATAACTTGAAATGCACTCCCTGAATGACATCTCACGATACATGAATTCTTTCCAGCAGAATGCAGATATCCGTCAAAGGAAAATACAGAATGCAGATCTTGCTGAAAGAAGCATGCCTACTGTGGTTAGTTGTCATAGTAAAAATTCTTTCTGTCTTCTAAAACATTGTGTAATTATAGTCATTCAGGATATAGCTTTTAATCAGGCTGCTTTAAAGTTGTGATCCTTAATCGGGATAAGTTATTTCTTTTTTTGTCAGCTTTTGTAACAGACAGCAGTCTAATCTAATATTCTGCATATTACAGTACAGCATAATTATTGTCTAGACAGAATTGAGTCTAACTGCTCATGCATCCACCTTTGGTCTTTAATTGAGATTAATTATTTTAAAAGGCAACGTCTACCATAATTATCATGAAAAGGCAGCCATCATCACAAGCTTCATGACTTTTTACATTTTTAAGGCAATTAAGGAACACTTTTAACCTTTATTGTTCTTGGTATTCTGTAATCTTCATGTGACAATTTTCTAATGCTTCTGAGTTTTTTACTAATTTTATTTCAATGAGAATCTAGAAGCCTAGAAAAAGATGAATACTATAGCAGGATTTTTCAAAGCTAGGATAATAAGTATTAATAATAGAAACCATTTTACACCACTATGGCTATATAAGGATTAATATCAAAGCTGCAAAATTGATTACTTTATTTTTTTTGTCTGATCAAGTAATTCAGCTTCAGCTCTTACTGGTTGGGTTATAGAAATATATTCTGTCAACAGTGAAAAGGAATGCCTATTCTGACTGCTTCATTACCTCTCAAATAAGTTACAATTAGCTCAATTTTGTCAGTTTATGAAAATTAATAATACCTAGGCTGTTCTTATACTCTCGAAGCACATTAGGATGGTCCAGGGATTCCACACAGGGTTATTATCTACCTTGTGTTCAGTATTTCCAGTATTGGCTCCGTGTTTCCAGCATTGGCTCCATCCTTACATGACCCTGAAATGGGCGGGTGACAAATATAAATCAGAGGCAGCTGGTGCACTAAAATATTCATATCTTTTATTGTTTGTCCTGCCTCTATCTTGTTATACCTTTCTAACAAAAAGACAGATGTTCTTATATTGGTATGTCAGTTTGCATCCTCACTGACTGTGTATTTTCCTCCCTCTGTCTTACTGCTTTATTCTTGTCTTGTATCATCTTTTCTTTGTCAACAACTCCTTGCCATTGAGGCAACTTTTCCTTATGTATACAATATGCCTACAAAAAAAAGAAAAAATTAAACATTAATAGAAGAAAACTGGGGTATTGGTTTTTGCATTTTAAAATTTAAACTAACAATACAATACATTTTTTATGCTTCTGTCTCTATGCTATAGTTATTTCTGCATATTTTTCTCATGGCTGGAAATTGTTCATTTATCTTAACCTTGTTTCAAATTTATAAAGACTTAAATTTTTATTGTTAGTAATTAGCTGTGTTAATGAATGACAGTAAAAGGGCAAAATGGCTTGAGGAAAAGAATGATAAATTGTAATGATAATATGAAAGATCTCTGATGATATTCAGGCCTGATGTCTTTTATTTCACATTTAAGGCAATCAGTTATTTAACATAAGATGGGCTGTTTTGAATCTCCATCCTTCTGTTAATAAAACTGAAGTATGAGATCTGAAGTATTGATGTTTCCTGATTAGTCCTTGTCTTTCAGTCAAATTCTCAGCATCATCTGTATAATGAATCCAGTAATGGTTGCTAATAAAAAAAGGTTTAGATATATACAGAAAGATATCTATAAAGTGCCATGCAGATACATAAATACAAATAAGCAAAACTTTCATACATTTTCATATATAAAATATGCCACAAAATAACAATAATAAACATAAAACGGTCTCAGCTTTCATATATATATATATATATATATATATATATATATATATATATATATATATATATAAATAATTGTTGAAAAAAGATCTTTTGTGTTACTTTGCAGTTAAAAATAAAATACATAATTTTGTCAATGAAATGACTATCTTAATTCATTCATATAATTAGTGTTCTCAATAGGTAATTTGAAAAAGCAATATTTTGTAAGACGTCTTATTAATTAAGCGCTTTGAGCAAGGGAAAGACACTATATAAATAAAATGTATTATTATTATTATTATTATTATTAATTAAAAACTTGTCACGTACAGTACCAAACAGACTCTGTAAAGTTCCATTTGTTTGTTTGTGACCATAAAGATTCTAACATTCGCTATGGTTTTTCATGTGGGAACAAACGACATTTGCAGTTGCCAATCAGGGGTGATGAAAGAAGAATTTGGATCACTGCTGCACTTTGTTTGTGAGGGTATCCGGGACTCAGCTGTCTGGATCATCATCTCTGGACCACTCCCTTTGCTTCGATGTTCAGACGAAGTCTTTAGCCAGTTGCTTACCTTCAGTACCGAGTTGAAGACCTTCTGTCCTGAGCATTGCATGGCCTTTTTCAACAATTTTAGTTTGTTCCAGGAACAACCGTTTTTTCAGAAGAGATGGGCAAGGCGATCAGGTCCTCTCAGTCAATATAGGTACGGTAATTTAATCAGCTTTGTATATTTCAGCTTTGTATATTTCTCAAAAGCTCATAATGCTAATGCATTGTTATCTCATACTTAAGATTGTTAATGAGCTATTTCTTTGTAACTAAAGTAGTACTTAATGTTGTTAGAAAATTTATGACTGAACTGACTTGTTATTTTTAACAATGTTCTTTATATGGACTTTTGTCTGTAATTCTGTTACGGAAAAACAAAGGCCGCCCTAAGTGAATTAAAAAAAAAACACACACACTGTACCTGTAACATGTAGAAAATTAATGAGTTCACCAATCAAATTTGGTCATCAGTCATCAGTTACATCCTTTAAATTTGAAAGGTAAATTGGACTTTCTCAACTACAATGAAATATCCACCATATTGCTATATGTTGACACTAACCATATGCATTTCAGCAATCTGACGTATTAAACAGGAACTTCATATCTTTATGCAGCAAAGGTAAAAAAAAATGGCAGAACTTAATTGTATCCGGCCCCTTTAAAAAATGATACAGATGGGATGTTGCCTGTAGCAGACTGCATTCCCTTCACTTCTGTTTAGAGACCTGAGATGCAAAAAAAGGTATAGCATGTGTTAATAGTTGTGGTGGATTTCGGGAAAGGACTGGATTTTTCATGAGTCATGATCTTCATGCTAACTGGAGGGGATCTTTTATTTTTACCAAAAATGGTAGCAAATTTGTCTTGCTGACTGACAAGAGCACCATCCAACTTGCAGACTTTTTTTTTAATCTCACCTTTTATTATTCTGTGTTTTACTCATCTGTTACACTATAGGTTTTGCTCAATTTACTGTCATAATTACACTTTAAGTCTACTTATTGCTTACAGAATTGAGATTCAAAACTTAAATGTTGCTCCACGTAATGAATTTATCTGTAATCACTACCTAATTATATTTGATTTCTTTTTAAAATTACCAGTACAGGACAAGACAAGGACAATTAGATCATGAGCCTACACGAAAACCTTTGAGAAACTCAAACATAATTATGGAAAACAATTTAGATCAGTTAACATCTGATTATCATGTGGCTTTGAAAGAGGCCTTAAAAACTGTAGCTCCTCTTTAAATAAAATTAATTAAAGCAAATAAAAACTCTCCCTGGTTTAATGACAGTACTCATGCTCTTAATTCAGAATGCAGAAAACACATGCTTACATGGAGATTTAAAAAGCTGCGGGTCCTCAAAACTTTATGGAACTGTTATTAAGTTTTAAAAAAAAGATGTTTTTAGACTGCTCTATTATTCTAGATTAATAGATAACAACAAAAATAATTTTTGTATATTGTTAAGAACCATGGCCAGTCTAACAAATGCAAATTCTGAACTGCACTGCAGTAAACCTACAAACATTAGGAACTTCTTAATGGATAAAAATGACAGCATTTTTTTATATCATTAAAACTAAAGTTTGCAGTGTCAAACCCAGTCTCTTCTTAGATAGATAGATAGATAGATAGATAGATAGATAGATAGATAGATAGATAGATAGATAGATAGATAGATAGATAG
>JANRMT010062854.1:75165266-75177580 GCA_026402145.1 Polypterus bichir lapradei | reverse complement strand
TAGATAGATAGATAGATAGATAGATAGATAGATAGATAGATAGATAGTTTATTAATCCCAAGGGGAAATTCACATAATCCAGCAGCAGTATACTGATACAAGAAACAATATTAAATTAAATAGTAATAAAAATGAAAAAAAAAAAAAAAAAGCAAACAATAACTTTGAGTATTGTTAGCATTTACTCCCCCGGGTGGAATTGAAGAGTCGCATAGTGTGGGGGAGGAACGATCTCCTCAGTCTGTCAGTGGAGCAGGACAGTGACAAAAGTCTGTCACTGAAGCTACTCCTCTGCCTGGAGATGACACTGTTCAGTGGATGCAGTGGATTCTTCATGATTGACAGGAGTTTGCTTAGTGCCCGTTGCTCTGCCACAGATGTTAAACTGTCCAACTTTACTCCTACAATAGAGCCTGCCTTCTTAACAAGTTTGTCCAGGCGTGAGGCGTCTTTCATCTTTATTTTTTTATTTTTATTTTTTTTTCTTGCACACACCACTTAAATAATTTTACCTTAGTAACAAAACAGGTAGTCATAACTTTAATTTCTAAAATGAAACCTAAAATACTGTTTCTTAAACTCAGTCCCAAGATAATTCAAATTAATTTTTTGCTTGTAAAATACTTGAAAATATCCACAGCTTACACATCACAACTAATTTCAATAATTTAAGTCTGGCTTTCACATTAGCCACAGTACAGAAATGGCACTAAACCGTGTTGTAATGTTGTAAATGGTATTCTAATCTCTTCTGATGAATGAATTTGTACATTCTGGAGGATCTTGCCAGCTACTTCCAAATGTAGCTGCTCAACTGGTGGTCTCTGTTCCTGTTTCACTCCTACTAATTTGTTCTCTTCACTGGCTTTCTGTTGCTGCAAGGATCCAGTTGAAACTTTTGTCTTGATGTACAGTTCTCTTAATGATTTTGCTCCTCAACACCTCCAGTCATTGATCTCTCCATATGTCCCTTCAAGAAGTCTCTATTTGGCTGATTGCCCTTCCTCTTGCCAGACATGCCAAGACTGGACAATGCTTCTCCACTCTTGTTCCAATGCTGTGATCTCCCTTTGTCTATTTGAACTGCCCATAATTAACTCATGTTTAGGCATCCATTTAAAATGTTCCTTTTTATTAAATATTTTCAAACTGCTTGGTTTCTCTTCTACAAGATAGTTGCAAGTCTAGTTGCAGTTTGAATTATGTTGTAGCAATAGTACTACTCCCTCTTGCCCATTTGATTCTCGTTATCTGTTGCATTTGATACTTGCACCTTCCAGTCATTCTTATATATATATATATTATAACTTGCTGTGATAAAGATGTTTGCTAAATAAATAAAAACCCTGTTTTCCAATTACTTACAAACCAGAGAGCATGTTAAGATCTCAAGGTACTGGACTTAAAACATATTAGCAAATTACATTGTGAGGCTGAGCTTTAAGTTACAGGGCCCCAATCCTTTGGAACAATCTGCCTGCTTATATAGAAAAAGTCCCTTTGGTCTTAGCTTTTGAATGCATGCTGAAGACTCTTTACTTTAGACTAGCATACTCTGATCAGAGCTGCTGATTAGCTGTGCATATCATAAACTAGTAGATCTTATTATATTTGAAATTTTAGTTTCTATACATTTAAATCATGATTTTACATTTTTATAAATGTACTGAATAATTTAAAAAACTACCCATTTGGAAAAGATGAGGTGTTGTGTGGCATTCAAAACTAGCCAACCCGCGGCGTAGCATACGCCGCATAATTATCAACGTGAACAGTCCACGTGGCTCACAGCTGCATGTGGACTGTAGCACAGACCAAAGCGAGTGAGGATGTGTTTGGTGGCATGTTGGGGGCGGGCACATGAGCAAGCAGTGCGCATGCCTAGAGAGTGAGGGTGGACGTGGGAGGAGGGTGAGAGTTGGCAGGCGGGGCTCTGTCGTGCATTCCCCATGACGCAGGAGGAGGGTTAGAGTGGGCGGTTGGGGCTCTGTCGTGCGTACCCCATGGTCGGGCGACTTGGTCGATTATATATATGGAACCTCGGTTCACAACCATAATTCGTTCCAAAACTCTGGTCGTAAACCGATTTAGTCGTGAACCAAAGTAATTTCCCCCATAGGATTGTATGTAAATACAATGAATCCGTTCCGTACAAACTGCATGTAAATATATATTTTTTCAAGTTTTTAAGCACAAATATAGTTAATTATACCATAGAATGCACAGCGTAATAGTAAACTAAATGTAAAAACATTGAATAACACTGAGAAAACCTTGAACAACAGAGAAAACTAACACTGCAAGAGTTTGCGCTATAGAGCTACGAACCGCTCGCTAAAAACACTTTTTTTAATGAGTTTTAAGCACAGGGAAAAAAATGAACATTTGAAAAATCCGTAATTTAACAAACAACCAAGAAAAGTAACATTGCAACAATGCACGCGCGCGCCTGTGTGTGTGTCTCTCTCTTGTGCGCCTGTGTGTGTGTCTCTCTCTCTCGCACATGACTGTGTGTGTCTCTCTCTCTCTCGTGCCTGTGTGTGTGCGTGTGTGTGTCTCTCTCTCTTGCGCACCTGTGTGTGTGTGTGTCTCTCTCTCACGTGCCTGTGTGTGTGTCTCTCTCTCTCACGCACCTGTGTGTGTGTCTCTCTCATGCTCCTGTGTGTGTGTCTCTCTCGCACGCACCTGTGTGTGTGTGTCTCTCTCTCTCCTGCGCCTGTGTGTGTGTATGTCGCTCGTGCGCGCCTGTGTGTGTGTCTCTCTCGCGCACCTGTGTATGTCTCTCTCGCACGTGCCTGTGTGTGTGTCTCTCTCGTCCGCGCCTGTGTGTGTGTGTCTCTTTCACGCGTGACTGTGTGTGTGTGTCTCTCTCATGTGGACTGTAGCACAGACAAAAGCGACTGAGGCTGTGTTTGGCGAGTTGTTGCGTGCGGGCACATGAGCAGGCAGTGCACATGCCTCGAGAGTGACGGTGGACGCAGGAGGAGGGTTACAGTCAGTGGGCGGGGCTCTGTCGTGCATATCCCATGGTCTTAGAGTTGGCGGGTGTGTCTCTCTGTCTTGCTTGCGCTCAGTGTCTTGCGTGCCCTTAGTGTATTATACATATAGATAATGAGGTGAATGTGCTTTTATAATTGTATTTGAAATGGTGTTATCAAGTCATGTGTATTGTTTTCATAATAATTAGTATGTTGTTGAAATAAAGTGATTTATAAAAATAATAATTTTTTTTTTTATTTCTTTCTTTCATTCAAACCTCTTTCTTAATCTCTAAGCAGCTGTAATGTTTATACTGCATTAATGTGACTTACGATAAGATAAAGAATTACAGTCTAATCAGTTATGTCTTCAGCTGGTATTGCATGGAACCTAAATTTTAAAAATAAAAGGACCACTTTATTCACTTAACGCTGTTTCATTTCCTTAAGACATATCATATGTTAATGGTATGCTCTGCTGCGAAAAACACTAGAAAAGATTACCATTGACAACAATTAGCCTGTTATTAACAGTGATGAAAGAAAATAAAAGGTACATACAACATTAAAGGTCATTCCAAAGCTTTTATTACAGACCTAGAACTATTAACTGTTTCTAAAAATTAACATTTGGATAAATGTATTTGATAATCTTATTTAAATTATCATGTATAGATTTTATTCATTTTAAACCTTATATCCTGCTGGAAAATTGCACATAAATGCAGTCAATTAACTCCAAAGTCCTTGAATTCAGCAGCACTAATGCAAAAATATGATGGCTATTTGAACTTATATGTGCAAAGTACATGTCATTATTTTAACAGAGACATTTTGAAATATATAGTCACTCTTAATACAGCAGGTGTCTTCTTTAGAGTGAATAGCTCTGAAATGTAATTTTTGTATGACATGAAGTTTGAACTTGTTCGTCAGTTATCTGTGTACCGTACAATGCCTTTATATAATAAGCCAGCTGAAGATACTGTATAAGCAGAGTGAGTAGGAGAGACACTCATCTGTCACCCATTACAGTCTAATAGGCAGTTAGGCTTTAATAGCTTGTGGCAGCAATACACCACATTGTGCAAAAATGAGAGTTATCTCTGCCTATGGGTCCTTGCCTCATACATTCTCGTCATTTTTGGTACTGTATGAGATTGCTGCTAGTGTGATTTATCCATTTCACTTTTGTTCGCAAAAGCAATACCTACTTTCAACCAAGAAAACAAAGTAATCTCAAAAAAGCACAAACTGAATGTTGGCAAATGATGACATGTGAACTGATTCAATTTAGAGTCAGCTATTATACATTCTGGCAAAATTCAATTGTTATGCTAGAAAAGAATTGATGACAGTATTAGTTTTAGTATAGTTGAGTGCATAAAGTATTTGAAATGGTCAATATTTTGGAATAAAAAATTCTATACTGTTAATGAATACCTAATCTGTGTAAAGCTACAGTTCAAAAATATACTGTATGAGTTATCTTTCATAGTGTTTGTTAATTTTTTATGAAACTATATTTACTTAAAACTTGTCAAAATTACTACCATTTTTTTTCAGATGTAGGCATCAAGGGCAAGTTTACTACTGCCAGGAGTTACGCAGTTCTAATAAGCAATGAATGTTCTAGCTATGGGATTTTTGGAGTAAGTACAGTAATGTGGATTACTCTGTCTTTGATGTTTAAGGTTACTATGAAAAAATATAATCTTGTATTACCTCATCTTTGTTAGCATTTTTATTTGGTAAATAACATTGTTTTATTATTATAAGCAAATTGCTATCATTACAGCACTTGACTTCTGCCCTCAACAGGCCATCTAAGTAGTTGAGCTTCAAAACTTTCTCAAAAACAGTTCTATTGCTGATATCTAAATTTACACTTACTACATTGGCATTCTGCACCCTTCCTTGCACAGTTTCTACAATCAAAAATCAAACTCTGCATCTGTAAAGTACACTTACACCATGCAGCATTTATGTATCAAATTATGACAACCTGCGCATTGGTTGAATTTCTCCTAACCATCCTACCGCACATGCCACATGACTATGAATCCACCTCTCTAATGCCTACTGTCTTCTTTGGTTCCATTCATTAACTTGGCCTTTTCTGAATTTACATCGAGGCTTTCCACGTCCAAAATAAATTTCCATTTCTGTATCTTCTTCTTCAATTCTGCTTCACTTTTTACCATTAATGTATAAGTATGTATATATCTCCTTATTTATTAATGTATGTAATATTGTAGGCATACAAGAGCTCACACGGCAACCCTTTATACACTTTCATCACTATTGCAAAAAGCTACAGACCCTCTAGTGCAGTCCTCCCTATACCTTAAAAGTTTGACTATGTGCTGTCCTTTATATACTTGACATACTATCACCACAGACACTATAGCTCTATACCCAACATTCTCAGTGCCCACCTCTCCATCTCTCATGGCACCCTGTCAAATGTCTTTTCAACATCTACCGTTGCAGGTTCCTTCATTTTGCATAATGCTTTTCCTGCATTCACCTGACAACAAAGATCACATCTGTTGTTCCCTTACCAGGCATAAAACCAAACCGCATTTCATTACCTTTCACTCGATTTCCTCATTCTTCCTTCTAGATGTCTCAACCTTCTTCATAACCTATTCAAAAATGATAGCTCAAAAATGATTCATACTCCATTAGATCACCCTTTTTGCATACACTAGAGTAAGCACACTTCTTTTGTAATCTTCAGAGAATCTTGTTGCACAGGAGTTTTAACCATTCAACTTCAGGACCTTTTCCAACACCACTTTAGTTATGACCAATGCTTTGCCTACCTTCTTGTTTTTCAGTGCTTTTACAGCCTTATCTTTTGAAAATGTTGAGCATTCAATTCACTCACAACAAAATCATTACTCCATTTGTTCTTCACATTCTTCATGTGCTTCTTCCAGGTGTTCTAATCCCAGTACTAGCAATCATGGTGTTTTCTTCAGCATTTATCAAGCAAATACTGCTTCACACCTACTACATATTGTTTTCCTTTTGCAATCTGCTTTATGATACTGAACACAATTCTTTTTCCTTTCTCATTCTGCAAATTATTGGCTTCCTACACCCTCACAACTTATTCTTTTTAGGTTTTTTTTCTCCACTTCTTTGCAGATCACCCTGTTACCTTCAGCCTTTGTTTACTGCTACTTCTTATAGCATATTCTCTTTTCCACAGGTGCTAACTATACCACCATGCTTCCTTCTGTCTTTGTAGTCTCCTTACCTAACCACAAACTTCTTCTGTTGTTTTCAATCACTCATTCTTCATTGCTTTTCACTTGCCATTCACAACATATGATTCTGGCCTTTGCTATCAATGTTTAAACAAATTTACTTCTCACACCATTCTTCTATTTCCAGAACCTTAGCCTCAGTACACACTTCTTACTTTTCTTTATGCATCTAACTAAAAGACAAAGTGGTGCTGTGATAACCACCTTATCAATGCACCTGCAGATATTTATCACATCCCGATCAACTTTCCTCACCAAAAAGTCTACTGTGTTCTTTACATCATCAGATTCATGGGTCACCAACTTGTTTTCCTCCTTCATAAACAATTGCTCCATCAAACTCTAGAATCCTCTAAACCTCAATATCCCTGGAACTGAAAACTAAAGCCCCCTAAGGACTATTTCATCTCAATTAGCACTGGCCCATTTAGTTATCTCCCAATTACAATCATTATCCTAGGCATCAATTCTATCAGTTTGTCTCAAAACCCATCTTTCCATTATCACACCTTTACTGCTTATATATGCAGGAGGCATCAACTCTACTTACGTTTAACATTTCAATGCCTTTACCCAATTTTCCTCATTTTACTCCCCATATTCCAAGTTGCAATCATTGATCTCTCTCGCCTTCAAATTCACTACCTCTGCTTCATCTACCTTGACAAAAACCTGGCCTCCCACAATGCATCAGCTGTAGAACTATCATATATCATGTTTTCTTGGCTGTGGTTCCCCAATGTTTTGTTTCACAAAGCCAATTAGGTTAATACACAGGGAACTATGGGCTGTACTTTGGCCATCCTTATATCTCATCATCAAGGGGATATTGGAGCATAAATGTTTAAGGACAGATACTCTTTCTAGTTGCCTTTTATGACTTACAAGAGGTTTGATGATCTTATTCTAACCCCAGATTTCTATGGTAATAATATTAATTGACAACAGAAAAAATAAACAGTTTAATATGATACATGCAATTTACAGGTATTGTCATATTAAAATAATCTACTTTGGCAATTTATAAACTAGGACAGATTTTCAATTGCAATTGATAGGAACGATTGAAGTCCAATTTTTTGTTGAATTTGGAAGAGGTGAAAGAGAAAGCACAGGAGCCAAAAGCTTCAGCTGAAATTATTTGTTACATATGGATGCCGTGTTTAACACCTTAAGAGGTTTAGTTTTCTCCAGTACCAGTTAGTCAAAATTCAGCACCATGTCAGCTGCAATTAAGAAAATAAAACTAATGTCCTTAAAAGAAACGGAATACAAACCACTATTGAATTTCTTTCCTTCAATTATGTATGAAAGTTTAAAAATGTATTACAAAAACAGCACAAAGAAGCACACTGTACCTATATGTAGCTCAAAATTATTTTAAAAGCTCACCTGTACATATTAAAACATTTTAAATATGAAACATTCTACATACATTATTACAGTATTTGACAGCCCTAACAGAAATATAATGGCATTTCTCTCAAGGATTCATCCATGTACACACCATAATGTGTACTACTTGTCGTAATTTGGAAATTGGTGATATATTTGAAATTCATTTCCAAAATTAGAAATCGATTTAAATTACATGAGTTGAGTTAAGGGTTTTTCTTATTAGATGTAATACATCAATATGGTTTTGCCTTTAGAAATATGAATTAATTTTAACTTAAGTAAAAAAGAAAATGAAAAATAAATTTCAATATATTTCAGAATTGAAATGCAATACATAATTTTTAAACACAATATCAGGAAATTATTGTTTTGTGATGTCCTTGACAGTTTCCACCCCTTCTAAATACCATTTCAGAGCTCATTCTTGCTAATGAAGAAAAATATTTATTGAGTAAAATTCAATTGTAAACAGCAACAGTTTTATATTTGTATTTTTGTTATGATGAGCACTATCTGTATATTACAGTTATAATGCAACTCTATTAATATTTCTGCAAACAGAGCCCTAGGCAAGGAGTGGCTACATGTGAACTACATGCTGAAGCAATGGAGGGGATTAAATTTACAACCCTTTGTATAGTCCATAGGCAACCACCAAACCCCCTAATGTTTTTGGAATGCAGCAAAAATGTATGTATGTTTCATAAGTATAATGTGTTTTATGTAACTTTTTTATGACTGTCATCATCATTATGACTCTCATTCCACTTTACCAGGTATTATTAAGCCGTAATTTACTAATTAACATACTAGTGTGTTTGATGCTAAAATTGCCGCAGCCTGTTAGTATTCAATATGGTTTGCCCTAGTGGCTTCTCCACTTGTCATTAATATCAATGTCAATTTATTTTTATAGCATATTTAAAACAACATAGGAATGCTGTGGCCAAAGTGCTTTACAATAAAAGAATAAAAAACATACAATTAACATAAATAACATAAATAGAAATAAAATAAATGAACATAAATAAAATACTGTAAATAATAAATAGAAGTCAGATTACATAATCACAATGAGGAAACCATTAGTATTACTGAAGGTCATGAAAAGCAAGTGAATAGAAATGAGTCTTTAATCTTGTTTTGAACAGTTCAATTGTAGACGACTCCTTTATGTAATGAGGTAAAGAGTTCCACAGGTGTACAGCAGCAGCTGCAAAAGCCATGTCCCCTTTAGTTTTACACTTAGTACGAGGGACAACAAGAGACAACTGACCAGAAGATCTAAGCACTCTAGAATGGCTTGTGTAAAGCACACAATTTGGATAAATCGGCAGGAGTAAGGCCATGTAAAGATTTAACAACTAGCAATAAGATTTTAAAATCAATTTGAAAACTAACAGGCAGCCAGTGTAAAGAAGCTAATATTGGAGAAACAGAATCAGACTTTCTTGCCTCAACCAGAAAGTGAGCGGCAGCATTCTGGACCAGCTGTAACCTGTGTATCAGGGATTTGCTAATCCCAGAATAAGCGAGTTGCAGTAATCAAGGCGAGAAAAGATAAAAGCATGAGTAGCTTTCTCAAGATGCCTAGAAGATAAAAAAGTTTTGATCTTGCCTAATAGACGAAGCTGGAAAAAACAACTATGAACTACAGAATTAATCTGTTTCTCAAAAGAGAGGTTACTGTCAAAAATAACACCAAGATTGTGGACTTGAGGTTTGCAAAAGACAGAGAAAGAGCCGAGAAGTCCAAGACCAATTTGGGCTTTAGCTGATGGACCCAATATAAGCACCTCCGTTTTATTTTGATTCAGATAAAGAAAATTATTAGCCATCCAGGATCTTAATTCAAAAAGAAAGTTGTGCAGTTGATTAATTGCAGAGTTGCAGACGGGAATATAAACCTGTGTATCATCAGCATAGCAGTGAAAAGAAATGTTAAATTTCCTAAAAATAGCTCCAATAGGGTGAAGGTATATAGAGAATAAAATCATCAACGGAGCATATTCCCCAGAAAAAAAAGACAGTTAAAACGTTTCAATCAAAGGATTTTTTTTTTCTAAATTTCATTGTACTGCACTTTTCAGCGTGCAAAATAAGAGAAGACTAAAAAAGGTCCACCTAATTAAACACTGAGATCAACTGGGAATAAAATGACTCTTTGATTGTGAGTGTGGTTGGAACAAAACCTGCAGCCACAGGGGCCACCAGAAATGAATCACTGATGTATAATATCATAGAAGTGTTAAATTGTACAAGGTTTATCATAATAGTGTCCATTTAGAAGAAAAAAACAACACTCCAGAACACAGAAGAAATCGACAACAGAAAGAATAATAGGTTTGTTTACCACCACAGTATAGCTTATATTGACCATTTTAACTCTTGTTAGGTTTACAACTGACTCACTTATTAATATATAATTTCTTTAATAATACAGTGAGGAGTGTGTTACTGTCAATTCAGTGTGGTTCTCAAAGTGCTCTAGTAAAGTCAATAGTATAAAAGGCAGCAGTGAAATCAAGAAATGTGTACCTCAAGGGAGATCCTGTGTAAGCAGTAAGAAGCAGGTCATCAAGAACCATCTCAGTGTAGTGGGCAGTTCAGATAAAGCTTGTTTCACTGTCATGCTGCTGAAACGATTCCAGGACTTTTGTAGTGCTTTAGTATGTAATATTACTGCAGGTGAGGACAAAACTATCAGGAAATAATCATATCCCAGATCAGTAAAATATTCTGTTGCATTCCTACTTTGTTCTAAACTACAATGCCTCTTTCAGATTGCATTATATCACTGGTCTTACTCATTCTTAATCTAAATGAGAGTATGAGACTTTCATTTTAAATAGAAATACATGTGCATATGGGGTTTACACTGACTGAAAAGTCTGATATGTGGAAAGACTCTTTCTCAAAGTGCTATATATTGAAAGAGAAAAGAGATATGTCACAAGGCTTCAGCATTGCTGACGGAGGGGATCTGAGGCCAAAATTTGGACACTATCTTCTTATTTATTACCCATTTTCCACTTTTCACATTTTAGTCAATTTTTATGTTCTTTTCATTAGCCCTATATTTTCTACATTGTCTTTAAACACTGAATTATTCCACTATATATTTCTACCCCAAACAGTTATTTACCCTACACTTAATTTGTTTAGTTAGATTAAGAGACATCCCTATTTACCAGAACTGCTTTGGCTTTGAGCTCCATGTCTTAGATAGATAGATACAATACAACATTTTATTTGTTCCCTAGGGGAAATTATAAGTGTCAGAACAAATTCCCTTTTTTTTCTTTCAAACATCCCTGATGTTCCAACTTGCATTGTTTTTTTTTTACTATATATCAGTGTTTGAATTCAAATGATGTACCTATCATTGGCCTTTGGCCATTTCCACAATCACCTCTGAGCTATAAACAGTTTACTTGACCATGTAATGTCCCATTTTTTTAAAGCACAGATCATCAACCTATGGCCTACTGCCAGGGGGTTGTAAAGAATGGTAATGTCGCCTGTCGCTGATTTCAGCTTAGCAGTTACATAAACACTCTTTTCAGATGGGACCCCAAAGAGACCTTCATTTATTTATCCATTTATTTTCAAATGGACTTGTTTGGGCAATAGAACAGGCTCATAGCATCTTGACAAATAACCACACTCAAGTGTAGCGGCTCCTGTGCTCCTTTTCTGACACTGTGCCATGATATCATTAAACTATTGTCACTCTAATTCGATCTGTTCTTACCAATGCAACTTTTGGTAGTAAAGAATATACACTGGAAAATGGCATTGAGAAGAGAACATTAACTTGTTTATAAGAGTTTTACTTGCTTGCTCTCTGCTTCCCTACTAGATCTTCCAGATTTTTGAATAAAAGAAATCTGCTTACATACCTTTAAGAAACTGTACTGTGTAGCACTCATTCCTGGGTTATATTTCTATTTACATACACAAAATAAACATCCTTTTTTGGGCTTATTTGATTTATTTAGGAATATAAGCAATTGATATGAATGTGCAACATCAAAAATATAACCAAACTGGTAACCTTCACTTTAGTTTTGAAATCATTCAGCTCTGAGTTTAAGTGCAATATTAATGGCCAATATAAAATGTTTCCCTTCATTTACATTCCATTATAGCCACACCTCCCATAAATAGAGTGCATCATTGGGGATTGTCAATTATTTATATCCACTGCTTTCATCAATAGATCAATAGGTTTGCTGCCAGCTTTATTAGTATGTGCAGCCCAAGTATCCAGGTTAATTAAGCTGTGGAATAAAATAAGGCAATGGCAGAGGGTCACCAGCTCTAGTGACTTCCACCTAGAGTTTGCAGGGTTTTGGTGCCAACTGCATATTAAAAGAATATTTTTTTTCTTACATGTAGTAAACAAACATTATCTAGTAAAATAAATATTTAAAACAGAAAAGGCATCTTGACAGTGGTAACCAAGGATAAGAAAAGACTGAGAGAACAAAAAAATAGAAATCTCCAAAATATATGCAGAAATGTGGAAAATTGACATTGAGGGCTAAGAGTGAAGCTCGTTACAAGGTGCATGATAGATCAAATGCTCTCAGAAGATACAGTTGTTACATATTCTTACCCCAGATTATTTAGACAGAGAAAGTGGATTATGATTTAC
>JANRMT010062854.1:75073516-75139500 GCA_026402145.1 Polypterus bichir lapradei | reverse complement strand
ATGGTTTGTTTCAATTACGACAGTATTTGTAGGACTTGTGTTGAAGACACATTCGGCATCTGTCAAGCGTTGTAAGTATACAACCAGTTTCATTGATAACTTCACATCCAGCTTTTGAGAGTTTAAACATTTCTAAACATCAAAGTGTCCACTACTGAAATCGTCAGCTGTGAATCTAAGATGTTTAAGAGGCATTGGCGGTTGTCCAAAGGTGTAAAATATTTGGCCATTTCGGTACACTTAAGCATTTCACTCTTCTAGTTCTCCTGTGTAGTATAATTATCTCCTGTACCGTCATCAGTCCACACCTTGAACCTGTCCCAGTCATTCAATACATAAGACGCAATGTTCCTCCGGATATCAAGAGTGAGCCTGATATGGCCGTGCAATATGTAACAAAGAGAATGGAAAAGGCAGGTGCCATCTCCGGGCATGGAAACCACTTGGTAAGTGACAGTTCTTTGATCGATGGTGATCACCTCGATAGACATGTTAATGGGGGTACGGTTGGAATGATAAAGGAAATGGGTACCTGAACAATGTAAAGCAAGTCTAAAATACCTACACAATAACTATAATCGTAATAAATGAACAATAAAACAGCAGAGAAGCCGTGGACTAAATAAAAAGGCTGTAGTTATCAGCAGGGAGATGTGAATACCGTGGCGAAGCAAGGAAGGGAATGTAGAGACTGGAGTGACAGATGGCCTTATATAGGCAGGCAGCCAACAACGTGGGAGGCGTTGGGATGGGGGACCCAACGCCGCCTCACACGGTGACCGAGCTGCAGGCTATGGAAGTATATATGTACGTAAGTAGGATTCAGTTAGCGTTGGGAACCCGCGTACCAAATTTCTTGAAGATGGGCCCATAAGTAACAAAGACCGTTGAAAAGTTCAAGATGACGGCCGACAGTGGCATCATATCACCGAAATAAGTACCAAATTTCAGCCTTCTACCTACACGGGAAGTTGGAGAAGTAGTGACGTTGGAAAGTTCAATATGGCAGCTGACAGTGGTGTCACACCACCGAAATAAGTATGTACATTGGTTTCGGTTAGCGCAGGGAAGCCGCCTACCAAATTTCGTGAAGATGGGGCCATGAATAAGAAAGTTCAACATGGCGGACGCTGTTGACCGTTATGACCGTTACGCGTAGAATTTCGAAATGAAACCTGCTTAACTTTTGTAAGTAAGCTGTAAGGAATGAACCTGCCAAATTTCAGCCTTCTACCTACACAGGAAGTTGTAGAATTAGTGATGTTGGAAACTTCAATATGGCAGCCGACAGTGGCATCATACCACTGAAATAAGTATGTACATCGGTTTTGGTTAGCGCAGGGAAGCCACCTACCAAATTTCGTGAAGATGGGGCCATAAATAAGAAAGTTGAACATGGCGAACATTGTCAACGGTTATGACCGTTACGCGTAGAATTTCAAAATTAAACCTGCTTAACTTTTGTAAGTAATTTGTAAGGAATGAGCCTGCCAAATTTCAGCCTTCTACCTACACGGGAAGTTGGAGAATTAGTGAGTTGTAAAGTTGAATATGGCGGCTGACAGTGGCGTCATACCACCGAAATAAGTACATACGTCGGTTTTGGTTAACGTAGGGAAGCCACCTACCAAATTTCTTGAAGATGGGGTCAGCCTTCTACCTACACGGGAAGTTGGAAAATTAGTGACGTTGGAAAGTTCAATATGGCGGCCGACAGTGGCGTCATACCATTGAAATAAGTACGTACATCATTTTCGGTTAGCGCAGGGAATCCGCCTACCAAATTTCGTGAAGATGGGGCCATAAATAAGAAAGTTCAACATGGCGGACGTTGTCAACCGTTATGACCGTTACGTGTAGAATTTCGAAATGAAACCTGCTTAACTCTTGTAAGTAAGCTGTAAGGAATGAGCCTGCCAAATTTCAGCCTTCTACCTACACGGGAAGTTGGAGAATTAGTGAGTTGTAAAGTTCAATATGGCGGCTGACAGTGGCGTCATACCACTGAAATAAGTATGTACATTGGTTTCGGTTAGTGCAGGGGAGCTGCCTACCAAATTTCGTGAAGATGGGGCCATGAATAAGAAAGTTCAACATGGCGGACATTGTGAAAATTAGTGACGTTGGAAAGTTCAATATGGTGGCCGACAGTGGCGTCATACCATTGAAATAAGTACATACGTCGGTTTCGGTTAGCGCAGGGAATCCGCCTACCAAATTTCATGAAGATGGGGCCATAAATAAGAAAGTTCAACATGGTGGACGTTGTCGACCGTTATCGACCGTTACGTGTAGAATTTCGAAATGAAACCTGCTTAACTTTTGTAAGTAAGCTGTAAGGAATGAGCCTGCCAAATTTCAGCCTTCTACCTACACGGGAAGTTGGAGAATTAGTGACATTGGAAAGTTCAATATGGCGGCTGACAGTGGCGTCATACCACCGAAATAAGTATGACATTGGTTTCGGTTAGTGCAGGGAAGCCGCCTACCAAATTTCGTGAAGATGGGGCCATGAATAAGAAAGTTCAACATGGCGGACATTGTTGACCGTTACGCGTAGAATTTCGAAATGAAACCTGCTTAACTCTTGTAAGTAAGCTGTAAGGAATGACCCTGCCAAATTTCAGCCTTCTACCTACACGGGAAGTTGGAAAATTAATGATGTTTGGAAAATTCAATATGGCGGCCGACAGTGGCGTCATACCACCGAAATAAGTACGTACATCGGTTTTGGTTAGCGCAGGGAAGCCACCTACCAAATTTCGTGAAGATGGGGTCAGCCTTCTACCTATACGGGAAGTTGGAAAATTAGTGACGTTGGAAAGTTCAATATGGTGGCTGACAGTGGCGTCATACCATCGAAATAAGTACATACATCGGTTTCGGTTAGCGCAGGGAAGCCGCCTACCAAATTTCGTGAAGATGGGGCCATAAATAAGAAAGTTCAACATGGCGGACGTTGTCGACCGTTATCGACCGTTACGTGTAGAATTTCGAAATGAAACCTGCTTAACTTTTGTAAGTGAGCTGTAAGGAATAAGCCTGCCAAATTTCAGCCTTCTACCTACACGGGAAGTTGGAGAATTAGTGATGAGTGAGTGAGTGAGTGAGTGAGTGAGTCAGTCAGTCAGTCAGTCAGTCAGTCAGTCAGTCAGTGAGGGCTTTGCCTTTTATTAGTATAGATATATATAATTTCAGTTGAAAGTTACTTTAAGGGAATTTATATTCATTCCTCCATCTTGATAATGGGAAGGATACTACAGTACAAATAAGACAATTAAAGCAGTCATCTTGGTAATTACAATGTCTACAAATTTCCCTTCAGGTAAGTTAAGGATCTGTTTATATATAATCTAAACTATCTATCATTTCTTCAGTGATAGATGTTGACACATTTTTTCCCCTTTTCTAACCTAAATAATTTATAACATTGTCAAACCTGTTTCAATCAAATTTGGAGTTATGAGTAGTCAGAGCCTATCCAGGCAATACAGGGTGGTCCAGATCTAATTATGTAGATCCAGATCGTCTGAATGACTTTCATTTATGCGGGGACGATTCCAGTTCAGCGCAAAGACGATTCTTCATGTCATCAGTTCGCACACTTCTCGATGGTCCAGGATTTTTCAGGTGATTTTCTATGTAATAAACTCAATAAGTTATAGCGTAATGAAAATTGCATAATTAGATCTGGACCACCCTATATTGAGTGCAAGGCAAAAATCAGCCTTTGATAAGGCATCAGTACATCTCTTCAAATATTTATCCACACTCCCACTCAGAAAGCAGACAATTTGGAATACCCAATAAACCTAACCTAACATCTCTTTGTGGATATGGAGGAAAAAGCAAAGTACCATGAAAATTCACACTGAGAATTTGACATGGATAGTATTTAGGACATTGAATCCACAAAGCCATTGTGCAATTCATTGCTTCACTGAGTATCCCTTAAATCATTTATGTTTAATAAATAAAATGATAAAATATTATTTTTTTGTGCTTAAATCACTTCTGCATCAATTTGCACACTGTTCATTGAAAACATTAGTTTAGGATCAAAACTCATTTTTTATTACATTAAACAGTAAAACTGTAGAAGATAATTATGAATACAGACACCCCCAGAATGTCCCAATTTAAGCAATAAAACACAGGCAGGAAAAAGCATCAATCATTAATCTTTATCTAAATCTCAGAAGAGGCAAAAACTTATGTCAGTGCTTTTGCAAAGAAAAAAATGTCCTCAGTGCTATATTTATGCAATTCATTGATTAGGTCACTACTCAAAAAGGAATTCATTACATAATCAGAAAAACTGTAACATGATTGGTTACACCTAGTTGCTAACAGGACATGACAAATGTTGATACCTTAAATAATTACAATCAACCATGACAACAAGTTGATTTATAGTCCTTAAGAGCACGTAACTTTTCAGGAGTGTTAAAAGTACACCAGGATGCACGTTCATTTTTATGTTCTGAACCATATGTTTCCTAAGTTTGCCATCAACAGGAAACAGCGCATAACAACAGAACAATGATTATACCAAAAATATAACATTTTCTATAAAGGGTTACATAAAATAACAAAAAATGCATTTATCATAGTAATAAATAATAACATAACAGCAATTTCACATTGTTTGGTATGGTATCCATCCATCCAATATTTGGATCTGTTTTATCCAAGTTCAGGATTGTTGTGGCATATTAGTAGCTTCTAAATCTTGTATACCACAATACCTCAAAAATGCAGAGCGTATACTGACATTGTATTGTTAACGGTAGCTGAACAGCAGAGGGACTTTCATCCACAGATGTGAAAGAATTTAACATCTGCAGTAAATAAAACTTCTGTGCAAATGTAATCAAATTATAGCCTTGCTGTTCTGTATGACAGAAATTTAAGCAAACTTGTGCAGATTCTGTCACAAGTATTTAAAATTTTGAGGACATGTTATCGTTGTAATTTATATCCTATATTTGTGTCTGTCAATTAACTACTCCTCTAACAAAGAAGCACTTTAAAACCAACAAAATACAGTTTCAAAACAAAATTAATCAAAATTGTGTTTATATAACACATGGCTTCATAAGTTTGAAAACAAGAAAATATGCAATGCAAATGTAAAAATTTAGGTGGAGAAATAATAATTTGGAATTTGTCAAAGTGGCAGGTGACGTGGATCTCATTTTATTGTAAATGTATTTGATTGACTGTTTAACAACAAACTGGAAAGGCAGATACGATTTTATATGTCAACTGAACTGTAGTAAGGTTTTGTAACATAATTATTTTTAAACCATTCTGTTTGACGCACACTTGAATTGCCTAATAACTGCTATAATATATTATTTAGCTGAAATAGAGAAGACTTCATTGGTATGTTAAAAACTTTTGGTGTGAAAAGTATTTATGAAAAGTGATAGCAGTTATTTGTGTAAAAAGTTCAGTAGTTAAAGTTAATGCACAATTTTGCATAAATATGACTATTTCTAGTAACTGGAGCATATTCAAAACAATGAAGGAGTGTATATGTATACCACAATGCTTGTAATATGAATGAATATATGTGTCCTCCTGTATTTTCTTTATTTAAGGTTATCAACCTACTCTTCTTCCTGTTATTTCTGAAAAATGGTGCCAGTGTTTTACTAATATGGGTTTCCTTACACAATGAACAAAGCATACAAAAATAAATTATGAGTACTTTCTGAAGTTTATTTTAAAGGAGAGTCATAATTACTGAAGTTCTGACAGAATTTCTTTGTTGCAAGAGCAATTAATGCAAAGTTCATGTCTGCCATTTGGCTAAGAACGTAAAAACTTCATTAAGATCTGGGGCTTTTGTTTCAGACAGAACAAAATGCATGTTATTTGTTCTTCACAAAATATAAAATTAAGGCATTGTGGGTTTCTAAATCTCTTGGCAACATTTCACCTACACTAGGTACAGAAGTTATAATTATGTATTAAATACCTTATAACTGACAAGATAAAGAATTACAAAAAGTTTAAGGTATGTATGATGGAAATGTTGCAAATGATGCAAAGGCAGGGAGTGTGGTGTGGTGGTTAAGGATTTTGACTTCAAACCCTGAGGCTGTGGGTTCAAATGCTGCTCCTGACATGTGGTGATGAGCAAGTCACTTCATCTGCCTGTGTTCCAACTGGAAAAAAAAATAAAAAGAGATATAACCAATTGCATCTCTCACATGTTGAATGTTGCCTTTGGATAAAGTTGTCAGTGTAAGGTGGAAAGATTTAATACTAAAGTGAGAGCTGCTGTTGACATAGTTGCACCTGAAAAGACAGTGAAAAAATCTTCTAGCATTGTTATACCCTGGAAGACCCAAAGAGTGTCGGATTTAAAGAGAACATGCCGCAGAGCTGAGCGTAAATGGAGGAAGACTAAACTAACTATCCACTATGAAATATTAAAAGTCAAAATAACAGAATACAATAACACTGTCCGTCTTGAGAGACGCTGTTATTTCTCCAAGATTATAAATAACAATGCTAGTAATCCAGAGTCTTATTTTCTACAATTGATCACCTACTAAACCCAGCTAACTCAAAGGAATGCCTCCTAAGTACTTCCAGTAAAACCTGTGAGGCTATCGCTGTATTTTTCAATCAAAAAATTAATGATATTAGAAATAACATAGTATATCCCTCCAACACTAAGGATCCTCCTAAACCCCAGCATTCTGTTATAAACAAATTAAACTCTTTCACTAGGATAGATTTACCTGATTTACAAAAAATAATATCTCAATTAAAATCCTCCACCTGCGTCCTTGACCCAATACCAACAAGGCTTTTCAAAGAAGTATCGGGCGTGCTAATTGACAATATTCTTGACATAGTAAATTCGTCATTAGATACGGGGGTCTTCCCAGACTGTCTTAAGACTGCTGTAGTTAAACCCCTTCTTAAGAAACATAATCTTGACCCCTCGGCTCTTGAAAATTTTAGACCCATCTCTAACCTGCCTTTCTTAAGCAAAGTTCTGGAGAAAGCAGTCATTATGCAGTTAAATGACCACCTAAATAAACATGTTATTCTTGATAAATTTCAGTCGGGTTTTAGAATAAATCACAGCACAGAAACTGCACTTGTTAAAGTAGTAAATGATTTGCGAGTGAACGCAGACAGAGGCCATATATCTGTTCTCATCCTCTTAGATCTGAGTGCTGCATTTGACACTATTGATCATAATATTCTTAGAAATCCTCTTAGTCAATGGGTGGGCCTCTCTGGCAGTGTCTTAAATTGGTTTGAATCCTACCTGACAGGGAGAAAATTTTTTGTTAGTTGTGGTAATTACAACTCGAAGACACATGATATCCGATATGGTGTTCCACAAGGCTCTATCCTGGGTCCGCTGTTATTCTCAATCTACATGCTTCCGTTAGGTCAGATTATCTCAGGGCACAACATAAGCTACCACAGCTATGCTGATGACACACAGCTGTATTTATCAGTAGCACCTGATGACCCCGATTCTATTGATTCACTAACACAATGTCTGACTTGTATCTCAGAATGGATGAATAGTAACTTTCTCAAGTTAAATAAAGAGAAAACTGAAATCTTCGTGATTAGCAATAATGGATACAATGAGGCTATTAGAAATAAACTGGATACATTAGGATTAAAAGTCAAGACGGAGGTAAAAAGCTTAGGGGTAATTGTTGACTGTAATCTGAATTTTAAATCGCATACTAATCAGATCACTAGGACAGCATTTTTTCACTTAAGAAACATAAGTAAAGTTAGACCTCTTATATCACTGAAAGATGCTGAGAAATTAGTTCACACGTTTGTTTTCAGTCGACTAGATTACTGTAACGCACTCCTCTCAGGACTACCCAAGAAAGACACAAATCGTTTGCAACTAGTGCAGAATGCAGCTGCTAGAATCCTAACTAGGAAAAGAAAATCCAAACACATTTCTCCAGTTTTGATCTCACTACACTGGTTACCTGTGTCATTCAGGATTGACTTTAAAATTCTGCTTATGGTTTATAAAGCCTTAAATAATCTCGCCCCATCTTATATATCGGAATGTCTGACACCTTATATTCCAAAACGTAACCTCAGATCCTCAAATGAGTGTCTCCTTAGAATTCCAAGAACAAAACTTAAAAGAAGTGGTGAGGCGGCCTTCTGCTGCTATGCACCTAAAATCTGCAATAGCCTGCCAATAGGAATTCGCCAGGCTAATACAGTAGAGCACTTTAAAACACTGCTGAAAACATATTACTTTAACATGGCCTTTCTATAACTTCAATTTAACTTAATTTAACTTAATCTTGATACTCTATATGTTCAATTTCCTCATAATAACTATTCAGGGTGACTCTAAAATCCGTACTGACCCCTACTCTCTTTTCTGTTTCTTTTTCCGGTTTCTTTGTGGTGGTGGCCTGTGCCACCTCCACCTACTCAAAGCTTCATGATGCTCCAACAATGATAGATGGATTAAAAGGCAGAATTCTACGTGACCATCATCATCAAGCCCTTCCATGAGAACCCTAAATCCAAAGAGGACTGTTTCATTTATGTTAGGTAGAATGCCCAGAGGGGACTGGGCGGTCTCATGGTCTGGAATCCCTACAGATTTTATTTTTTTTCTACAGCCGTCTGGAGTTTTTTTTTGTTTTTTCTGTCCGCCCTGGCCATTGGACCTTACTCTTATTCGATGTTAATTAATGTTGATTTATTTTGTTTTCTTATTGTGTCTTTTATTTTTCTGTTCCTTATTATGTAAAGCATTTTGAGCTACTGTTTGTATGAAAATGTGATATATAAATAAATGTTGTTGTAATAATAATGCTTCCAAGTTTGAGTTAAACAATATTTGACCATGAAAAAGTTTCAATTGTGATAACTATATTAAATAAACATAGCTTGTGTTTCAGTTCTGTAGTATTCCAGATATTTAGGTGTTTAAAGTTTTTGAATAAACTAGTATTTAAAAGATTGGAATAACCAAGAAATGTTGATGTTTTTCATAAAATATTATATTTTTGATTTTGATACTTTTTTATCAAATGGTTATTACTACTTGAACCAACTGATGCATAATCTATTATTGACATATATTGTAACCAAAAAGCTCTGTTTTCAGTAGCAGTTGCTTCAGTGTCCTAATGGTAAACACTTTTAGCTCATCTGTAATGAATCAGTAGTCATTAGAGAAACCTTTGTAATTGTGTTAGCACAAGTGAAACCTATTGTTCTATTTAATTAAGCAAGTAAACTGTGTTCCCTTGGATTGCAAGGTACTGGTATTCCTAAAGTGTGCTCAAGAAACAATTCAGTCTTTTATTCTGTTCCAGAAGACAGAAACATGTGACAGGTTGACAAGGAACTAAAGATTTTGTCTAAAGCTGTCAACTACTATTTTGAGAGCAGCGGGCTAACTGATTCTAACTAGGATAGAAAAAGAAGCAGACGGCCCAAGTGCACAACTGCACAAGAGGGTAAGTATGTCAGAGTTTGTAGTGTGAGAAACAGACACTTTAAAGGTCCTCAGCTGGCTGCTTCCTTACATAGTACACACCAAATACCGGTGTTATTTACAACAATGAAAAGACAACTCAAGGATGTTGGCCTTAAAGGCAGAGGTTCAAGAAACTGGCAAATAAGAAAAGATTAAAATGGACAAACGATTGGGATCACACAGATATCTCTTTACAGTATCTGTGTCCTTTTGTCCATTTTCAGCCTTTCTTTTCTCTCTGAATATAACATGCCACCAAATAAAGATAGTGCTGGTGAAACATGAACAAACAGAAAGCCTGTATATATGTGATGGCCTCCACAGACATACCCTACTATTTGTTCATGCACAAAACACATTTTTATTTGTTTACATTTTTGCTTGTTGTCTTGTATCCATTATTCATTAGATTATTTATTAATGAACTTCTATTTTTTGTATCCCCATGTAGATAAAAAAATGAAGCTTTTCTATATGAAATTAACATATATATAAATATTGTTTGCTGCTTATTGCAGTTTTTGGTTTTTATTTTATTCAGAGTATAGGCAGTGTGGTGCCCTAGTGATACATATAAACAACTTAAGATAGTACTGATAGAACAATTTGAAGATGTACATTATTTTTCTTTTTGCAATATTAGTAATGGGTGGAATCTTAAAATAAAATTAGCATTAAATAAATAGATTATGGTTGCAGGGCAGCACAGTGGCACAGTGGGTGGTGCTGCTGCCTTGCAGTTAGGAGACCCGGGTCCTCCTTGCATGGAGTTTGCATGTTCTCCTCGTGTCTGCGTGGGTTTCCTCCAGGTACTCCGGTTTCCTACCACAATCCAAAGACATGCAGGTTAGGTGCATTGGTGATCCTAAATTGTGCTTGGTGTGTGGGTGTTTGTGTGTGTGTGTCCTGCGGTGGGCTGGCGCCCTGCCTGGGGTTTGTTTCCTACCTTGTGCCCTGGGATTGGCTCCAGCAGACCCCCGTGACCCTGTAGTTAGGATTTAATGGGTTGGATAATGGATGGATGGATTATGGTTGCTCTAGAATCAGCAGAAAAAATACACTTCTAAGAGTGGGAGAATTGATAAATGAATGTTTCCTGTGTCAAAGATATAAAATGATATTCTTAATTTAAGCTTACCTAAGTGGAAATAAATTCAAACCTGGGGTCTGTGATGAACATTCTACAGGGCTAATGAGTAACACTCCCTTGCCCTAGAAGCAAATGCTTTGTTGGTTTTGAGTGTCAGGAAAGACAGTTGTTCACAGATATGCTTTTGTTATATGTTTATGTTGTTTTTTAGGCTTTGGGATGTACACAATAATTGTGCATGGTACCCATTCTCTTATAACCAAGACTGGGAGATAAACAGAAAATGCACTTCAAATGTGTTTAATAAAGTATTTTCCATGTGTTGTCAGGAAAACTTTCTATTTTTTAACATTGTGGTGTGTACCTTTTTCAGCATGTTCTTTTTGGACACTCTTTTTTAGTCCAAGATGTTCTACACTCCAAGATGATCTACAGATGTACTATTTAATAAACTACCTTCAACAGTTTGAATGCTAACACTAAGGCCCCACTGTTTATTAGTCTTCATTTATTGTCTTTCTTAGTATTTATGCCTTCGCTCTTGTTTTCTTTTGTTTGTATTTTTTGTGTTCTGATTTTGTGGCTAGATTCTTCAAAATATCTGACATATCAACTGATTTCCCTGCATTTTCAGAAACCTTGTTATGCAACTGTGCAAAAATGAGTAATATGCAGTTTATACAAGGACTCAGTTCCAGTTTCCTCAACGACTGCTATAAGATGAATTGTGCATTTTTCAAAGTGAGCATTGTAGTCATAGCATTTTAAACCTGCTCAAATCTATTAATAAGGCATGCTGGCTCAGAGGTTAGTGATGTTACCTCACAGTTCCAAAGATACTAATTTATTCACTGTAGAGACTTCGTCTCATTCCCCTGCATGCTTGGGCTTTTTTCAGAGTAATTCAATTTCTCTTGTACATCAGAAAAGGCAGTTTGGCCTGTGAGAGGCTGGGATCCAAACAGGGTTGGTTCCTGCCTTGCAAACAATAATATTGGTGTAACTCTTGGCCTTTACCACCTCAAATTGGAGAAAATGAGCTTGCTAATGTGTGGTGAGTAGGATGCACAACAGAAGTGCTCTTGAGTCATCCCTGGGCCAGCACAGAGACAAAAGGGCCTGGTGACAAATGTGTGCAGCAATATATGCACTAAGTAATGTTTAAACATTAAACAAAGGTAGTCTACACCATGGTAGATGGAGTAAACTGCCCTTGGTGATAATTTCTGTGCTACATCTAAGGTATGTAGAGTATGTATATTTAATTTCAATTATTATATAAAATACCTCTTGTAAATTATGACTGTGCCATAAAAAAGCAAAAAAATATAGAATGTGAGGTGAAATTTTATAAACAAATATAGAGGAAACACAAATCCAGTTTAATAAAAAGAAACCTGTACTATGCAATTTACTGCATAATGCCACATTATGTGCACTTTCATACAAAAAGTCTTAACCCGGCACCAATCCACATGTCGGTATTACTGGTTGTAGGCAACGATTAAGATGGACATATCTGGATTAGGAGACCTTTGGATCATTTTCACCTGATTTATGCTTGAGAAGTTGTCTCTCAATTGGATCCTGCTCTTGGTGAAAATGTGAGTCCAATTGTGAAACAGATAGGTTATGGCAATCCAGTTTGCTGAAAAGATTGATACCAAGACCCTGTAATACAACTGAATATTTCCCATTATCATGTCTCAGAAATGGCACTCTTTTATGGTGAACCTGTCTTCACTGCTTTCCAACATACGTATCCTCCCAATAGTTTAATAACAGCTATGGCTACGGATAGAAAGTATCCACAAGAAGTTTAAAAGCAGAAGGATATCACCACAATGCACATAACTGAAAGGTAATAACATTTTAACATATAGGTGAACATTTTTGTTATTTTTATAATTGTTCACTGAATGTAATTCCTGTACTATGGAAGAAAAAAACAAGAACCCAATGGTCGCATAGTAGGGAGAAAGGATTTGCATTCATTCACGTGGCAGAAAAGTTGAGGTCTCATTGTGAATATGACTATAGTTGTCACCATGTACAATGTGTACTTTTTTCAGTGCACTTTTAATTAATGGCCCAGTAGTTCAGCATCCTGAATGCATTTCAACTGCCCTACCCGCAAAAACCATAGATAGCCTGAATCAGCTTCAGTGAACATAAAAATGAATATTTTCTTATTGCATATATATTTTCACTTTAAAAGTTAGAATAAATGCTGCTTCAGTATGTATTAGTATTTATTTGTGAACTGGCATTGGCGGTGATGCTTCAAGTGCTAAAGTGACAGAAAGACTCCCGGTCATGTGCCCATTACAATCAGTAACAGGAATCCAGATCTGACAGACCCAGGGCCTGATTTATAAAACTTTGCATAGATCCGAGTGTGAAAATATGAGCACAGGAAAAAAAAAAAAAGGAATATGTACACTACAAAAAAACCTGGTGTACATACATTTCTACACTAGTTTACCCATTATAAATCACATGTATGTTGCAAACATTCATATGTGAGCGTGCCCTGAATGCCACCCAGAAATATCCATATATGGAGCATGCTAATCAACTTCTTAAATATGCAATCACGATGCTACAGAACTTTACTGGCTGTTAAAGCAACTCCCACCTGATACATCAAGAGTCCACGACCTGCATTCAAGAGTATCTGACTGTGCTCCGTGACTGAGAGAGCAAGAGCATGCGCAACATGATAGAGCCTCTCCTCTGCTCTCTGTGGGTCCATGAAAGATGTAAGACACCATTTTATAAGCATGTAGCTAATATCACCTAGCACATGCAGTGATTGCTTTTACAATAAATAGTATAGGCCATATGTAACTCAGAGGGTTCAGCCAGTTGCCTTATCAACAAGGCTGCCACCACATACAGCACCATCACATCTGTCAAAGCTACTTTGCCTCCAAATAAATGAATCAAGGGTTGACTTCGGCCACTTAGAACAGATGTTTGTCAGTCACATCTTGGATGACTTGTGCATTAATGGAATGTAACTGCTTACATATAACAATAGCAACTTGATTCTTAATAGGTTCATTTATTGCTATATGAGGGCTGTAAAGTGTTTCAATTACATTAGGACGAGATACTGCTGTAAATTGCCTTTTTATGTTGACAAAAACATTTTTTTTGTATGTATACCCACACCATTTTCCAAAGCTGAATGGATTGATTCCATCATCACACCATACAAGAACAGAATATAGTGCCTTGCTGGTCAGTTAATGGCTCCCAGCACAACAGGCATGATCCAGTTAAGCTTAGCTGAGATACTGTTGGCAAGTTCCCTGAGGAGTGACAACAGGGAGCCAATTTAAACTGATGAAAAAACAAAAAAATTCTTCAGTGCAAATACATAGTATTGTCATTCTTAAAAGCGAAAAAGGTCTGTGTACCATATTCACCGTTTTTGAGGTTTAATATGTTTGTCACGTCAATGCACATAATAAACAGCTCATTCATATTTATTATTATGCATATGAGTTGTCATTTAGCAAATACGACTGTATTTCCCTCCTTGATCAAGGGTGTTGACATTTCCCAGTTTATTCCAAATGTTGCATACGCATAGGTCAGAGTTGCTGTAAATATACGCATGTTCCCCCATCAACTTTTCTTTTATAAATCCCAACATTAAATGGGAAATTGTGTACACACATTTCAAGTATTTAGTGTGTGTTCAAAAACTTTAGAAATTATGCCCCAGGTCCCAGCTGTTATACTGGATAGTTCCTCCTGCATTTCCCATTGCCCTCCACTGTCCTACTACTAGATAATCACTTTAGGAGTGTCTAACTCTCAAACCTCTTCCAGAAGCAGGAGATCCAGTTCCAAATATTGATAGTCAATTGTCACAGAGGTATGGCCTCTAAAATTAACCGCCAGTGCATACACCACGAGGGCTCCTTGTGGCCAGACTTACATTCTGATTTTCAGTGCTAACCAGGGCCTATTTCACAATGGAAGCTGATTCCTTTTAACATTTCCTGCCACAAGATTATGAATAAGCAGAATGAAACTGAGAATGAATGAAAAGAAGGCAGTATATGTTGGTGCACAGATACAGTTCATGTTTTCTATATGATATACTGTGCATTTCAATAAAACATTTCTGGGTCTTAATTTTACAGTCATGGGAGGAAGAGCCTAGTGATTTTGTGCTAGTCTGATAAATTTGACTGGAGTCTTTCTAAAATGTTCTATCTTGTAACAAAAGTCATTTGTATCAAGAAATATAGTCAAAAAAAGATTAAACTCAAATTACTGTTGTGCTATATCTTCACTGTGTCTCTTGTGCTTTCATGGCCTTATTTTTTTTTCATCATGTGATTTTTTTTGTCAGTATTAGAAGAAAATTCACTCCAATATTGACAAGAAAATTTATAAAAGCAAAGTCAAAAAAGCAAGTACCCAAATAATACAATATCCACTGTTGTAGCTTATAAATATAAAATAATGTATGTGACATTTATTCACACAGTCAATCATTTTCCTGACTCACTTATTCACTATGGGGTTACAGGGAGCCAATCCTGGACTGAATGTACACAGACAGTTACCCAATCAAATCAGATCAATTTTGAAATGCTAATTAAAAAAAAAACACATCATTGGGTGTGCAAGATGACTTGAGATTCAGTAAATAATGGAAATCCATTTGGAGTATATTGAAAATATACATAAAACTGTTCTTAGACTGAGATTTGGACCCAGTACTAACAACTGCTGCATTAAGATAAGATATTCAGTAAGAAATATTTTTGGCAGCAAAATACTTTCCCTATTCTATCTAATGATTTTTGAGCTTTATGCTGACATTTACCCAGGCACACACATCAATATATTTATTACTATGCAGCAATCATTGAAACAAACTGCAACCCGTACACATATAGTAACCAATTAAATTAAAATTACTTTGTGCTGTAGTGAAAAAAAACACTATGGAATATAGTTAGATAGTGCAATATAAAGTGACCGTATTGAATTGTTTTGGAAAATCTTTTATGTCTCTGATAATATCCCATACTGGTCGATATGACCACGGGTCATGAGATGCATGGGTCAGCATCACTGTGAGTGGCAGAAGTAATCTTCACTTTTGTCAGGGTTGTTTCACGGGTTTATGCATCAGGGACAACATCTCCCCGCGCCATCTTGTCTTTGCTTGTTATCATTCTGGTGGATATATTTATAAAGATGACATCTCCTGTGCTCATATTCTTATGTCATATTGTTAAACACTTTTAGAAGGCAAATATTAACACTTAGCGGACAGTGCAACTAAATTAGCATGAAGAGACACATGTAATTAACTTTTCTTTTAGAAATAGTGGTTTTTAGGTATTGTTTTTGTTATTCAGACTGGTAATTTTAGTAGTTATTTTTCTTAGGTGTGCGTAGGCCCAGTTGTGTAGTGCCCTTTTCATTTAATTTAAAGATAAAAGTTTAACCTTAAGGCTGCATGATGGTTTGTTTTGTTATTTCACAGCAGAAAACATCTGGATTTGGCAGCCAGTTGAGTCACTGCCACTTTGGGGTCCACATGATGCCACCACATCTGTCTAGTGTTTTTTAAGGCTCTATAGACTGCTTTTACTTCCTAATGGCAGACATGTGAGGGTCATTGTTAATTCTAAATTGGTACAGAATGAGTATTCATGCGAGTGGGTCTGTTAGTATGCTCTGCAGTGAATTGATCTTGCCTTTTACCTCATTCTGTCGGGATAGCTTGCAGTGAGTCTGTAATGTATAAATCATGATCTGATACGGATTAGGCTTAAACTGAATATTTTAAAGATTTACTATGATTGTGAAGTCCTCTATTGCATTAATATGAACGTTTTATCTGATGCTGTTACTTTCAGTAGAGTCTCATAGTACTCAGCGTCACTGAATTGTATATCTTAAAAAACAGCACACGACTGACAAAGGAGAAATAATTAATCACAGAATTGTATGGCAAGCCAAAATGAATTTGAAATAAGTTCCTGCTCAATTTTATAAATCTAAAAGTTTTTTCAAGATGTCTCAATGTCTGAAAATGACTTCCTACTAAAACCTCTTATCAATAATATTAAATAAGTTAAAAAAAAAGGAAAATAAGCACATATTAACATTGGCAATTTAAATATTTGCTAACATGCTATAAACAGAACAATAAGGAAAGATTATACTCTATATCTAGATATGTCCTATGCCTTCAAAAAGAAGGAAATTAGATAGTGTCATTATTTTTGCATGTAAATTAATAATAATGATAAAATAAAATGGTTTATGTTAGGAAGAAAATAATAATGTAACTGTCCATCTATCTTCTGAACCCTCATTTTTTATTATATGGAGCAGAAATCACAGCAAAAATTAATCCTGGATAGGATGCCCAGTCAATGCATGACACATTCACATACTTCAGAGTTGTCATTAAAGCTAATATGTACAGCATATTTTTGTGATAGGAAGAGATCAAAAATCACCCTCTTAAAATAGAATACAGGCATACAGTGAATGGGTGGCAGTCAAACTCAGGTCCCAGGATGTGTGGAAAAGTAGCTATGCCAGCGTGCTGCCCTCATCCAGACATCTCTAAATAAAAAAAGAAATATTAAGGAAATACAGAATGTTTAACACTAATAACTAAATATTTCACTTCATGCATCAGACATATTAGAAATATGCACACTCTTCCCCAATTATAATTAATTAATATTTTTTGCAATTTGTATTAAAAATTACAATTTTAGATGCTATTATAGGGCAAATGTTTATGTGATCAGGGCATTCAAAATGGCCACCACACTAATTAGGATTTAGAACAGTCTAAAGTAATTTTCCCTGCTACAGTCCATTTCTCCCAAGTTTCCATACCACTTTGGACCACAAGGAGGTAGAAAAGGCACATCTAATTGTTTTTCTCATGTTAAACATGTTTTGTTTTGGTATAAAGACATTTCTGAAGTAGATAAAAAGAAAACTTTAAGTGAACTTTTTTTTGGTGTGACACTTTTATTGTTGATCTCTGGACAATCTATGTACCCATTTATTTATTTAAACAGGTAAGTTATGCACAATGAATTACGAATAGCCTAAAGTGAACAGAGAAAAATATTCCTTTAGCATGTTTCTTTCATTCTTCTCTTTTGTGCACATAATTATTTTTATAACAGAAAATGTTTTATACAGAAAGCAGCAAAGAGTTAACATTGCATAACTTTAACACTGTGCTAAATGACGTATAGAATGTAAGGGGCCTGACCTAAACGTGCTTCAAGTGCTTTTAGGCTAACTGCACTCTCTAGGCGACTGTGTTTCTCAATGTGCTGACACTGTGGGTGGTGATATGTACTGATAGTTGAGTAGAAAACTCCTGACTCTACAATTTCACAACTTATTAAATTAACTTTAACAATTCTGAATCCAAAACTGTTGGCAGTATTTAAGGAAAAAATTGATGCACCCTAAAAACAAAACCAGTATACCAGGTCTATTTTTAGGTAACGGCATCATCATAATGCGTTTTTACAAGATCATAAAGTGTGTAATCATAAAGTGTGTTTACAAGATCACAAAATAATTGTGCCATGAGCCACAACAGAAAGAAAAAAAAACAATAAATACAAATAAAAACAAAAAATATGTCATTGGCAGATTTCAAGAGAGGATTTGAATGATACCTAAAAAATAAACAGCAAGTACCAATGAAACACTTTTACAATTTAAATACAGTTACAATAAAGAAAAGCATGTCAAAATTAGTACATGATAAACTGGTCAGTTTAGGGAGGCTTTGTCACGGTGCAGTACGGTGGTGTCAGTACCATAAGTAAACTGAAGAATGTGTAAATGAGGCAGCTGGGTGGGAGTATAATCACAGATATTCATGCTTTTGATTGACATGTAAGGTATAGTGACCATACATCAAATTGAATTTAACTACTACTGTATGTTATGTTGATGCTTGGGTGGGATTACAATTAAATAAGGATTTCTGTCCTCTAAACAAGAGGTGATGGAAACATGGAAAAATATTTCAGCATCAGTACTAGTGAGGATGAGTCACACTCATAGAAAATATGCAGTATTTCTTCTGACTGCTTGATTCATTTGGTGCTTTTGTGCTCCCTAATTAGTTGCCTTTTAATCAGACTACTGGCTAAACTAATTCATTATTGTAAGTTTAAATATTGTAGCAAGCAATATGGGTATTAGTTAAAGCAATAATAATGCTAGCTAATTTAAATAAACTCATTGCAACAATACTCTTTCATTTACTGAATCTAAAAAGTTGAATATGCCTCCTCATACATCTGTCCTTGGTAATGTAGCTGTGTTTCAGTAAGAAGTGAAAAAATCTATGATGGGCACAAAGAGCCATGTGACCAAATGACATTCACTTTCCACCACTACAGTTGTTTGCCTTCTGTAAAACTAATACATTTTGCTTATAAAGCACCCTTTCAACAATATATCGACATGAAGCATGCAAGAGTCTTAAACAATACAGTTTCAGTTAAATAAATGTCTAAGCCTTCATTGAAAAAGAAAGGGTAATTTATAAAATGAAAAATAATACATGGTAGCATGAGAAAATTACTTATATAGTATTAGTTTGGAAAATACTGTTATGAGTGTGTTCATTATGAGAGAAAGAGAATAAAAAGGCCTCATTTATATCCTTGGTAGTCTTTGAGAGAGCTGCAATGTGACTTTCCGCAAGTTATGCTTTATTGATTACCATTTCTTTTATTATTTGATGGATTTTCAAGCCATGGTCATTAAATATTCATGTCCAGTTTAAAGTAGGATAACTGTATTTATGTTTAATTCACCCTTTCCAATGGTGAGTTTTTTCTTTTCATTTTCACTTCAGCTTTATAATAGATACAATGGTTCCCATTTTTACATTTTCTGATGACACTTATTTTTGTTAAAACCTAGTTTAATGTAGTATTACAAAAGGTAGCTTAAATTCAAGGCAACTTTATTCCTTAATTATTACATTTAGATGTATTATAGAAAAGGCTTTTTATTTTAATGTTAATTTTTGAAAATTACACCTTTACTGTGTTGAATAGTTTTCATATATTCACACCAAGTGCTTAAAGGTGTAACAAAAATGTAAGAGGAATATTAATAGCCCTACAGATAGTTGAGAACTTTTCAGATGTCATGTGTTGTTAGAATTGCTTGTTTGAGTTTTACTTTAACAACAGATTTAAGAAGTAATGAAAAAGGTTATAATGGGAACTAAAGACAAAAATTGCAGCCATCTTGGGGAAAGAAAATGGATGTAATTGGGACTCTGTTTCACAGAAAAGGTGAAAACATTTGCTATAATATAGGGTATTACTATAAACATTGTACAACTGAAATACACATTGCCTGGCATACCATGTTATTGTGTGGTATGCTCACCTATTCCTTACCAATTAAGATTCATCAATGAGGGTTGGCAGGAAGTTGGAAACCCTACTGGCTGAGAGAGGACTACAAGTATGGAGAAGAGGAACCATGTTGCCTTTTTGAATGTAAGGCCTGGTAGGAGGCCATTCATAAACCTGTGGCAAATTGTTCGCATGTTCCCTTTTAAAGTCATGTAGCACAAAAGTGTCCCTTATAAGCATACTGTACACCAGTAGCTATCAGGGAAGTTTTCTCTAGTTGTCCTTGTACCCATAAAAGGATGAACAATAACACTAGAATGATTTCATGGCTTGACTAGAAAAGACTCCAGAGGTATTAATGATCTTAAAGGATGTGTTTGGCATTTATCAAGTCAAAGTTATTTATTCACAAACATGGTATACTGTACTCATTTTAAGGTATTAAACACCAGCAAACAAATCAAACACTAAAAGATTGCTTAGTGCAGTCATCTGAATGGGTCATCTTGCTACACTAACAACCAGAGCCACTCCCATGGGTAGCAGAGAGGCAAAAAACAGAAGCAAAACAGCTGCCACCTACTTTGTGGAGAAATTCACTGTGCGGACAAGTCAGAAACACAGCAGCTATTCTCTAGAGCAGTAGTCCCCAACCTTTTTAACACCAAGGACCGCTTTACTAGAAGCAAATTTTTTTATGTAACTTGGGGGGGGGCGGCGTAAGGCAGTTTTATACACAATTTACATTACATTTCTATTATTATCTATACTAATAAACGGCAAAGCCCTCACTCACTCACTCACTCACTCACTCACTGACTGACTGACTGACTGACTCATCACTAATTCTCCAACTTCCCGTGTAGGTAGAAGGCTGAAATTTGGCAGGCTCATTCCTTACAGCTTCCTTACAAAAGTTGGGCAGGTTTCATTTCGAAATTCTACGCGTAATGGTCATAACTGGAAGTTGTTTTTTCTCCATTTACTGTAATGGAGTTGAGCTGGAGGGGCGGAGTTCCGTATGACATCACGCCTCTCACGTAATCACGCATTACGTAGAAAGCCAGGAAGAGCTACAAAACGCGCTTTAAGAAAACATGCATTATATAATTGAGAAGGCAGCGAAACAATTAGAAGCGAGCGACTGACATATAAAACCATATTCAGCGGCTCACGTGAACTGACGCAGTGCGCAGACAAAAAGTAACAGTTCCAAAGAGTGCTGAACAAAAACCTAATTACACTGCTACGCTCGAATAGCTAAACCACACGCAGTGGCGCGATGGTAAAGCATTCGCCTGTAGCGCCCACGTCCGAGGTTCGATTCCAGAGGGGATGCACTAAGTATGTACGCGCGCTTCTCGATTTATTTTAACCTCGCATCCCCTTAGTTTGAGACGTATGAAAACGCATGCGGTTAACGCAGAAAGACAGATCACCTATTCACCTATTGAAGCTTCATGAATAATGGATACTTTATTCGCGATCAATGATTGTTTTGGTAAAGCCATACTCAGTGTATTCATTAGATGAACGGTAAAAAAGTAAGAGCGAGGGGACGGTAACTTACTGAAGCACACAAGCAAAACCACAATAGCACGCGGGCTCGATGTACTGACTTGCGCGATCACATTCCAAAAAATATTTCTTTTCAAGTTCAATTTAGTCCATATGAGTCAAACTCAAAGCCCACGGGCCACATCCGGCCCGGCGTGTAATTATATCCGGCCCGCGAGATCATTTTATATACTGTATTATTGTTATTAATGGCCCGGGTATATGAAGCGCTGGTAACACAATAAACTACAGATCCCATAATGCAGCGCTTCAGCTGCCTTACCGAACACTTACCGCGTTGCTGCAAGTTATTGTGAAGCTAGCCCACACGATGCCGAAGAGAAAAGTTGATTCTGAAAATAGAGCCTTTAAAAACCGATGGGAGGCTGAGTATATGTTTACTGACATTGCCGGTAAACCCGTGTGTCTCATTTGTGGAGCTAATGTGGCTGTAATTACAGAATTTAATCTTTACAACGACTGACAAACACAGAATGTAACTTGAACACAACACATCGTACAAATACGACCCTGATTGAAACAAATAATGATAATCGAATCCTTGATCACAGCAACACTCACAAAGCAATTACTGTATATTGACAATCATGTTACGTTATTTTTAAAATGTTCCCTTTTCTTTTCCATAGCTTCTTTAACACACTACGTCTCCGCTGCGAATATATATATATATCCCGATCTACATACTCTCAAATAAATAAGCCACACACCGTGGCGTAATTGTAGAGGCTTCGCCTCTATCGCCTACATCCGAGGTTTGATTCCCGAGAGGGGATGTACTGAGTATGTACGCGTGCTTCTCGGTTCATTTTAACCTCGCATTTCCTTGGTTTGAGACGTATGAAAAAATATGCGGTTAACGCAGAATCATGTTACGTTATTTTTAAAATCTTTCCTATTCTTAGCACAAGCACAGCTGAGAAGCTTCGATGCATGTACTCCATAACAAAAAATAACGCATTTAATCACATTTTCAATTCCAAGCAAAGGGGAACTTTTGTCAATGCATGATTTCCTGGTACATCGATTACACTGGTGCACACATCACAGCTACAAAAATGTTACACTCGGAATGAAGCGCGTTCCTGATCGGAGGAAAATTTAATTTCAAAAAACTACCCGAGCGAAGCCTTGATAAAAGCATGGTTTTGTGCACAGTGAAAACCAAGCAAAATTAGATGCATTACAGAAAGCGGACTTTGTGGCTCTTACTGGGGATCATTGGACTTCCGTGACCGTTAGTAATTCTAATTACATCTAATTACAAAATGTTCAATGATCACACTGTTTTAGCCTAATGTACAAAATAATTTTGGCTAAGGTTACTCAGAGTTTAAAGATTAAGTTGGTCAAATTACCTTTTATGTTTCTGACTTATTTTTTTAAGAAGAAAAACTGCACTTTCTGTTGAAATTTTGGTTATTATTTAAAGACAATACCATTCTGAAAATGTACTTAAAGTACTTAAACTACCACTTTATTTTTAAGTCTGCTCAATTTTAACCAGGGATGATATTTTTGTTTCTGTTTTGAATTCAAATGCAGTTTAAAAGCATTTTTTTTTTCAGAAATTAAAAGAGCTTGAGTTTACAATATTCATGTCCATGTCTATTATTTGATTCTGTCGCCCACTAAAACCCTTTTAAATTAAAAAAATACATTTGCGATTTGGGGCAAATTTATGTGTGCGATCAGGGCCGATCCTGGCGACGGGCAAAAACGTGCCCCGCACGTGGGCGGCCAAACTCAAAGGCGGCCGTTGAGGAGACGTGCAGCAGCCGGCGACGCTGCGACCGGCGGCTGTCCGCCTTTGAATTTTAAAGTCTGAGGGCGGCCGACGACTATAGCAGCGGCGGCGTTTGCAGTGAGCAAAGTTTGACAAAGTTGCGTGTAGCGTGTATTGTAGTCGATGCGCTGATGCCTATTAGGGACTCCACATACATAGCGATTTGCTCGCGCGAGCGGGCGCAAAAGCCTTTGATGGTTGCCGGCTCATCGCACGCTCTGTCTGAACGGTTCCATTGCTTACCATGTGTTTACTACGCGCGACCAAAACTCTAAATGTGTGTAGTCCCTTAGTCAACGTTCAACTTGCATGTTTCATAGTTGCGTCGCGAAGGCGATAGATTTCATGTGAGACGCGTACGTTTCTCAACGGGATTGCGAGTCAAGAGAAGCGGCAAAAGACAGCGGGGCTGCGGCGATCTCTGAATTGACTGTTTGTCACTGTGTGCAGAGCTGCCTGTCGCTTAGAACGATTAAATAAGCCGGCTTTCTAATCTAGGCTGGTTTGGTTTGGTTTGATTCTATTTGTTTGGACTACACAAAGGCTCAGGACTCGTGGTTCTACACAAACGTACGTTATGATTATGATATGCTGTTTCATTGAGAAAGTATGTACAGATTTTTTTAACACTTTGAGCCCACGTTTTCACCGGCAATGTATTTTTACATTTAAAATGACCATCGGTGGCGCACGTGGGGCTCAAAGTGTTAATTAAATATTTCAGAAAAATTACAAACTTTTACATGTTTACTTATTGCCCAATGCACACTGACATGACATTAGTGTGTATTGTGTATATGTCACTTGTGTGAATTAGGCCCAAGATTATTACAAAATTATTATTATATTTGAATTAGCCCTTTATTCTACCTATTTTGTAGAATGTCCGAGAGAAAGACAAAACGTGAAAGCGGGTTTGTTTTCCGAATCTCTGCATTGCATTACGCATTTTTCTCACGTTGCCTGTATCAGTGGCAGCATCTGAAAGGAGCTTCTCAAAACTCAAGATAATTAAAAATGATCTCCGTTCCACTATCGGGCAACAACGATTGAGTGATGTTGTGCTTCTGTCTATAGAATCTGACATTTGTGAAAAACTGGATCATTTAAACATAATAGATGAATTTGCTACTGTTAAAGCTAGGAGAATCATTCTTTGATGTTTAACTAATAAATTAATGTATGTATGTGATTTTTTTATTTTTGTGATTCTTTATTTAGTTTTTATAAAAACTAATCGTTTGAAATTTAATTTTATTTATACATCCCGACTCTAACCCTAACACCGTCTTAATCCTGTTTGAAGTAGTACATGTAATAGTAATATCCGTCATATCATAATAGAAAATAGGTACGTAGGGCGGCGAAACCACATTCGCACAAAGGCGGCCATCTACCCAGGATCGGCCCTGTGTGCGATTACATACGATTAATCAAGATTAATTATTACACAGCCTCTAATTAATTGGATTAATTTTTTTAATCGAGTCCCACCCCTAATATATATATGTAGATTTGTATATATATATATATATATATATGTTTATATACAGTATATATGTAGATATGTATATGTGTATATATGTGTTTGTGTGTATATATATATGTGTATATATGTATATATGTGTGTGTGTGTGTATATATATATATATATATATATGTGTGTGTGTGTGTGTGTGTGTATATATATATATATATATATGATGTGTATATATATGTTTATATATGTGTGTGTGTGTGTGAGTGTATATATATATATATGCCAGCAACACTCATGACAATGACAAAACAATTATATTGTCAATCATGTTACGTTATTATTAAAATGTTTCCTTTTCTTTTTAGTTCTCTGCTGCCAAACGCGGGTATTTTGCTATATATATATATATATATATATATATATATATATATATATAGAGAGAGAGATGACAACAACACTCATATCAATGACAAAACAATTACATTAACAATCATGTTACGTTATTTTTAAAATATTTCCTTTTCTTTTTCATAACTTCTTTAACACACTACTTCTCCGCTGCGAAGCGCGGGTATTCTGCTAGTCTATACTAATAAAAGGCAAAGCCCTCACTGACTCACTCATCACTAATTCTCCAACTTCCCGTGTAGATAGAAGGCTGAAATTTGACAGGCTCATTCCTTACAGGTTACTTACAAAAGTTAAGCAGGTTTCATTTCGAAATTCTACACATAATGGTCATAATTGAATCCTACTTACGTACATATATAGCTTGATCACCGTGTGAGGCGGCGTTGCATCCCCCATCACCACGCCTCCCATGTAGTTGGCTGCCTGCCCATATTGCATCCCCCATCCCCACGCCTCCCATGTAATTGACTGCCTGCTCATATAAGGCCGTCCTTCGCTCCAGTCTCTTTATTCCCTTCCTTGGTTAGCCATGGTATTCACGTTTCTCTGCTGTTTTATTGTTAGTTTATTACGATTATAGTTATTGTGTAGGTATTTTAGACTTAATTTACTGTTCAGGTACCCATTTCCTTTATTGTTCCAATTGTACCCCCATTAACATGTCTATCGAGGTGATCACCATCGATCAAGGAACTGTCACTTACCGAGTGGTTTCCATGCCCAGAGATGCCGTCTGCCTTTTACATTATCTGTGTTACATATTGCACGGCCATATCAGGCTCAATCTTGATATCCGGAGGAACATTGGGTAGTGAACACTTCGATGAATGAAACCTGTTATCTTTACAACGGTTGACAAACACGGAATGTAACTTGAACACAACACGTCCTCCAAATACGAATAGAAATGTTACAGCTTACCATAATGCAGAATCAGTGGGTTTTCCAGCAACCAGACAATCCTATCTGGGGACGATGGAAGACAGTGACACGCAAAGTGTGTTGCTTATGTTCAGTCTACTCCGCAATCTCATTTGGGTTGCTGTCACTGCAGAAAACGCTGCCTCCCAAAGATAAGATGTTGGAAATGGAAGCAGCTTCAATAGCTTCTTTCGCGTTATTTTAATCTTCTCCTGTCTACAAGTTATCCATCCATCCATTATCCAACCTACTATATCCTAACTACAGGGTCAATGGGGTCTGCTGGAGCCAATCCCAGCCAACACAGGGTGCAAGGCAGGAAATAAACCCCAAGCAGCACACCAGCCCACCGCAGGGCAAACACACACACACACACACCAAGCACACACTAGGGACAATTTAGGATCGCCAATGCACCTAACCTGCAGTTCTTTGGACTGTGGGAAGAAACCGGAGTACCCGGAGGAAACCCACGCAGACACGGGGAGAACATGCAAACTCCATGCAGGGAGAACCAAACCCAGGTCTCCTAACTGTGAGGCAGCAGCGATACCCACTGCGGCACCTTTCCGCCCGTCTACAAGTTATGCTGACAAGAATTTTTCTCAGCATTTCCTTGCGATAATACATTTTTAGGATGTGAATGATGCCCAAACCCAATGGCTGAAGCACTGCTGTGCAATTAGGTGGGAGGAATTCAATGTGAACATTATCTAAATGCGGAAGCATGTTGTGGGCAGCACAGTTATCAGTCAGAAGCCGAATTATCCTTTTCTTCTTCTTCATATTGTGAGGTTTCTGAACTCTTTTGGGACCCCCACCACCCAACGGGAGCGTCACGCTGAAGTGTGTCCCGTAGCGCGATTGCCGCATCTGTGTAAGATTGTTTGTCCATTGCCGTGGCAGTAAAACAGCAGGCTCACAGCGTGTTGTCCCGTTGACGGAGGTCCCAAGAGAGATTAAAAACCTCACATTTGCTTGAATGACTGCCGCATTAATAGTAATGTTACTTGAACGAGCGTCACTGAACCACATAAAAACGGCTTTTTTGGTGTCTTCAAGTGCATTGCATTTTTATTTCAAACAGATTGCATATCACATTAACACTGTTATCGTTTATTCGTGTCTGCTGTTTCTATAGGAGGGTGACATTGAGTTAAATTCCAATGGATGTTTTTCAAATGTTGACGAGCAATAAGCAAAAGGTATCACTGAAAACCACAGAAAACAAAAACAGCAAAAAAACAGTACGAGGAAAGTTCAAAGAAAGATAATTTTTTTACAATGTTTCTGTTTGGGGATTGTTGTGCAAATGTGCACAACTGAGCTGCGACCACAGAACTAGCTGCTCTGTGGATGATTCATACAAGCATTTCAAGGTCACTTCGTTGTAATGAAAGGATCTAATGAATGTACTTCGTAGTAAAGAGATTTCTATAGACTCGTGTCATATGGGAAAACTGTCAGAAACATAAAAATACTTTGTTGTAATACTCTCTCACTTCGGTCTCTCTCATCTCTCTGCGCCTCTGCAAAGCCCTGCCTGCCTAGCATTCTGAAAAGTGTTCTCAGTGAAGGGGGCAGCCTTTTGCTGTAGCCCTTCACTGAGTGAGTCTCCATTGTCGGCAATTCTCTTGCGGCCCGGCTATCAGACGGCAGGCCGCAGACTGGGGGTTGGGGACTCCTGCTCTAGAGTATTGGTTTATTGGTTGATGATAGAAACATTGCAGCCGCCACTGTGGTGTACACTAAGCTAGACAGAAGAAGACAGTTGCCCAAGGATTTGCCACTGTCCAGAGAGAAAACAACCAAAATCTGGCTGGACACCCTTGACAAACCTAGGCAGTCTACTGTGTTTGAAAAGATGCCCACAAGATATGTGCTGCCTGGATGGATTAGTAACTTCATTGCTAAACATACAAACACAATTTCTCTGTACATGTGACAATATTACTACTAAAAACATAAAGACATCAAGAGAACAGCTCTTCAGAATGACGTAGACAGTGACAATAGGACTAGGAAAAGTGATTACTATTGATTACTGGGACTAGTAATCCTAAGCGTAATTCTCAAAGGAAAAAATATAAAGTGAGTGGATCTGAGGCAAGGCAGAGCAGCAATGGTTGGAGCCTGGCATCTTGAGCTTTCTTAATGACAGTTTTCAAGTCCTGAAATAAAACATAGTTTGAGGGGTTCAATGGTCATCTTGGGGTTGTAAAGACCTTCTTTAAAAACCAGTTGATTGTCAGAAAACCCGAAGAATTAATAATAAGAGGAAGAGGGCTGGTGGTGTCCATCCTCTCAGTTAATGTAATGTGCTTGCATTATCTCAAGGTTAAAGTTAGTGTGGTTCAGAAACTATTTAGGCTACATTTCAGTCACTGTGAGCTTGGTCTTTTTAATCCACCAGCTTCACTTTAAGGTTCAACACTTCACCACTGAGAATCTTTATGTCAGTGTCATGGTGAAATATTGTAATTTGTCGGGCTCAAAGTGTAATTATTTTTGCCTTGACTATCCATAATGTTAGTCTTCATGGTCATATTTCAAGTAGTGGTGTACTGAAGAAGTAGGCTATTTTTTAGAGTCTTAAAAGGACTTACGCAAAGAACAGGAGCTGTATTAATGTTGGATGAGTCAAAAGCAGCTGAATGAGATCTCTAACCTGATGGTGACATTTCTAAGAAGACATGTAAGTGACTTGTTTCAGAAATATTTAAGAAAAATCACAGTCGGAACAAGAAATCCAATGAGAATGGACTCTACTGGGAGTAAGGAGATGAAGCACAAGCTCTAGGCTGACATAGGCTGCCATCACAATAGAACACCACATGATTCCCTAAGAAGTTAGTTTTATTTAGAAAAAACTAATTATTAGGCATCAGTGGTTTGAACCAAGACTAAAGAAGAAAGATAAAGCCATTCTTAATGAAATAGTTTTGTATCAGTTTAATGTCTGTCGTTTCATAAATAATGCACATTAATACCTCTTAAGAGCTATCCATTCTGTACAAAGTATAATGTCAAAATGGTATAATTGCTGTTAGTGCCTACTAGCAAATATTTTTATTTTATATAGAACCTTTTGCAGAATGTAATTCAATTACATCTTATTTTTCTTTTATAACATCTATAATGTAATCAGCAAAGTTCTGACATACTCTGCTTGAGGGTGGCATGTTTACACAGCCTCACAGCTTTTGTGACTTCAGTTGAAATGAAAAATCATATCTGTTTAAAAGATAATTACAGCGAAACAGAAAAGATGTGTCATTTAGCAAAGTAAAAAGTTGAAAAGGGTACATCTTTTGGCATCCTGTCCAGAGTTAGTTCCTGTCTTTGTCCCAAATACTCTACCTTCCTACAATATTGTACTAGAGAAAAAGGGTTACGAAAATGTATAGATGAATAAAGTATAATTTTAGACACTTTTTAATGTATCTTCCTCAGTGTAAATGGGAAACCTATTGTGCATAATTCTCTAAATAGAGTACCAAGACTTGAAATGGTTCATTTCCAAATGTTCCTATTTGACCAATGACAATAACTACATTTCTAGTATGACATCTGCTTGATTGTGTTTGCAGCCAATATGAATTTCTATGTAACATTATGATAGTAGTAAATTGCACTAAAATTATAAAATTCTTAATGGGTGTAACTTCCGAAATCTAAAGTGTCCAAGTTAAGAATGTCATTGCAGCAAAAATATTACAAAATAACAAAAAAAAAATGCTACACTGGTATAATTCTCAGTTTATATTTTGAAGCACTCAAGAAGTAAGTAAGAAAATGACTACAGTTGTAGACCATGATGCAGACTGCCCGATACAAGGGAAGGAAAAAAAGGAATCAAAAGAATCAGAGAAAGCACAGAAAAGGAAGGGTCACAGTGGATAGAGGAGAGCAGGTGCAACAATGTAGTTAGAGTTAGAGAGTGAACAGAAGGAAGATGATATTTTTTTATTTTAAAGGTGTGCCTTGTGACCCCAAACAGCAGGCTATGGGAAGACTAATTATAGCCGGCACGTTACAATTACAAGGCTCAGTGTCTCACTTTCATTAGTCACTACAATATCAATTTATAACTTACAGCTCCAAATTAAATAATATGTAAGTATGTTTGCAACACATGGGCACTGTTGAAGTAAAGCATCTCTCATTATTTTACTTATATGATTATATTATGATTATATGATGTTATGAGGGATGTTATTTTTTCTAATCATCTAATACTGAAAAAGTTTATATGTTATTAGACAAATGAGACAATAAGGAAACACCAGAAATCCATTTTATGATACCAGTAATTACTGGGCACATAATGTATAGTAAAGGTAAGTAATGAGACTGAATATAATCTACCAGATTACTTGCAGTTTAGAAGACTAATAAATAGATCCTCCCAAATATTCTAGGTGCATAATTTAAAACAGACACAATCACAGTTTGTGTGAGATTAACAACAACATGAACGGTCAGAAGAACAAATCATTCATAACAGACTGTGCTATCTGTATTCAGGATATTTGATTTTCTTATTTACTGTATGTTTGCCATAAAGAAACAAATAAGCAGTTTGCTTTCTTTCCAGCATGACAGCCCATATTAGTCACATTCCTGGAGGCATCACTGACCAATATTGGAAGGAATTCTCTGCTGCAGTATGGGGGTATACCCAAAGGAATACAGTATGCAAGAGTGAAAGTGACTCATAGTGTGCACAGAATTTGTGTTTACTTGGGAACAAATGATGAGCATAAAGCAAGATCTAACATGGCTCATGACCTTAAAGAAAGAGGCAAATTCCAAAGAAATGAGGTTTCCCCGTGTAGTGATTAAGTAGAAACAAATCTGTGACATAAACATTATTGTCTCCCAAAGAAGATGTGCAAAAATTAATTCCATTTCTAGTTATTTACAAATCTGTTCTATTACTAACACAATAATGACCTAACATTTCATACTTTTAAATGTCTGAATTGTTATTGGACTTCTGAAATATACTGGCATTCCTCAGAAGTATACCTCACTGTATGACAAGATTTCTAGTAGGTTTTCCCATCCCCTATCAGCATACTGAGAGTCATAATTATAATGTGGTGTGATTTTGTCATGCCTGAAACAGCCTTTTTATCTCTGTCCCACTTGTAGGCTTTTTTCCTGTTGAAAGCATTAAGGAATTGTGAGATTTATTATTGTGCTGCAGAATCTCATTCCAAAAATACATTACATAATATTGGCATTTGTGGTAGGTTATATTTGGAGGCCTGAGATTTTACTGCTATAAGATAAAGTACTATCTGTCTTTCTGTTAATTCTTGTGATTCCCCACATTGGAGCGTTCATTAAGCAATGGTTATATATACAATAAATTAAAGAAACTTTGACTTAAAATACATGACATGTTAGGCAACATGCAAAAGACTTTTAGACCTAACAATGGACAGTCAACAAGATCATAAATGAAAATTAGGGAATGATCTTAACTCTCTCAAGTGTCTTGGTTAATTCTTTACAAGTTGAATATGAAAAACAAATATGATTTGTAAATAGCTTTGTGAAGGCTGTGCTGTGTTTCATGAACACCATCTCTGGGATGGGCACAGTGAGGTTAAACAACATGAACATACACATTGGTTCTGTGTGAGCTTTCTTCACTTGTTCAAGCACTTCTTGGATTCTGCAACTCAATACTGTCCATGTATGAGCGAGGGTGGGAATGTGAACATGTGTGTGCCCTGTATCAGACTGGCACACTGCCCCACTGGCTCCTAGCTTGTGCCTGATACTGACAGAGTAGGCTCCAGCTCATTGTGACCTTGTAATTAAATACGCTTTTGGAAAATTAATAAATTAATTTATCGCGATATTTAATAGGCATCAAACATTTTTAAGCATCACCATTTATTTTTGTTCATTTGTTTCTTTTAACTTTTAGCTACATTGAACTGGATTTTTTCTCTTCGGATTCATATCTTTAAAATATCTAAATAAATCCTCTTGGAGAAGCAGCTTTCTCACTATACTATGGCATTAGTTGGCACAACATCCAGTGAAATTGGAAGCCAGGGGTTCTTCATTATTTTGCAGAAATATCAATATAGCTTTTTGAGACCACTGTTTTTTCACCTTTGCGGGTTTTATCCCAGCTTAAACTGGGGTCCATAAGTGAATCCCCTTAAACATTGGTGTGGTTAGTGGTTTAGCCTAGATACACCAAAGAGGCTGACAACTACTGACCCAAATGCCATTATGCTCTGGAACAATAAAACACCATTAAAATATACATTTAACATATTGTATTTCCCCTTCAAAGACACCCACCAGTGCACAACCAATAAAATCACATGCTCCTTTTTAAAGGCTGTGATTTCTTTTGGCCACCAGATGACTTTTCTCTTCATAAGGGTTCTCAACTCAGTCTGTTGGCAAGATGCAAAAGATTTAGTACTTACAATAGGCCTTCTAAATTATTTTCTTCTTTTGGAATTCTTCAGAGACTCATTCACCCTATGGCATACAATAAAATACAATAAGAGCTTGACTATGTTTTATATGGAGAGGCACAATGGCATACGAGAAGAGCTCTGGAAGGGTGCTTTTGAACTCTGGGCAGAGCATTTCAAAGAATATTCAGATTTCAGCCAAATGATCATGAAAATGATCAGCAAATAATTGAGTAATTTACTTATTTTAGTAATTTAACCCATTTTAGCCTGTGCAGGTATTCTGCATGTCAATGGTCAAAACAACAGAATGGTTAAATGATCTTCAAAACCACCCCCTTTCCTCATTAAAAGATACTTTCTATTGTATTTTCAATTAAAAGATATTGATCACTTATATTAATGTCTGTATTGGGAACCATATTACAACACATCTTAGATGAACATTGACTCTTGATAATTGTCCCTGTGAAAAGGTTCAGGTTGGCCTTGGGGAGCATTAATTCTGTATGTCCCCATTTCAGGCAATTGTATATATCTGTAAAAAATAAATAAATAAATAAAACAATGAAGCATAAGGTTGGCCAGAGTCCTTGCTGGAAATCCCCACAACGATCTGGTTTGTTATTGAGATGTGATGAGGATGCATTAGCAGGCTAACAATATTGTCAAACACACAAGCATATTGAGTGTTTTTGCAGGTGTCAGATACAAGAGTATGGAGTAAAGTCTGAAGCCCTCACTAAAAGTTGTTTAATTTGTCACTCTAGAATGGAGAAGAAGAAATACCCAGAAAAACATTTACTTTCACCTTGTCACCACAAGCCCCATCCCACCTCAACACTCATTTTGCTCTCTTTGTTGTTCTTCTACAATGTCTATTCTAATGTACTGTGTTGCAGTAGATGTCAAATAACTACTGGATCTTTAATGGAGGTGGGAGGGTTGGCAAGGGGGCAGAATCAGTCTCGGATCACTGTTCATTATTTGGATTGAGGGCTTCTGAACACATGGTCAGTAACAGACTGATATGTCATCTCTAGTACACCTCTGTTTCCTTTAATTTGGTCCATGTAAAACCAGCCAAATGGTCACACTCTTGATAGCATACTTTACTCTGGCATACTCATGCTAATTTGGATAATTGGATTATAAATTACTCTCTTCAGCATGTTGACAATATTGGGAAAAGGTAACTGCGAAATCTCTATTGCTTCTAAAATAAACAGAAGAGAAGCAGAACTGCATAGCTGTCATCACTAAGACTGGAACTAAACTTTAAAGAACACTTTTTAACTCAGTTACAGCACATGTAGCAAAATAACAAAATGACACAGGCAATTATACAGTATGTAATATGTACCTAACCGAAAGCAACTGTGTGGAATGTGATTCAGCTCTCATCACGGATGAATAAATCAGCATTATCTTGCTTAAAACTGAATGCAGTGATAAAAGAAATGCTGTAAATCAATGCAGAAGCGCATGTATATAAGTACATCAGTTCAGTTTTAGCTGAATCATAAATTATGCAACTGCCATATATTAAGAATTTATTACACTTCGTGTATTTTCTACATACAAGAAATTCCTTTATTTTCTATATGTTTTACAGGAAACAGGAAAATAAAATAAGTTTTATTTTTAATTATGTTTCTTAATGATATATATATTTGAGAGAGAGAGATTTGTGAGAAGGGTTTCAGTCCCAGGTGGGATGGCTGCAGTTACTGTATTTCTTGAATGTTCTGAAGTATAAAATGTTTCCTATAGGTATACCATTATTGATGACTATTGTACAAGATTTGCAACCATCCACTCAGAGATGTTCTGTTAGTGGATTAGGGACGTTTTCTGTTGTCAGACAAAAGGTGGCTAGTAAGAAGAGTCATTCTGAGGTCACCGTTCTTCATCTGAGTTAATGATTTTCCGGACTGTGACGGGAACAGAAAAGTAATTACATCCATAACCCTACATCCCTGTGTCTATTTAAATATAGTCCCCAAAGGCTCATGGATACAGTCTAGCTTCCTTGGTAATGGTTACAAAGAAGTACCGTAGTTCAATTAATCACTGGAATGGGCAAAGACTTCTAATGGTAACTAAGTCCAGGGGCCCAATTTATAAAACCATTTAGATTTGAGCATTAAAATATGAACATACCAAAAAAACAGGAAAATTCATACAGAAAAAAATAATCAGATTTATAAAATCTGAAGGAAACACATTACCGCCCAATTGACCCTTTATAAATCACAATCACCTTGTAAATGTGCATGTGTAAGCGCACTTCAAATGCCACCCTGAAACATTCATATACAGTATGGAGCATGTTAATCAACTTCATCCATATGCAATCACAATTCTGCAGAACTTCATTGGCTGGTAGAGCAGCTTCCCACCTGAAGCATCAAGAACACCCCTTCTGCATTCAAGAATATATGACTATGCTGTGCAACTGAGATTAGAAGATCATGTGCAGCACTTCTTACAGCACTTCTCCTCTATGTTCTGGGGGTCAGGGAAATTGTCAGCATCTGAGTGGATAGCTGCTATCTCCCGGCACATGTAATGACGTGACTGCTGTTACAATGAATAGTCCCAGCCATATGAAACACAGAGAATTCATCCAGTTACTTTACCCATAAGCCAGCTATTATGTATAGTACCATCATATCTGTCAAAGCTACTTTGCCCCATAATAAATGAATCACGGGTTGACACAGACTATTGACCTTAAATGTTTATCAGTCTCATCTTGGCTTCACAGATGACTTGTGAGTTAATGAAACATCACTGTGCATAGTTAACAAAAACAGCATCATTCTGGATAGGTGGCCTTATTGCTGTATGAATGTAGAAAATAGCTCTCATTACGTTAGGAGAACCGGACACTACTGCAGATTGTCCTTTTACGCTTGCAAAAACATGTAATGTTTAATGTATGTGCGACCATACCATATGAAAACAGGATGTAGAGCCTCTCCATTTGGTTAATGGCTTTCAACACTGCAGGCATGACGGAGTAAAGCTTGGCTGAAATATTCTGGATGTGTCAGTCAGTTCCCTGAGTATTGACAAGAGGTAGCCAATATAAAGTGGCAAATAACCTGAAAATTGTTCCAGGGTGCTGTTTAATGGCTGACAATGCACTCTGACCGCCAAGATCATGCAAACAGATCATTTCCCCTCGGGGACAAACACAGTATATCAAATCATATAAGAAGATTATGTAACGGATGGATAGATGACAGACTAAAATAATGATATACTTATTTTTTCTTCTTTGCATATTTTTGAACAGCCAATTTTCTGGGTTTTATTTCCTAGAAAATTAATTATATAGAATTCTCTTTTAAAGAAGACACAAAAGAATGGTTACATTTTAACTTAATGTTCTGTATGTTATTCTTGCAATCTGAAAGAACAAAACAATTTCTGTCAAAAATGATGCAGCTCCTTCCTATTCTATACGCTAGTCAGTGGCATTATTGGTAAGTCATCCTGGTGTGAGCATTTGGATATGCACTGAGGGAAAAGGAATGGCAAACAAAGCTAAACGTTGTACTTTCAATGGTTTTAGCAGACAAATCTTTTGTGTTGAGCATTGCCCACCAACAGCCACACCCATCCATAAATACATCCCTTCTATGACATAATGTTTAATGTTAATCTTTGTTTTGTGTGGTATTTATCTTTTTAATTTAAAAGCTCCAAATACGCTTTTTAGAGACACTTTTAAAACTTATTTTTATTGTATAATCTTTAACAGCTCTGCTATACTTGTAAGGAAATTGATAGCACATAAGGCTCAAATACACACTGAAAAAAGAGAAAATAAAAGAATGATATCTTCAATGAATGCAATGTGTGTATGAAAATTACTACATAAACATAATCTTCTCAAACTGGAACTGCTACATGTACTCACTTTTCACCTTCTTTGTGATATAGTTGTCAGTAAAAATAGCTTCAGAAAATTAAAAGGAAGAACAACTCTCCCTACTCACCTAATTTTTTTTTTTTTTTTTGCTGAAGAGCAATTGAACACTTTCTGAAATACGTACCAATTTTAGTACATCAGATCAGTGTTGGATATGACCTAGGCAATCTTTAATTAGCATGTAGTTAGGATTTTTGACCTAAGTTACATTGTAGTGTACATTTACATGCATTTTGTAGCAGATCAAGACTAGCTGTATACAAAAACAAAGCCTTCCTCCTTAGAACTGGTGTACAACTTTTAGAGAGTGCTGAAGTTACACAGTAATTGAAATTACTTCAAGAGCAGGTTTAAAAAACTAAATATGGTGCTTCAGGGTATAAATAAGAAATCAATATCTTGCATGAAATGTTACAGACTTAATGTAGAGTTTTAAGCATTTTGAAATTATGTAATTTATAAAGACAAAGCTGCCCAAACTACTGTCAGATTTGTTCTTGCCTTTATATATGTTTTAAAGTTCTTTAAATTCTACTTTATGTATCTAAACATATTCTACATATATCAATATATATATATTTCAAAGACTACAGCATTTAGTTTTCAGTTTATTTTGTTTTATGTATTTAAAATTAATCTTTTTTTGCTTTTTTGTCATTAATTTCTGTTTAACTTTTCAGTCTTGAAAATACTACCATATTCAGGTATTTACATTTTAACAAAACAAAACAATAGAAAAGTAAATGAAGGCCATGCTAATTGTCCTTAACAATTCATACATCCTTATTGTGTTATGGCAGAGGCAAAAGTTGCTGTGGTCATGAAAATGAAAATTTGCTTATACAGAACCATTAAAGGTATATAATTCATAAAATATATAACATTATTATTTTCTTCAGCAGACACCTTTATCCAAGGTGACTTACAAAGCAAGTTAAATACATACAAGAATGAAGGTGCAATCATCCAAAGCAACACAGAAAAAAAATAAAAAGTGAGCACAAAGGGAATTAGAACAACTATATAATTACACCTGAAGCTAGAATACTATAAAATCAGTATTTTAAACTGTTTGCAGGGAAACTAAGCAGTTCTAAATTATTTAATAAAAAGCTAAACACAGATAAACTGGTTGAAGTTCAGATAGATAATGGGAGATCATTCTACAGGTTTGCCCAAGAACAGAGAAGCATTGTCCTGCCTTAGCATGTCTGCAAAGAGGAGGGATGGTTAACAGACAAGCAGAGGCAGCTCGGAGACTTTAGGGTACATAAGAACAGTGAGGAACACTTGAGGAACAGAGCTGTTCAGAGAACAGCTGGTCAAGATTAGAGTTTTGAACTGGATCCTTGCACCAACAGAAACTGAAGAAGAGAAATAGTAGGAATTAAGAGAGGAACAGAGTTTACCAGTCAAGCAACTGCATTCTGAAAGAGCTGGAGAGGTCGAATTGCAGCTGAAGGAAGTCCTGCCAGAAGAGAGCTGCAATAGTCCAGCTGAGACAGAACTAGTCCCAAAACAATGAAACTGAATATTATGAAAAAAGAAATAACAGGCAAGGTTCATTAAAGATATATACGTTTAAAGAATGAAAGTGAGGAGTCCAGAAACACACCAACATTCCCAACCATGACTGATGGATAAAGGGTGAAATCTTCCATGATGTTGCTCAGACACAAATCAGTGGAAGGAAAATCAGAGGGCAAGTACAAGATATCTGACTTTTAAAGATTAATTTTAGCTTAACATCAGTCATTACTTGGTTTCAAAAGACAATAATATAGTCAATTAAATTTATCTTTATTAAGCACATTTCTGAGGCCAGCACGGTATGCAATCAATATATATATATATATATATATATATATATGTATATATATATATATATATATACTGTATACTAATAAAAGGCAAAGCCCTCACTGACTGACTGACTGACTGACTCACTCACTCACTGACTCATCACTAATTCTCCAACTTCCCGTGTAGGTGGAAGGCTGAAATTTGTCAGGCTCATTCCTTACAGCTTACTTGCAAAAGTTAGGCAGGATTCATTTCGAAATTCTACGTGTAACGGTCATAACTGGAACCTAGCTTCGTCCATATATACGGCCATAGCCTGCCGCTCGGTCGCCGTGTGAGGCGGAGTTGTGTCCCGCATCATCATGCCTCCAGCGTAATTGAGTGCCTGCCCATATAAGGTAAATATTCACAGGTGAAGGACTGTGCTTAGCATATTCATAAGTGCAGCTACTGCGGAAACCCTCTGACGCTGAACAAACCTTTGTACACATATCAATTGGAAAGCAAGGTGTAAAGCTTAAGTTGATAATTATGTTCATAGACACGCTGCCGCTAAATATTCACAGGAAAATCCACAACTTAATACCGGGAATGCCTATTAAACATCTTAGATTCACGAGTATCGATTTGGGTAGTGATCACTTCGATGAATGAAACCTGTTCAAAAAATGCATTACATAATTGAAAATGCAGCAGAAGAATATGAAGAGAGTGACACATACAAGCATATTCATAAGTGCAGCTACTGCGGAAACAAAGCACGGTGTAAACCTTAAGTTTAAATTAAGTTCATAGACACGCTGCCGCTGGTGTTTGTCATGCCTATGACGAATACGATATTCGCGAGATACAAGTTTAATGAGAAGACGCAGGGTGTCAACGAGACTTTTGATCACTTTGTAAGGGAGTTAAAATTGCTGTAATGGAGTTAAAATTGCTGGTGAAGAACTGTGCTTATGCAAACGAATAGGAAAGCAAGGTGTAAAGCTTAAGTTTAAATTAAGTTCATAGACACGCTGCCGCTGGCGTTTGTCATGCCTAAGACGAATACGATATTTGCGAGATACAAGTTTAATAAGAGGACGCAGGGTATAAACGAGACTTTTGATCACTTTCTAACGGAGTTAAAATTGCTGGTGAAGGGCCGTGCTTATGCAAACGAAGATGAGATGGTCAGGGATAGAACAGTGTTTGGCACAAACTCAGCGAAAATGTGAGAGAAACTTTTAAGTGCCGGGTCTGAGCTAAAATTAAATAAAGCCGTGGACATCGCAAGATCACACAAGATATTCGTGAGATACAAGTTTAATGAGAAGACGCAGGGTATAAAGCCTCGATGCTAAAGACCTGGCGAAGTCATGGAGAACATGGAAGGACGAGTTCAGATTTCACACAGAACTTGCAATGCCGGAGGCAGAGGAAACACTAAGGTCAGATTATTCCGTTATCTTATTGGAGAGAGCGGCAAAGAATTGTGTCAGGCGCTGACCGGTGATGTAAGACCTGATGAGTTAACCATGAGCTTGATGATACGTAAATTTGATGAACATTACAACCCGAAAATAAACAAAACTGTAGAGAGGTTCAGATTTTTTTCAAGAAATCAGACAAGGGGAGAAAATATAAACAACTACGTCACAGATCTGAGAGTGTTAGCAGGCACATGCAGTTTCGGGGAGATTAAAAGTTCTCTTATACGTGACCGAATTGTGTGCGGAACCAGTGATTCAAGTTTGCAACAAAGTTTACTTAGAGAAGACAAACTGACTTTAGAGAGGTTCATATAAATATGCAGAGCCACAGAACTGTCGAAGGAGAACAGCAGAATAGTCACACGGGCTTCCCTATTCTATACTTCTCCCAGTGCGTCTCTCTAAACCCTCCGTGTGGGAACATTATCATAAGATTTAACAGTCTTATTGTTACACCTTCTACCTTCTGGCTGCTTCTTTCCATTCACCTTCCTAGCTCTTTATTTAAACAGTTTTCCTTCTCACTTTTCCACTCCTTTGCTCTCTTCTTCCTTTTTTTCAAAATACGCGCCTCCTTGCCTTTTTACAGTCAGTTCCCCTTACATCACACCATGGAACGTTTAGCAAGGACCCACAGGCGTATTTCCCCCAATTCTTCTTAAACAGATATCCCACAGACGGTTAATTACTGGGACATAATCTCTAAAAGAAACCACGCGGCAGAAACAGTTAAAGGCACACAATAAAAAATTATGTGACAACCGTTACAAGATGCTGTCGCTAAATACTCACAAGAGATTCCACAAATTCATAGACACACTGCCGCTAAATATTCGCAGGAAAATCCACAAGTTAATACCGGGAATGCCTTTTAAACATCTTACATTCACGAGTAGCGATTTGGGTAGTGAACACTTCGATGAATGAAACCTGTTATCTTTACAACGGTTGACAAACACGGAATGTAACCCTTGGAACTGAACATAGTAATCTTAGGTTTATGTGCAGCTGCTCACACCCATTTCATGAAGCGCCCGAGACACAGTCCTTCCAGAGGCACTTTGGAGCTCTGTTTTGAGTGAGGCCAAGGGTTGACTGGAGTGGTGTAAAGCAAATCATCTTTGGCCTCTGGAGCAGTGCAAATGTGTTTTCTGAAGTGATGAATCTGGCTTGGGAGCTGCAAGTAAAATGGTACTATCTGAACTTCATAGTACCAACTATAAAGTTAGGTGGAGGAGAGAGAATGTTCTGGGACTGTTTTTCAGGATTTAGATTCTTGGTTCCAGAGTCAAAGGTACTGTTAATGCTACAGCATACAAAAGCATTTTAGATAATTGTGCGCTTCCAACTTTGAGGGAAAGGTATGAAGAAATCCATTTATCTTCCTTTGTGACCACAGAATATATCAGGTTACCTTAGCATTATATACATATACTAGCAAAATACCCACGCTTCGCAGCGGAGAAGTAGTGTGTTAAAGAAGTTATGAAAAAGAAAAGGAAACATTTTAAAAATAACATAACCTGATTGTGAATGTAATTGTTTTGTCACTGTTATGAGTGTTGCTGCCATCAAGGATTTGTGAGTGAAGGCTTTGCCTTTTATTAGTATAGATATCAATATGTGTGACTGAAACACCTGAACTCAATGATTTTGAGGAGTGTCCAGATAATTTTGGATGTATAGTGTGATTGAAATGTTTTACATCAATAAAGCAGTTCATTAATAATTTAATTGAAGAAGTGTTATTTGGCTTAAATTATTAATATAGTTCAGTGTCATTAGCATACAAATAAAAGTTCATATTGTGCTTTTGAATTACATCTGCTTTTGGTGGCTTAAGCATTCACTATCCAGCTTATCTGAATCTACAAGTTAATGATACAAAAACCTAAATTTAAGAACTAATATTAAGTTTATACTGTAATACAGTATTTTTGCAGCCATTGCTTATAGAAGGAGAATGTTAAAGTCCAGACTTCAAATTACATACAGTATCCGACAGTGTAACAATTACATGAATATTTCATGAGAAAGAAAACAAGTAATTATTACAATTGAATCTGCTGGTTTTTCTATTTGTATTCTTATAAATTTGAAAGTAGGAGCAGTGTCTATTTCTTAATTGCTAACCTGTTTCTGTTGATGAAGTATTAATTACTTGGCAGAAAGTGCGGAATATAAAGATTACACATTAACAGGATTAGATGCAGACTAGTTTTACTTAGTCCTGATCTTATTAAGTTGTTTACTGCAGTGAAACTTTAGACATAAGAGATCATCTCCTGTTTGTGTAGTTTTGCCCTGATATGATGCTATTACAGTACTGTCTTAGATACACTCCAACTGACTTATCAAGGTCTATTAAGGTATGACAAGTAAATTATAGTGAATTCATGCTTCAGCACAGTGGAAAGAAAAAATAACTGTGTAAACAAGTATATTATATGTTGTCCATCAACTGAGAAAAGAGCTCATTGGCCAATGTGTCTGCCCACAGAAATTCTTATGAATCATTTGGAGCAATCCCCAAAAAATTGAGCTTCCTATGACACAGTTACATAGCAATGTCTACTACTTGCAAAAATAGTAAATTGGGAAGTATGTTACATAACAGTATATGTATTCTGAAGTATCTGCTCTTGAGCCTCTCTGTTCTGCCCCACGTCTTGTTAGCTGTTACTGTTATTTGTTGAGCTGTACTCACCTTCATCTTGTCATTTATTAACACACCAGTCAGTCATGTCCCACACTCACAGTGGTGCTATAAAAGTCTACGAAACTCATGTAAAGCATGTAGGTCCCATAATAAACATTTGAATACAATACACCCCATGTACCTCACATAGGCACCCCTTTTATCTCGTTTCGGTCACGTATGAAGCGTATCTTTAAGGTATATAAACCAGTAGGTCTGGTTAGTTGTGATACACAGCAATTTGAACCTCTGTCTACGCAATTCTCTTTGTCTTGATCCAGCCGTGGAAATCACTCACCTTGTAAGTGTCGTTTAAAGCTTTATTGTTTAATGTACACTGTCTGCTATGTATTGTTTTGTAAATCATCCTTTATTGTCTTTGGTTATACACCTGTATATACCTGTATGTTTCTTTTGTATATATTTCAGTACAACGAAGTACGTCCAGTAAAAGCCTTCAAGAAAGCTCGCTCACCCCTTGTCGTTTTTTATGTGGATGTGCCAAGTTGTTTAAGCTCTCTGTGGCCACGTTGCACGGACAGGGCGAAGTGAGGCAGAACTCTCCCTAACTTCAGTTTCCAGACTCTTTTGACTGCACAGGTAGACTCACAGCACCTGGGCACAAATAATACAGCTTAATTCTTCATGTAACAAATGTGCTATATTTCAATAAAGTAACTGAAAACATAAGCATTCTGATTTACAGTACTAACATATTTTTCAGGGGAGTTCATTGAAACATTTATCATACAAAGGAATAATTGAGAAATTGAGTCTTGTCACAGACGCCTCTTCCTTGTATGGAGCAAGGGATCAAGCCTGTCCAGGACAGTACCTCCCCCGGAATGCTAGATGACAGCCCCCTGGGTTGCAACAGTGCCTAGGACTCCTGCAGGGTTTCATGGGAGTTGGAGTTTGGCGCATCCCTGTTGGGATCCATAGGCGCCGCCAGGGGGTGCTGTAGCTGCTGCTCAGCCATACAGAGTAGCTCTTCCGCCACACCCAGAAGTGCTGCCGGAATTAGGTCTTCAAGCACCTGCAGCACTTCCAGGTGCATTATAAAAGGAGCCAGCATCAACCACTCCGGGAACCAGAGTCAGGAGGAGAGGGACTAAGCTTGCCAGACAGGAGTGTAGTAGAAAAAAGAAGTATTGTGATTGTAAAAGCGCTTCAGCTTATTGGGATTGTGTTGTGCCTGTTGGAATGGGGAAGGCGTTGCCCACAAGCGAAGAAAAAAAAAAATAAAACATTTGCTTGTTTTATCAGTGTACCTCTTGCATCTGTCTGTGTCGGGTTGAGCGCTGGTATAGCGCCTTTTCTCACAGTCTGTAAATACAATGACCTAATATAAGAAAAATTTAATTTGTACAATACTTTATAATAAAGCAACCAATATATTCTAAATACCCATTTCTTGTTGTACTGATAATGAAAGTGGCATAAAACTTCCACATTATATATTTCCAAATTTCAAATTGAATAACTAGATGCTTGCTACTCATGGAGACTCTAGCTTCTGTAATACACAGATGAGCCAACTAATATTACCATAGACAGTAAATCATTAACTGCAGTTTATTTCCTGTGGGAGCGTCTGTTGTCTTAACTATCTAATTCTGAGTACAAGTTGGACATTTTGAGCTTAAGCAACATATAAAATCAAGCTCTTCCCCTTTTGTAGAGACTCATACGATCCTGCTAAACACCAGCTATAAGTGCTACTTTCAGATTGAGCCATTTTCTTTTTAAGAGTAAGATCACTTACCAATTAGGCAGAATATTACTATATACTGTAGGTCAAACTGGGCACTGACCATTTTCCAGGCTTTTAGTAGCACACAAAACATTTTAAGACAGCAGAAATCTAGCTGTATCCCCACTTGCATTCCTGAGTGAACACTAAAGTGAATAGCTGAAATGCAGCTCTACTGATAGTTTGGTCCATTACATATTTAATCAAAAATAGTTGAGTTGGCACCTCTGATAAGACTCCTTCAGAAAAAAGGCACCTAAATGTACATTAATTTTAGACTTGTATTCACTAACTGAATTCTGACTGGATATGATGAACAAAATAAGACACCTATAAGCGGGCACTGGATGAATAACAGGAAGTGACTTTGATCCAGTCACCAGAAGTTTTTACCTCCCTTCAAATCTAGCTGTGTTCATCTCGTCTGTTCTTTTTGTGAGAGTTGAAGTCTGACAATCTGTTCTCTTTGGAGCATTTAAAGCTGGTGATCTGTTTTCTTTGGGATGGGAAGTCATCCACTTTCTGCTGAGGAAAACGCTCACCGTCTTTCTTTGGCATGGTAGCTATTCTCCATAGAACTTTGGAGCTGGACGCCCTGAACCAGCTCCAAGATTCATTCTGCCAAGCCAGGTACCAGTGACTGAGCCCTGCAAAGCAGCAATTACCTCAAGAAGTAAACTTCAGCTTACACTGTTGTGCCAGAAAGATCAATGCTTTTCACTATCATGATGCAGAGGATACAGCAAAGAGTCTAACAGTGAGCTGAGGAAGACAGCATCACAACACCTCATAGATAAAGAACCATGTAGCAAAAACCAGAAACATGCTCCAATGCAAGAGTCACCCTGAGAAACAACATACAATTCCACACAGCATCAGACATCATCATTAAGGTCATGGTATTGTAAAACTGTTTATTTGTCTAAAGAAAAATTTTAATTCTAAATAGCCAGTAAACAGCCAGCCTCTTCTGAGTTATATGTTTGTCTTGCCTGTCTCCTATGTCCATATATATATATAGCAATGATATTTCTATAGTCCTTGGGTTTATCAATAAATTGTAATATTCTGTTTCTTACAATGAGTGTACTTCAGTTGCCTTAATATAAGTTTAACAATCGGAAACCCACTACAGAAAAAAAGTAAAGAAAACAAAGTAGGAGCGTTAATAAATAATATAATTAATTACGAGTATTGCCAAAGGCAAAATTGATAATTAACTGATTGATTAACATCAGTCAATCAATCCTTCTTCTCACATGATTACACATTTTTCTTCAGTACCTCTTATTAATCATAAAATGGTACAATCCATAGGCACCTTGAAAAAAATCTGGTACCCTAACATGCAAATATTTTTTATTCAGACACTTTAGTGCGGGAAAAAAAAACATATAAGAAATATAATAATTTCTTCTAGCAATACATTTATTAATAAACTAGCTTTGTTACCCAATTTCGCCCATGAAATTTTGTAAGTCAATGGGCCTAATTTACAGGGCCATTGGTTACTCAAATGTAACAGAAGTACTATGTAACTAGATACTACTACTCCTGATACAATAGGGCCTAATATTATTGGTTCACTTGAGCTGCTTACCTTTGAACACGCTACTTACAATCATTCATGGTGCTAGTGTCACAGAGATTGGGGCAAAACTCCATATTAAAGCAGTATTCAGTAATGTTACAAAAGTGATTTGAAGTTTATTCATTTGAGTCAATCTCAACTCTCTATTAGCATCAAAGCCTATAATCAGTATTGCCTGATTATACTGTGGGTTTGAGTATATGTCTAAGAAAGAAAGAATTACTAATTACTGTTACTCACTCAAAAGTTTTCTTCTTATCACATTCTGAAAAAGAGCATTTCCATCAGCTATAGAAAAAAATCAGGCTTTGTTCCGTTCAATCATGGCTTGGCTCCATTGGTTAATTTGTGGTGTTTTTTTTATTATTTTTTATTTTGTTATTGTTTTTTTTTTTACTTCAAAAAACACTTAATACTGATTGTTGATTGGTAATACGAAGTTAATGATAATATGCTAGTGGACAACAGTTTTGACTTTTTTTCAAAAATGCAAGGTTATGCTCTGATAAAAAATGTAATGCCATCAGTTTATCTCAGATTTATTGCCACATATGGCACACCCTGATCAACTGAAGCCTTTTCTTTTTTTCTAACTGCACTCATTTCATCATGGGTACCCCCCTCCCTTTCTAATTGTGCTTGACTCATGAAGGGGAAAGATGCCCCATCACTTCCAATGCTTTCTGTGAGTCGTCAAGGAACTTAAAAAGGTAAAACTGGGACCCAAAGCCACAAAGGTTAAGAAACACTGCTCTAAGATAAATGCTTTAATCCATATCTCAAAGTGGTAGAGGAAAAAACAAAAAAACAAACAACAGTTGCTACCTTTGATGACATGCTGCATTTGTCGGTGCTCTTATTTAAACTTAAAACTTCTGGACCAGCATACTGGATGATGGGAATTGTAGTCCTCACTTTGGCATTTGCACAAGGTTACAGGTAAGATGAAGAGGGTGTGGGAGTAATATATATTAATACCTTTCTTACTGGATGAGTTCCATGAAATTAACTATGCTCAAAGACCTAGCACTTGCCAAATGTGTTTTTTTGAGCTTTGCCGACTTTGTTCCTTTCATTTTCCTTTGTCAGATGACATTAATTTGCATTAACTGGTTCACCTCATGTCTCGTGCGATTATTGTCAGCTCTGTGGCAGAATTGGGGAATGGGGTTGAGGGGCACGGTGCATTAGTATGTCCCACTATCTAGAGAATTATTAATGACAGGTATCAACAAATTAAAAATAATTTTTAGGCCAGTTTTGTTTTTTTCTACAGTGTCACCAAATTTCAATTAAATCCATCAAGGTACTTTAGAGATTTTGACATATTTAGTTTTTCTATTGTGGGGAGTTGTATTTACCCCTCTAAACTGATAAACTGAAATTTCCAGCCTTAGTGAACACCTACTGCCCTTGATGTACCATCCTGACAAATTTCAGCTTTTAAGCTAAACGGAAAATAGTGTTTTTGTTGATGATTGAGTGAGTAAGTGGAGAAGTCAGTCAACTTTGCATTTTATATATATATATATATATTAGGATTCATGATTCATTTGATTCTTTATGCATAGTGAAAGAATAGCATACACAAAACAACTTTAGTATCCACCTGAAGATGATGCTGTCAAATTATATACAGTGAATCTTAAAGAACAAAGGAGTCACAATGGGAATAAGATTACAACAGCATTAAAGCTGTGTACAGGTGAATAAATAAATGATCACAACTTTTATCATTGTGATTAAAAATGAAAACCTTTTATATAAATTGATTCCATTACAGTTGAAGAGGAGTTTTTTTGCCTCAGTTGACAGTGTTTCTGATATCACATGTAACATTTGTTCTTGATCTAAAATGATATTTCTCAAACACTGTAGAAAAATTCTTTATACTCCTTCCCCCTTCTCAGTTATCCTCTAGATACACTAGACCCAAGTTCAACTGTTATAGGGTTTTTTCTGAGACATCATTAACGACATTTGAAAAAGGTGCTTTGAAGATTACACAAGAGAAGGCCTTGTGTTATTTGATTGCATACACAAAGAGAGGCTGCAGTTTTAGTGCAAACTAAACCAGAAAGAAACACATGCTAAGAGTAACAGTAAACTAACCAACTTTAAGTAGAGTCACTCTGAATATATTGTGCTTCTTTACAGATTGTAGACTTACTCCTTCTTGGTGGTAGGAAAGGGTAGTTGTGACTAAAGCTAAGGAAACAAAAAGTACATTCTGATGAATGCCCAGTTAAAAGCAATTTCTGAGTTACCAATGTTATATATTGTTTATTCTTGCTATCTACTGTTTAGATACTAATGATCAAAAACACTAATCACTGGTTATCCTTAATCATGTGTATCAGCCAAAAGTTATTACACTCATTGTGCTGACCTTAGCATCTATATCTTGCTGGTTGACACCTTTGGAGTATGTGAGCAGCTTTAGCCTTAGCTTATTTTAAATTGCCTGAAACACTTGCTTTTAACTTAAGACTGAGTAGCTACTTCCTTGACACAATTAAAGTACTGGGCCCAGTATTGGGCACCTCTGTGTCATTTACCAATTCATAATTAAGGCCAAAAAGTCTAAATATATAAAAATGTGTACTTTTAACAATAACATGCAGGGAAGAGAATAAGCATAAGGAGATATAAAAGAGAAACAAAGCTCTGCCTATCTCACTGAATTTATGTATATTTTGTGGAATGCCTTGAGCAATTATACACTGTGACAGATAGGGGGCACTGTCGTCCCCTTGAACCCTCAGACCAGATGCCAGATAAAAGTCCAATAATTGTTTTTATTACAATAATAAACTGCACAAAGCACCCTCCACTCCACTATACTCATAAACAATAATAATCAATACAGTAACCAATCCTCCAACTCCCAGACGCGTTGTTCCCTTCCTCCCAACTCAGCTCTCCGTCTGTGACATCCCAAAGTCCTTTATAGTCCATGACCCGGAAGTGTTTCTCTTCTCAGTGTCCATGTGACTGGCAACACTTCCGGGTCGGATGAAAACTCCTTTTTTCTTAAACCCGGTAGTACGTCATTTCTTCTGTCCATGTGACGGGGGCGTACTTCCGGGCTGTAGAGAAAATAAACGTCTCTGTGCCTCCCTGCAGTGTCCCCTGGTGGCCCCGACGTTATCCAGCAGGGCTGTGCATTAAAACTCCATAGTCCATGATTCCCTGCTGGCATTCAGGGTACTTCCATGCTGCAGGGACGGCTCCCTCTGGCGCTTGGGGGTGTTGGCTGGAATGAATGGCCAGCCATAGTCCACAGTACTTCCCCCCCGCCCCCCAGCGAAGAACCATGGTTCAAAGCGGCCAGCCCCGCAAGGGACATCTTCTTCCAGGAGGATCTATTGGTCGGGCCTTGGCAATGTCTTGAGCACTCCCATGAGAACCTAGGGGAACATTGTAAAAATGAGATGTTTATCCCCTGTCCTCCAAGGACAACTTCGTCATACGTGCTTGGCCGGCAGCACTCATAGCACAGCTGCCACCCCCCTGTTTGCATCCCTCAGCGAGACTGGAAGCACTCCAGAAACGCTGGCTCCACCCTTTTCTCCGCTGAGGAGGGTTCCACGGCCGCCATTGAGCTTTCAGCTCCCTTTTCTAGTTTTTTAGGGGACCCCCCGTTTCCCTTTTGGGATCTCCTGTTTAATCTGGAGTTTTCCCACAGTTTGAGTCTCTCTATTTGTTAAAGAGAAACCCTTTACTGTTTGTACCCCTTTCATTTTATAAATGACCGACGGCGGCGTCTTCAGAACTGTGTCACTCTGGGAGACAGCACTATTCAGCTGCTCCGGCACAATCGGTTCTTCCTCTGCCCATTCGGTCAAGGTTCCTGACTCCCTTGTAGGGCTCGCAGCTACTTGGCACCCGCTATGTATTAATCGCGGGCCCGTGTCACTCTGCGTCCCTATTTCATGTAGGGTATGGGTCTCGCTTACCTGTACCACCGCATTAATCATTACAGGAGGCTCTCGATTAAAACGCCGCAGGTATTCCTCCACCTTTCTCAAAGGCGCTTCAGCCGCTGCTCCCAGCTCCTCCACAATCTTCTTTATTATAGTGGCAATCTGCAAAAAACCGCTTACGGGCTGTATTAATTTTTCCAGTTCCCGCAAGTCCATAACATTGAGCCTGCCTCCGGCTGAATTAATTAAACTATCACTCGCCTTGCCTTCCGGCCGGGAGCCAATGAGCACACCTGCTCCTGGCATGTGCTCTGATGGGCTTCGCAAGGGTACCTGGGATTTGGAGTTCTCCTTCTCAGAGGACTGGGTCGCCATCTTTGGCGGACTGCGACCCGCCTGCATTAATTTGTCGGTGGATCAATCAGTCATTTCCCGGCCCTCCTTACCTTTTTGTGGATTGAGTGGCGCTTCGCTCACCTCCCCCTTCCCCTTCGGAAAGTCTAAGTCCGTCTCCTTGAGGGCGAAGTCGAAAGCAGCAGGACGCGGACCTTCTCCTTCCCACAAACCATCGCAGTAGATCACTTGGTCCTTGCCAGCACCGACATGCAGAAGTCCATTTTGCTCGTAGGCTCGAACAGGAGCGTACCATTGTCTTCGAGATATTCTCCTGCCTCCCGCAGAGCCTCCGGATGATGTTCTCCGAGGTATGTGCACAGTACAAAATGAGTTGTTTTAAATAGATTTTCAATTAACTCCCTGGCACATACCTCGTGGCAGTCGTCTGTCTCTGGAGGCTTTTCCCGACCAGTGTAGCTGCTCCATAACTCGTCCCGAGCGTCAGCCATGATAAGCGTGGTTCTCCCGCTGGCCGTGTCGCTCTGCTTCGCTTTCTTCTTCCCCATGACGAACTTGGTAACTTGGTGGCGATTTCTTTGTTTTTTCTGTGTATCGTGACGCTGCTTTCTTGGGTTTTCCTCTGTCCACAGAAATTTGTTCAGGTCCTCTGCCAAACCAACGGCCAGAGAATCCTGCCGATTACTCACTGTGACAGATAGGGGCCGCTGTTGTCCCCTTGAACCCTCAGACCAGATGCCAGACACCAGATAAAAGTCCAATAATTGTTTTTATTACAATAATAAAGTGCACAAAGCACCCTCCACTCCACTATACTCATAAACAATAATAATCAATACAATAACCAATCCCCCAACTCCCAGATGTGTTACAATACAATACAATTTATTTTTGTATAGCCCAAAATCACACAGGAAGTGCCGCAATGGGCTTTAACAGGCCCTGCCTCTTGACAGCCCCCCAGCCTTGACTCTCTGAGAAGACAAGGAAAAACTCCCAAAAAACCTTGTAGGGAAAAAAATGGAAGAAACCTTGGGAAAGGCAGTTCAAAGAGAGACCCCTTTCCAGGTAGGTTGGGCGTGCAGTAGGTGTCAAAAGAAGGGGTCAATACAATACAATACACAGAACAGAACAAATCCTTAATACAGCATAAAAATAAAAATTTTAGAAGTACAGAGCAGAATTTAACAGTAGATGATATCACATAATAAGATTTGGATATTTTTAGAGTCCTGGAGACCTCATCCATCAAGCTGCCTCCCCCATTTGGCTATTCCACGGCTAAAACAGTACTGGGCCAGCCAATCCGATGAAAGGACCTCTCTTTCCCATGATTCCTGCGATCCTCCATCAGGGATGACTTTACCATAGGCAGGCAAACAACTTGGCAGATGGGTCGTGGCACCAATTGCCACATTTGAGTACCGAGAACAGAAACAGAATAGGTGAGGGTTAGTATTCAATTATAACTATCATGTTACTTATGTTTTAGTGCTAATGACTAACAACAGAGATGCAGTCTGTACAGTTAATCAACAGCTCTAGTCAGGATATGCTAAACTGAGGTAGCGAGTCTTCAGCCGGGATTTAAAGGCTGATACCGAAGGGGCATCTCTTATAGAAGCAGGAAGACCATTCCACAGTTTAGGGGCCCTGTAACTAAAAGCTCGACCTCCCACTGTTATTTTATTAATCCTTGGAATCATAAGCAGACCGACATCTTGAGATCTTAATGTGCGCTCAGGTTTGTAAGTCATGATAAGTTCAGACAAGTAAGTCGGACCTTGGCCATTTACTGTAATGCTTTATATGTTAAAAGGAGGATTTTGAAATCTGCCCTAAACTTAACCGGGAGCCAGTGTAAGGATTTAAGAACTGGAGTTATGTGTTCATATTTTCTTGTTCTTGTAATAATTCTTGCAGCCGCATTTTGGATTAACTGGAGGCTGTATGGGGAACAGTTTGAACAGCCAGTGAACACCACATTGCAGTAGTCAATCCTACTAGAGATAAATGCATGAATTAATTTCTCAGAATCCTGTTTATTTAGAAAGCGCCTTAATTTCCTAACATTTTTAAGATGGAAGAAACATGTTTTGGACAACTTTGTAATATGTGCTTTAAATGACATGCTAGAATCAAAGATAACACTAGATTGCGGGCTGATTCAGTAAAATTAATTGGGATTCCAACTGAGTTAAATGATGACAAAATATTGTTGTTATCCGCGTCATTCCCCCCAACAATTAACATCTGTTTTATCTGTATTTAAAGACAAGTAGTTATCATTCATCCACTCCTTTAATTCGCTAACACAACTAATTAAAGACAACATCGGAGAAACTTCATTTGATTTAAATGAAAGGTATAACTGGGTGTCATCTGCATACGAGTGAAAATTAACATTATGTTTCCTAATGAGAGATCCCAGTGGAAGCATGTAAAGTGAAAACAGTAAAGGTCCCAGTACTGAGCCCTGCGGGACACCATATTGAACTTCTGTGTATAATGATGGAGTACTGTCAGCACATTTCTGTACATATTGGAATTGATTTGATAAATAAGAACTAAACCAAGCGAGCCTGTAAGCCCAACATCATTTTCTAGCCTGTGCAGTAAAATAGAATGGTCAATGGTGTCAAATGCTGCACTTAAGTCTAACAACATAATTACAGTGGAGTTTCCTTCATCAGAGGATATCAGAATATCATTTACAACCCGTGTTAGTGCCGTTTCTGTACTATGACCAGTGCGAAAACCAGACTGGAATTTCTCAAATAAATTGTAATGCGTAAGGTGTGACTGAAGCTGACTGGCGACTACTTTTTCTAGTATTTTAGAGAGAAACGGTAAATTTTCCCTTCCTGTGTTGTTCCCTTCCTCCCAACTCAGCACTCTGTCTGGGATCTCCCACAGTCCTTTATAGTCCATGACCCGGAAGTGTTTCTCTTCTCACTGTCCATGTAACTGGCAACATTTCCAGGTCAGAAGAAAACTCCTTTTTTCTTCAACCCGGAAGTACGTCATTTCTTCTGTCCATGTGACTGGGGCGTACTTCCGGGCTGTAGGGAAAATAAACGTCTCTGTGCCTTCCTGCAGCGTCTCCTGGAGGCCCCAACGTTATCCAGCAGGGCTGTGCATTAAAACTCCTTAGTCCATGATTCCCTGCTGGAATTCGGGGCACTTCCATGCTGCAGGAAGGGCTCCCTCTGGTGGCCTGGGGGTATTGGTCGGGATGAATGGCCGGCCATAGTCCACAACACCTAATATGCCCATTAAATCCTCTTCTTACCACCTTCCAAACATTTTCCTACACTTTTTAGACCCTCTTCTTTCTGGCACATTTTTTGCCTCCACTTATTCAAGTTCAGCAGAGATACGGCCTAAATGAGCCTTGAAGCCCCAGACAGAAACTGATTATAAGTATGCTCAGGTGATGGCTTCAGGAGCTCAAGAGCTATCCTCTTACAGGTCCCTCTACTGGCCCTAGATACCTCAAGTTATTTGCCCTTTCCAGTGTGGCCCTGATTAAGTAAATATACAATTTCATTAGTATTCTGTATGGTGCATAATGCCCTGTTTGTAGTGGTAGCCCTGTACTACTTTTAAAGTCTCAAGGTTAATGAATTTGTGATTTTAAATACATGCATTATTTGGATGATGTCATTGTGGGCCAATTTATTTGACTTTTTCTACCCATTTTGTAATTTTATTTTCATGGTTATGGCCATATTATTTGTGGCAACAAAGCTCTTTGCCAATAACATGTGGATGTGGAATATTGTACCACACTGCCAATCTACAGTATTTAAGATACAAAGTTGAAAATGGAATTTTTCTAAATTAAATCAAATCTGTCCCTAGCAAAACATATTTTTTAGGTTTCTGAAGTCAATTTTTGATTAGCATTATTTTTTTGTACACACAATTGTTATTTTTGCCTCTTTAGCACTGGACATTTGGTTTGTTTTTTTTAGACAACAATTTTTGTTTTCTCCTCCAAAGATTTTCATCTCATGGTCATTTTTTTTGGTCTTCATGCCTGCTATCACATGCATGATGTTTGTAATTCATTGTATTTAGATGCTTGCTGCTAAAATGATTGGATTTTAAAAGTTATATGGACACATAAAGAGAGAAAAGGTCTTTCTTCACTCAACTGACCCTACATGGTCAGTGTGAGTGCCTTCCTAAACTATTTCCTAACTAACACAATACATAACCATTTTGGAACACAAATGCTATAAAATATAATGCAGAAAAAATGTGCACAAAAAATAACATGAAGAGCCAAAAGATCCAAACAATAAAAGCAAATACTTTGTTAGAAATAAAGATTAAATTACTGACTAAAAAACTGAGAAAAGTTGATGATCTGAACTATGTCCAGAGGCCATTACGATGTCATTCGCTGACACCTGGTTATATCAAATGCATGGAAACATGTTGGTGTGGCTATGTTGGAAACACTTTAAAAAACAAAGAAATAAATAGAAAGTTTCCCACCAAAAAATAAATAAAATGGAAGGAAACTTGCTTTCTGGCAAATTCAGAACAGCTACTGATCTTATATATTCATAGAAGGAAGTAATACAATGTCACACACAAACACACATGGTCACACCAATTGTGTCACTTGAACATACTTACCATGTGGGGTCATAATGTGTGCCAGTAAAAAGTGCATAAAACAGAGCAAAATCTTTAAAAATACGGTGAATAACCAAAAGGAATTCTAATATCTGATATGCAATGGACAGAATTACTTGTATATTTATTATTGTTAAATTTAAAGAAATGCATGAAAGTAAGTTTTATTTTTGATATATGGACTCATGTCAGTATATTTGTTCACAGTTAATGTTCTTGTGTTTTCCTGTGTTTTATACAAGAATCACAGTGTTTATGATGCATGATACATGTGATTTAGAATGATTAATGTTTTCATTTGCTGCTAATGGATTAGTTAATCAAATAATGCTAAAACTTAATTCTGAAGTACTTAAAGATACAAACACAGTAAAGGTGTTTAAAAAGTTGAAGCAATAGTTTTGCTGATTTTTGTTTTTTGCAAACCTTTCCTTCTAGCGTTTTTTTTTTGGAGCTCTGAGATGCCATGGGTGTTATTAACTGAGAGACATCCCCTTCTATTATTCGAAATAGAGAGATAGTGAAGTATATTTGCTTACAAAGCAGTTGGTGGGACTACTGGCCTTGTTGTACTGACATAAGTTGACATGCACTTGGCTCAGGCCCTCTTGCCTTCCATTTTGTACTGTACCCATAATAAAAGTCTCTTTTTTTGCCTATCATTCTTGTGTGCTGTAGCTAACTCTAACTTAACCATTTAATTAATAGTTATCTGTTACATTTCTTTGTCCATACATTTCCACAGTATAAGTGATATTTTTGTATTGTCAGTGTTCTGTTTCTAAATGCAAATTCTAAATTATATTACTGGCTCTCCCTTTCAGCTTGTTTGCCATGACCCCACTGCTGACCATCATAATTGCTTGCTCAATAATGTTAATAATGTTAATGCTTAGATGTCATCAATCTTTCCCGAAATGAACACCAATAGAAGTCAACTGTATCTCATTGGGTCATTTAACATTGAGCGTGCCAACTCTTTTAAATCCCTTCACTTACCAACGTTGTAAAGTTCTTTAATGTTTTTGTGCGTCTTTACCATCATTTTTTAGTTAGAGTTAAACATGTACTTAAATACTCTAGGAGCATCTGAAAAGATAATTTTGTATGAATGAAAACAATTCAATTATTCAAAATTCAGGTTGGATTATGATCATCATTTTGTTCTTTCTCTGGAAACTGCTATGTGAAAAAAGCAAGGTGTCAATAAAGGAGAGGGATTTACTAGATGCCATAATCACATCACTGCTTGGCCAGGCACACTGTACTGACTTCTTGTTTAGATTATATGTGTTTCCATATGTAGTTTGTTCTTTTAAACTTTCCCAAAGGCCGGTTGGTTTAGGCAGATGTAAACATGCCCGTTGCACTCAGGTGTGAACAAAACAATTAGACCAAGACCCTTTAGAAATGGAGGTCACTGTGTAGTCCCAACCAAGCTCTGTAGTGCTTCAGATTTGGTATGGTCATTCTTGAGCATGGATCTGATCTAATTACAGCAATACTGTGCATTATGAGGCATATTTGTTCTAGCTATGGTAGCCATGATATACCATTTCTGTCAGTAAGGCAGTCTCAGCCTAAAAGTAAATACACACATACAAATTTGTATAAGCAAAAGTACCAGTCAATTCGATCAAGCATAGCCCCTGATTCAGGTTCAAAAGCCCCTTTATTTCTTTCATATTAAAAATAAAAAAGCGTAACTTCACTTGAGATCAGATCAATCAATCCACATACAAAGCATGGCTTCTTATACTGCTTATTGAATGTTCACTTATATTTATGATGTTTATTTTCCTTGGATGCCTTCTGGAACCTGTTCATGAAACTTGTTTAATTTCTAATATCCAAATGTGAGTCCAGGTTTCACCAGTAGTGTTTAAGTATTTGATCATCTCATTTACTGTGTTTCATCTTGAGTTATTATGCTAGTGGTGAAATATGGCACAGAGATGAAACAAGGCCCCATGCCATAACTACAAATATTTTCTTATTTAAATGTGTAGTCATAGTAGTGGTAGTACTGTCACAGTGAAATTCTTACTTGCAAGTCAGACCAACATGCAACAGAAATGATAAACAACAATGTATTAAAATGCAGAACTTAATTTTACTTACTAGAAATACACATACAGTAAGCTAACTTGATGCACTTTTTATTCCTGTTTTCATTACACATCTTCAGTTATCTGCTAGCATTTACATCTCAATGCTTATGTAAACTCCAACAGTTTCCAAAGTATGCAGTCATTCCACAAATGGTAATTACAAACTTCAAGATACAATTTTGTTTTGGATTTTAGTTTTTGTATCTTTTGCATCTGTTCTCACATATTCACTTATAAACTTGAAAACATCTCTCTATTATAATAAAAAAATCTTGGGACAAGGCGTGACTTTTTCAGAGAAATACTTTCAAGTCCCGCAAGACGAGATTTTGTGCCAAGAGATTTAACCATGCCTGGGGTCTGAAATAAAAGACAAAAAGTAAATGACAAAGTAGAACGTTGTAAAGAATTCAAAAATGGTGGTGCGATATGTAAGCAGAGCAGGATAGAGATAATGAAAGTACTAAAATTTGAAAGTCTCAAAAAAATGATAGTAAAGATCGCATTAGCGCAAACAAATGGAAATTATTACTCAGTGAAATAACGAAACAGCAAAAAGAGATTGAATATATTGTTCTAATTTAAACTAATTTGGAAACTTGAAGATCGTCTAATTCTTGTTACCATCACAGAAAAGTAGTGTTTCTTACCATTGAAGACGTGTATCCATGAGAATTAAAAGATTTGTTTGGTTGGTGAAAGTGAAAGCCAGATACGTGAGCAGCAGAGAAGTGAAATGGATGGTGTGCGATGCAGGTGGGGGGGTTAGCGAGCAAAGCAAGCAGGGGGTGAAGCCCCTTAGTTGATTAATAAATAATTGTCATGCCAGAATATAAAATAATTAAAAAATAAAAATAAAATTAACTGGTATATTTGCAAATAATTTATTCAGCTTAAAGCAAAAGAATGATTGCTGGGAAGACACTTGCTATTTGTGCAGAGAAAAAATGAAAAAGCATTGTATAACTACTTTGGCAATTAAAATGAGATGTAACCATAATTCTCTAAGGGTAGTTTGGTATTATGTTGAAGAAAGGATTCTAAATTATACTGTATGTGTCATTTAATATTTCCTTAAATCATACACTTACAAAAACAGTCATTTAAAGTTAATTACTGTCATTGTATATGGCTTCACGCATTCCTGTTCATTTTTGAAAACTTTATTTAGTCACAGCTGGACATCAGTTCTGTTTCTAAGAGTTTACTATTAAATATCAGTTTTTCAGGTGAACTATATTCATCTTATTGTTTAAAAAATATAGTCAATTAAACACAAAGGTATTAAGGCTGAATTTGCAATGACCCCTACAGACACTTATTTTTAATGCATTTTTTAATTCTTTTTGTTTACAATACTACTTAAATTTGGCAACTACCATTGGGCCTAATTTAAATAGATGTTGAATTCTAAGCAACATAAGACTAATAAAAAGGTTAGTCAAAAATACATCTATCAAAGGGTAAAAAATAATTGCATGTTTGTGCTTGGCTGTCTGACTCAAATGATAATGTAACATATAGATACCCAAGCGATACAGAGCTCAGATATCCAGTTTTTGAGAAGCATTTTGTCTACTGGACTTGTGAAATTTGGATGTGTGCAGTACAGGCAAATTGTGTTTGCAGTAAATGAAAAAAAAATCAGGCATGGGGAATGTCTGCGTTATTTAATTTTCAGAAACTGGATGGGGAATTTTGTTTAGAAAGACTCACTTCAGCAAAGCAAGGCTTATATTTGTCTAACCTTGGATCTGACCTGTCCTTCTTCAAGAGATTTGAGTTTCCCCTCAGAAAAACACTGATTTTAAAGGGATTTACTGGCTTTGACCTTAGTGTTCCTCTAAATTATGAATCTTGGTTCTTCACCCAGTAAATGATTGCCTGGTGTTATTGAACTAAACAGCTTGGAATTTGGATTTCATTTACAGTTATTTCCAATTTATTTATCCTCTGTCTTCCAAAAAAAAGGTAATGATCATTAAGATTTGTTATTTCCCCTCAACGGGATCATGTCAATTTCAAGACAGACCCATAGGTTTAACATCTATCTAAAGAGGTTTATTTGAGCAAATACACAGCTACAAACTCTCAAACTTCCAGTGTGTCAGGCAGCTAAGACTTTACAGCACCTTATTTCTGCTGAAAAAGAAACATTGTACTTTTGAATCATTGTAACTCTTTCACTCTTTCTTTTAGTCTCTAAGTAATAATCAAAAAACATGTTATTCACTTTAAGAGGAGCTTAAAACCAGTTAATTTGTTATCTGAAATTTAATGTGTAGTTCTGCACCACCACAGAAAACCGGAATGAGAACAGTAGAGAAAGTAGGGGTTAGTATGGATTGTGGAGCCACCATGAATGTTAATGATAATTAAACGCATATACAGAATATCAGGGTTAAACTAAAATGAAGCTATGAGAAAGCCATGTTAAAATAATGGGTTTTTAGCAGTTTTTTAAAGTGCTCCACTGTATTAGCCTGGCGAATTTCTATTGGTAAGCTATTCCAGATTTTAGGTGCATAACACTAGAAGGCTGTCTCACCACTTCTTTTAAATTTGGCTCTTGGAATTATAAGCAGATACTCATTTGAAAGTTAGGATTTGGAGTGCAAGTTGAAAGACATTCTGAAATATAGGATGCAGCAAGATTATTTAAGGCTTTGTAAACCATAAGCAGTATTTTAAAGTCAATTCTAAATGGCCTGGGTAACCATTGTAGTTACATTCTTTTCCTAGTTAAGATTCTACCAGCTGCATTCTGCACTAGTTGAAATCGATTGATGTCTTTTTTTGAGTAGTCGACTCTGAGAGGAGTGCGTTGCAGTAATCTAGCCGACTGAAAACAAAAGCATGAACTGATTTCTCAGCATCTTGCAAAGTTATAAGAGAGCTAATTTTTGCTATATTTCTTAAGTGAATAAATGCTGTCCTAGTACTCTGATTAATATGTGATTTAAAATTTAGGTCAGAGTCAATGATTACCCCTAAATTGTTTACCTCTGTCTTAACTTTTAATTCTAATGGATCAAGTTAATTTCTAATACCCTCATTATATCCACTTTTTACAATCACTAAAAGTTAAGTTTTCTCCATATTTAGTTTGAGAAAATTACTACTCATCCATTCAGAAACACAAGTAAGACATTGTTTCAGTGAACCAAGAGAGTCGGGGTCATCAGGCACTATGGATAAATACATCTATATGTTGTCAGCATAGCTGTAACTCACATTATGCCTTGAAATAATCTCACCTAATAGAAGCATGAAGATCGACAAGAGCAGTTGACCCAGGATAAATCCTTGTGGAATACCATATAGAATATCATGTGTCTTTGAAGTATAATTACCAAAACTGAAAAAGAATTTTCTACCTGCATGGTAGGACTCAAGCCAATTTAAGACACTGCCAGAGAGGCCCACCCACTGACTAAGGTGATTTCTAAGAATATTGTGATCAATGGTATCAAATATGGCACTCAGATCTAAGAGGATGAGAACAGATAAACGCTCTCTGTCTGCATTTACCCGCAAGTCATTTACTACTTTAACGAGTGCAGTTTCTGTACTGTGATTTGTTCTGAAACCCGCCTGAAATTTATCAAGAATAACATGTTTATTTAGGTGGTCATTTAGCTGCATAATAACTGCCTTTTCTGAGATTTTATTTAAGAAAGGCAGGTTAGAAATGGGTCTAACATTTTCAAAAGCAGAGGAGTCAAGATTATTTTTTTTGAGCAGGGGTTTAACTACAGCAGTCTTAAGACAGTCTCGGAAGACCCCCGTATCTAATGATGAATTTACTATGTCAAGAATACTATCAATTAGCACGCCGGATACTTGTTTGAAAAAACTTGTTGGTACTGGGTCAAGGATGCAGGTGGAGGGTCTCAGTTGAGAAATTATTGTATATAAATTACGTAAATATATCATGGTGAAAGAATTTAATTTGTTTAAAATGGAGTTCCGGGGTTTAAGAGGATCAGTATTGGGGAGATATACTATATTATTTCTAATATCATTAATTTTGTGATTAAAAAATACAGCAAAAGCCTCACATGTTACACTGGAAATATTTTGGAGGCAAAAGCCTCACAACAGTGAATGAAAGAGGGAAACAAAGTTCTTAAGAAGTTTGTTACCACAATCTTCTAATGAGAAGAAAGAGGCAGGTAAGGCAGTACATACTAGCAAGTCAGCAACTGATGCTGAGGAGATTATTTGAACAGTTAAAGTAGGTTTATCCTTTAACTGTATAATGGTTGACATTAACAAAAATTATGTCATAAACTTCTTTGAGGTGAATGGCAAAATTAAGCCCCTTTTCCTTAATTACCTCATAATTGTGGCAACAGTTATAACATAATGTATAGGTAATTGAGGATAACTTTTAGTGATTTAAAACCTACAGTGTTTTATCAGTTCCTAACTTATGGCATGGTTATAGGCAGAAACCTGGGGGTTGTTCCAAAAAGAGAGATTAGAATATCCAGGATCTCAGAGTGAATTCCGGCTTGCTACTACGTGATTTTGCATTAGCAGATTAGCCGCTTCAAGGGCACCGGATTTCAGTCGGCTTGCACAATGCTAGATAGGTTGATCAGGCAAAATTTACAAGCCCTTTGGAGTTGAGCTCTGAACAGCCAATCAATCACAGACTACAAATCTAAAAAATAGATGGAACAACCGTGATGGCGGTATATGAAGCTTGTTGGCATATCCTCCAAAAGAAAAGCAACACAGCAGCAACTCCTAAGGAAGAGAATGTGGCGCGGAGGAATATTTTTAATAGAGTGAATGAGTAAAAGAGTTAATTGGTGAGGTCTGTGTAAAATGTGTGTAATAAGTTGTTGCATTGTGCCAAATGTACTCCTGATTGTATTACTTTTCTTGAAACGTTACAGTATATTGCTTTGTGTAAGCAATGTATTCCGTTTATGCAATATTAATGATGACGAAAAGTCTAACACCAATGACATTAAGTGTTCAGCATATGTAAAGATGTTCTGGTCATTACTGTGAGAGATGTCAAATGTTATCCTGCCTGCACAGAACCCTACATCATGCTATAATCACATGCCAAGAGAAACCACAGGTAAAAAGCAAGAGGGTCCAAAGACGGGATGAAAATGGGCAGTTTGTTTTATTAACAAGTTATTGGCTATTATTGTTCAAAAATGTTGCAGTTGTATAAATTGCCCTACCTGCAACTCTGTAGAATTCCTCTTTGATGAAGGTTATTTATTTCTGTCTTGGGAAGACAGCCCATGAACGTGCATGTGTGTGTGTGACCAGACACAGCATCAAAGGTAAGCACACTTTTATGATTGCTTTGCTGGTATGTGTGACATCTTTAATGTTATAAAGAAAACTGAAGAAAATAAAAAAAGTCAGGAAATGTCCATGATTTGCATTGATGTTAGCTAACACAATGTGTGTACTGAACATGTCATGTTCTAGAATGTTGTCCAGGTTTTCAGGAACAGAATTAGTCTGATTTCTGTGAATCTTGATTTACTTTAACTGGATTTCACACTAATCCTGCTTTCTTGTATAAATGTCTGTACTGACTCAGGTGAAAAGAAACTGGTAGCAATCGATTATGATTCTTTTGCCTACACTCACCTAAAGGATTATTAGGAACACCATACTAATACGGTGTTTGACCACCTTTCGCCTTCAGAACTGCCTTAATTCTACGTGGCATTGATTCAACAAGGTGCTGAAAGCATTCTTTAGAAATGTTGGCCCATATTGATAGGATAGCATCTTGCAATTGATGGAGATTTGTGGGATGCACATCCAGGGCACGAAGCTCCCGTTCCACCACATTCCAAAGATGCTCTATTGGGTTGAGATCTGGTGACTGTGGGGGCCATTTTAGTACAGTGAACTCATTGTCATGTTCAAGAAACCAATTTGAAATGATTCGAGCTTTGTGACATGGTGCATTACCCTGCTGGAAGTAGCCATCAGAGGATGGGTACATGGTGGTCATGAAGGGATGGACATGGTCAACAGAAATCAAGACTCATCAGACCAGGCAACATTTTTCCAGTCTTCAACTGTCTAATTTTGGTGAGCTCATGTAAATTGTAGCCTCTTTTTCCTATTTGTAGTGGAGATGAGTGGTACCCGGTTGGGTCTTCTGCTGTTGTAGTCCATGCGCCTCAAGGTTGTGCGTGTTGTGATATCACAAATGCTTTGCTGCATACCTCGGTGGTAACAAGTGGTTATTTCAGTCAAAGTTGCTCTTCTATCAGCTTGAATCAGTTGGCCCATTCTCCTCTGACCTCTAGCATCAACAAGACAATTTCGCTCACAGGACTGCCGCATGCTGGATGTTTTTTCCCTTTTCACACCATTCTTTGTAAACCCTAGAAATGGTTGTGCGTGAAAATCCCAGTAACTGAGCAGATTATGAAATACTCAGACCGGCCCGTCTGGCACCAACAACCATGCCACGCTCAAAATTGCTTAAATCACCTTTCTTTCCCATTCTGACATTCAGTTTGGAGTTCAGGAGATTGTCTTGACCAGGACCACACTCCTAAATGCATTGAAGCAACTGCCATGTGATTGGTTGATTAGATAATTGCATTAATGAGAAATTGAACAGGTGTTCCTAATAATCCTTTAGGTGAGTGTATATCTGTGTGAAGGTTTTTACTGAAATAGTCGCTTTTCCAAAAGGAACTGATCAATTCAATTAAACTTATTTTCCTCGACTCCCTGGTGCATTTTTTAGAAATACTGTATATAAGCCTCGTACCCGGTTACAATTTTCTATGTATTTTTCATTCATCCCCTACTGTTGTCCGATTTTGATTTTGTTTTATGTTTGCAGCATCACCCCAGTCCCTTACCCTAAAATCCATCCATTGTTTGCATGGGCGAGGAGTTATTGTCATTTGGGCGACTGTTACACAATCATGCAATCAGCAAACTGCTCTGGTATTCACTTGCTTGAGATGACTGTGTTTCCGGCCCCCCCTTGAGTGTGCTTTATCTTTTGAAAAGAAAGTTAGAAAAGTTTAGATACCTTTTGAGATGTTTTGTAAGATTTTATTTATGTTGAACTTTTGTTGTGTTTTGGAATTTTGTCATTTGTATTTGCCCTTAAGTGTATTTATGATTCTACATACTGTCTTTTTAATACTTTAATTCTGTTTTGCACAGCTTACACCTTATTTTCTTTCTTAACTTTATTTTAGAGGTATTTAAATACTTTTTTCAGTTGAAAAAGTTTATTGGATTTATTTTTTTATTTTAGACTGATCCATTTGTTTTAATGTGTTTATTTGTGTTAAAGTATTGACCTTCCCCCAAACTTGGATTATTTTAGCCTAATTATAACAATGTAATGTTATTTGAGGGCACTAATTACTAAACCACCATAATCCTAGAACAGCCTCACGGAAGCCTACATAAAAAAGCCTTCACGTGCATAGATTTGTGCAATAAAACTAAAGCTACCTTCCCATTTTTATCTCATCCTTTCTGAAGCTGGTCAGAAAAAAAGTTAATTTACAAAGAGCATGTAACTTTATCTGAATTTGAGGAATGGCTGAGAGGAAAACTGGAAAAAAAAAATATTATGAGTGACTAACCATACTATACTGATTGGAAAATGCTGTATTTCATTTGTTTGCAAATTCTATATTTTAGAATTGTTTATCTACTGGACTCCAACTGTCTTAATTTTAGTCTTTTTTCCTAAATTAGAGACTTGAGAATCCCATAAATCCTCAGTGCTTTGGTTAATATACAGAAACTCCAACAGATGAATGACAATTACCCTACAATTGGGATGACAGAAATGAGACAGTATGCCAGTTCAAACACATTTTGCTTCAAAGTTCCACATTGCTGCATAATCCCCCTTTATTGCAGTCATATTATTTGTTTTCTTGAAGGTCCTTGTAGTTCCACAAACAACTGCCAGATGGCAAATTGCTTCCTGTGAAAACCCAGCACAGAAGTTGCATAGGCTTACTGGTTTGAAGAATTGTCCTGAATGAGAGATTGATTTCATCCCTCAGTACTAATTCTCATCATTCAGTTTTTTAATTGCATTATTTGACTTGCTTGGTTTGCAAATTTATTACTGATAGCAAGTGCTTTTCTCTGGTGGGGTCCAGAAGATAAGGTATAGCAAGTATCTTGAATGCGATTCACAAACAGAATACGATATACTGTGTACAACAATTTAATTGAAGCAGTTCAGCTAAGGACTTTTAACACTTTTAAAAGAAACTACAGGAGTAAGAATTCTCTGAAAAAAAAAAAAATTTTCAAGACTTGGGGGGGAAAAAGAATTATCAACATTCTCAGGCAAGCTCGATCCAGGTTATGAATGTAAGGAGAGGAGGCACAGGAAAACCATAGAATGTTAATTTCAAATCAATCAAGTGGCCATACAGTTATATCTGCTTTCTTTGTGTGTTCTTTTTAACTGATGTTAAAATAATAAAAAGTATTGTAAATCTAATTTTAAGTGAATAAATTTGGTATTTTTCCCATCAATCTGCATTCATTAACCCATAATGACAAAGTAAAAACATATTTAGAAAATGCTTTACAAATTGATCAAAAATGAAAAGCTGAAATAAGTATTTAGACTCTAATTCAGTATTTTATAGAAGCCTTTTGGCAACAATTACACTTCAAGTCTTTTTGGCTAAGTCTCTACAAGTTTTGCACACCTACATTTGAGCAGTTTATCCCATTCTTCTTGCCACATCCTCTCACGCTCCATTAGATTGGGTGGGAAGCCTCTGTAAACTGATATCTTCAGGTCTCTCTACTGATATTCTAATGGGTTAAGGTCTGGGTTTTTGATGTGTTACTTAGGTACAAGTCAGAGACGTATCCCAAAGCCACTCCACCTTTGTCTTGGCTGTTTTTCTGCTTGTTCGGGTCATTGTTTTGATGACCATCGCCCCAGTCTGAAGTCACATGCATTGTGGAGAAGGTTTTCTTTGAGAACCTCTCTGTATTTGGCTGCATTCATTCTTACAATACAATACAAT
>JANRMT010062854.1:74982343-75073416 GCA_026402145.1 Polypterus bichir lapradei | reverse complement strand
AAAAAAAAAAAAAAACTCCAGACGGCTGGAGAAAAAAATAAAATCTGCAGGGATTCCAGACAATGAGACCGCCCAGTCCCCTCTGGGCATTCTACCTAACATAAATGAAACAGTCCTCTTTGTATTTAGGGTTCTCATGGAAGGACTTGATGATGATGGTCATGCAGACTTCTGGTTTTTAGTCCATCAATGTTGGAGCATCATGATGCTTTGAGTAGATAGGTGGTGCAGGCCGCCACCACAGAGAAACTGGAAAAAGAAACAGAAGAGAGAGTAGGGGTTAGTATGGATTTTAGAGCCACCATGAATAGTTATTATAATGTATTGAACATACAGAATATCAGGATTAAATTAAAGTGAAGTTATGAGAAGGCCATGTTAAAGTAATGTGTTTTCAGCAGTTTTTTAAAGTGCTCCATTGTATTAGCCTGGTGAATTCCTATTAACAGGCTATTCCAGATTTTAGGTGCATAACAGCAGAAGGCCGCTTCACCACTTCTTTTAAGTTTTGCTCTTGGAATTCTAAGCATTCTTCCCCAAATTCTGACCATTAGGCAGATGATGAAAAGTGCCTGGCCTTTGCAAGTTATAGTGCTTGGAGTTCTGTCCAAAGAGTTTGTTTTTTTCCTCATCAGACCAGAGAATCTTTTCCTCCTTTAAATGCTGTTTTGGCAAACTCCAACTGTCATATACATTTTTGGCTTTTGCCTGATAGAGGTAGTGTTGCAGTGATGGTCACTCTTCAGGTTCAGGTTTTCCCATCTTAGAAGATTTCAGAAACTTGGATAGAGTGACCGCTAGGTTCTTGGTCAGCACCTAGACGTATGCCATTCTTGTCCAATCACTCAGTTTCGTTGGACGGTAAACGCAAGGAATACTGTAGTTCAGAAGGTCCTATACGTGCTCCATTTCACAGTTATTGAGGCCACTGTGCTCATGAGAGCGCTCAAAGCTTTAGCAATGAATTTATACACATGCCCTAACCTATACCTCATCCCAATTTTATTGTGGAGGTCTGCAGGGAGAACAGGCCATTCAGCCCAACAAAGCTTGCCAGTCCTATCCACTTGTTTCCTCCAAGAAAACATCAAGTCAAGTTTTGAAAGTCCCTAACGTCTTACTGTCTACCACACTACTTGGTAGCTTATTCCAAGTGTCTATCGTTCTTTGTGTAAAGAAAAACTTCCTAATGTTTGTGCAAAATTTACCCTTAACAAGTTTCCAACTGTGTCCCTGTGTTCTTGATGAACTCATTTTAAAATACAAGTCTCAATCCACTGTACTAATTCCCTTCATAATTTTAAACACTTCAATCATGTCACCTCTTAATCTTCTTTTGCTTAAACTGTAAAGGCTCAGCTCTTTTAATCTTTCCTCATAATTCAACCCCAGTAGTCCTGGAATCAGCCTAGTCGCTCTTCTCTGGACCTTTTCTAGCGCTGCTATGTCCTTTTTGTAGCCTGGAGACCAAAACTGCACACAATACTCAAGATGAGGCCTCACCAGTGCATTATAAAGGTTGAGCATAACCTCCTTGGACTTGTACTCCACACATCGTGCTATACAACCTAACATTCTGTTAGCCTTCTTAATGGCTTCTGAACACTATTGGGAAGTTGATAGCTTAGAGTCCGCTATGACTCCTAAATCCTTCTCATAAGGTGTACTCTCGATTTTCCGACCGCCCATTGTGTATTCAAAATATATACAGGTGTGTGCCTTTCTAAATGATGTCCAATCAATTAAATTTGCCACAGGTGAACTCCAAGTTCTAGACACAGCTCAGGAACAGTTCAAGCAAACAGGATGCACCTAAGGTTTTGAATGCTTATAATAATGACAAATTTCAGGTTTTAATTTCTAATAAATTTGCAGACCTTTCTAAAACCTTTTGCTTTGTCACTAAGGGTTACTGTGGGTGAATTGATAGATACAATTGGCAATTCAATCCATTAAATTTAAATCTATAACACAATAAATTGTGCAAAAAGTGAAAGGGTCTGAAAACTTTCTGAATCCAATGTATTTTCATCCATGCATCCATCGACAGTTTGCACTCCTTTAGTAAGGCACACGTTTTGACAGTTGGTCTCCTCCATTACAGGAGATGGACATCTGAAGAAGAACTCCATTAACAGTGGTGTTATTTTTTCTTTTTTTTTAGCATCCCGAGGTATCCTGTATTTACTCAATCCGAGGATGTTCAATTACAGTACATGCAAGCATATATAAACATGAACGTCAGAAAAAGGACCCTGAATGAAACAGAAAAGACAGCTAAAGATTCATCCAAGCCTAGACAGGTATCAAGTCCAAGCTCAAGGTATGGCCTGCCAGAGACTGACCGGGAACAGATAGGCGAAAGCACAAATTTCCCGGGACCTGACACTGCTGCATTATCTCCAGCTGTGAGCTAAAGTGGGAGTTAATGTGCAAGCGCAAGATTCATTGAAACTGAAAATGGCCTTACCTTTTGTGTTGTAGCTGGTAACATCGATTCCAGCTGTGCTTGCCACTTAACCCACGGAGCACGGAAAAGACCAAAATGATCTGTCTGAACTGAAGTTAATGATCGCCGCAATGGCCACCACTCAAGACATAAAGGAGCTCAGGAATGATATAAAGAGTGATAAATGATGTAAGGAAAATGGATATAAATGATATAAGGAAAGAAATAAAGGACATACACAAGGCAAACGAGAAGCTGCTTCAGGATATTATAGACCAGGAAAAACACTTAAACCTAGAATCACCAAAGCCTACGAAAAAACTTGTCATCCCAGCCCACCTTAAATCCCATCCCACCTCTCCATCAGCATCTTTTGTGTTTTTCATCATTTTGTTGAAGCCTGTCAAAGACTTGTTGATCATGTTTTCTAGACTTAATATATATGGGCTTTTCAATCAGCACGGGCGTGCGCAATCATCTCGGATGATTGGATCCAGCTAGACTAATCTACTACACAGCTGTGTTTAAAAAACCGACTTATCCCGGTTGAGTTTCACCGCCATTAACTCATCTAGGATGAGGGATTTGATCTCAGATGATTTAAGCGACATATGGGAAATACTCACCAGAAGTGTACAGAATTTAAATACAAACAAAAACTACATTTCCAAATTTAGAGACAATTACAGCCTCAGAGGTCTCTGCAGGAATATTCTGGGAAACTCTGAAGGCTTTCTTAAGAGGACAGATTATCTCATATCTTTCCCACAAAAATAAATTGGAAACCAACAAGGTATCACAGCAAATCTGTGAAATTACTAGAATAGATCAAGAACATGCCAGATGTCCAAATTAGGCACTTCATAGGAAAAGACAGGCTCTGCATTCAGAATTCAACCTCTTGACAACTAAAGAAACATAACAACTCATTTTTTAAATCAAGACATCTTTACTATGAACATGGAGCAAAATCTAATAAGATCTTTAGCTCAACAAGTCCACAAGCAGGAAGTCTGCAAGGCAATCCCAGCAATTACCAACACAGACGGAGACCAAATCATTGCCCATAAAAATATAATGTGCACATTGGATGCATTACAGATACCACAGCTAGACATTCTGATCTTTGACACCTGTTTAATGTAATATATTCACCCACAAAGTCTAATACCCCAGAGATATTATTATTGTTGGATGCAGAAAAAGCATTTGATATGGTTGAATGGAACTACCTTTTCACTACATTGGAGAACTTTGGGTTTGGCCCAAAACAAGTTAAACACCCACATACCAAGCACACACTAGCGAAAAATTAGGATTGACAATACACCTAACATGCATGTCTTTGGACTGCGGGGAGAAACCAGAGCACCCGGAGGAAACCCACACAGACACCGGGAGAACATACAAACTCCACACATGGAGGACCCGGGAAGTGAACCTGGGTCTCCTAACTGCGAGGCAGCAGCGCTACCACTGCACCACCACGTCTGCTTAATATTAAAATTTGGTTAGCATTTTGGACTTGGTAGTTTTGTTAATTCTTTTGACTAATGACCTTTATCTGAATTTTGTCCCCCCCCACCCCCCAACCAATAACTGCATTATTTTCTGGATTTGTTAGTCTTAAACAAAGGGTGTTGTAGCATATCCAAATAAACTGCTTAATGTGCTCTATGGTAAAGGGAACTTTGTTCAAAGATTTGCATGCCCATGTAAAAGTAATTGCATTTCTTTCCTTCATATTCATGCTTCAAAAACACCTTGAAAAAATGCTGCCTGTCCTCTCATGTACAGTTAGTTTAAATGCTATCCCCAAATTGTTTATCTGCCGGTACTGTGATGGACAATCGTCTTGCCCTGGTTTAAATTTTAATTCGTGCCAAATACTTCCAGGACCTCCAAAATATAAAAGGCCTGTTCAAAAATTTGATAGATTATTTAATTTAAGAGTCAAGAAGCATCTCGAAGGTTACTCGTGTCACATTATGCTGTATGTTGAAGTCTGTGCTCTTTGTTTTTTTAACCTTGTAATTATAGCAATGCAGTACACACTTAATGTGTTTAGTTGCTTTTAATTTTAAAAAGTTCAGAGATCATTTTTAATTGTTGCTTCATTGGATCAAGCAGTCACTCAACACTGACTTCACTTTTCTCCCAAAATGGCGACTAGGAAATCATATATATGTGCAGATCTATGTGGAAGGTAAAAATGTGGGCAGAATATTCCAATGGCATATGAAAATAGATAGTGTCTTTTTTCAAGTAGAAAACATGATGACAGAGGGCAATTGACTCAGTGATGGCTTACTGCCAACATCATCTACTGGAAGAAATAGATTTTACATTTAGATACCTGAGGTGAAGTCACATATGGTATAGTGGCTATGGCTGACACGTGACATTCATATGAGCTTGACTGTAGGTTATGTTAAAACTGAAGACGGTTGGCCTACATGTCTGTTAAACATGTACATTGTTTTGTCAGGTTAATCTGCTATTTTATTAATAACTTTAGAAATATTTTTAGCTTTTATTTATACTTACCTGCAGTGGGCTGGCACCCTGCCCGGGGTTTGTTCCTGCCTTGCGCCCTGTGTTGGCAGGGATTGGCTCCAGCAGACCCCCGTGACCCTGTGTTTGGACATAGTGGGTTGGATAATGGATGGATGGATGGATCTATTCTTGCAAAAATGCAAATTGAAAATTGTGTTTGACCATGGATGGCGCAGGACATGTATTGAAAACAATTTTATTCCTACACCTATCCTTCAAAGTTCAGACTGTATTGTTTTGTTCAGATTAGTGAGTATGGCTGTGTGCCAGTATGTTTCCAATACCAGTCACTTATGAGCTATTTTTCTTTTGCAACCTCCTACAACTCTAATTCAGAAACTGTTAAACACTGAGTTGGCACTGAAAGTGCAGCCAGATATTGTTTAATTTTGTGTATTAACTACAAATATTTTATTTAAATAATAGTTTCATTTTTATCTAATTTTACAATGAAGAACAAAACCAAAACAACATACTTCAAATACATCAATGAGTTGAAAAGGTCAAGACAAAGGCTCATTTGTCATGAAAGCAGGTTCTTTGTATTCGCTAAGCTTCTAGATCTAGATGCTCATACAGGAGTTGGTGAGCCTATGGTAAAAAAAAAAAGCTAACTTAGCAAATATTTCAATAAGGAAGCCTGAAAAGCTCTAGAGTAAGAAAGCTCTAACATCTCTCATGAGTACAAAGAGGGGGGAACAAAAATTAGTCTTCACCATCCATCAAAATACTACATGCTCGATCAGAAGAAGAAATGGCAGTTGATAAAGAAATTATTTTCCCACAATATGATTTATTTGAGCAAACCATTAAACACAAGATTTGCCAACAATTACATTATATAAAAAAAAGTTATCCTTTCTACAGGTATATAAACCAATTTGAATAAAGAATAGTAAAATAGCATCTGTTCACAAACTTGAACCATGAGAGTTGCCTGATTAGGACATACGGATCAGAGCTGTCATAGCTATACCCAAAGTGTTCTAAAAATGTTCCAGGACTAGTAATCATTAGGTCACAGGTCATAGAATGTGTTCTACTGAATAGGAACTTTTCACAGATTTTGTACTTACACATTCATTTTTTTTTCTATTTCACCTTGGTTTTCACATTTGTAACTGTAAGATTACATTATTTTTTTAGTTATGCTTAGATTTTCTTTCTTCCTTGCCCCTGTCCACAAGCCCAAACATATTTCTTGTCTCTGGCTAAGATCAGTTTAATAGCACCATCAACTACTGGTTACCCCCAGCTCAGACAACCAAAAATAAGTAAAAGTCTCTGCAACTTTACATCCTGTTAACATCCACCAGTTCTGTTTAGCTGATTCAGCCCCTCCCAAACTTTCATTCCTTTAAAATTACAGGTAATGTGAGCCTAAAGTCCCCAATTTCTCTGATGATGTTCATCTTGTCTACTAGGTTCACCATTCTTTGGTGACACATGTGCCTTTCTTCAGAAGCCCCAATATCTGCAGACCATCATGCTTTTTCATGGTGCTAATGTTAAATTCTGCTACAATGTTCTTTTTTTAAGGAATCCATAGGCAGCATTCCATTACAGGCAAATGATTGATTAGAGATAATGAACTAATCAGTAAAGGAAAGAAGTGAAGTGAATCACACGTCCGCTAACTGAACAAGAGCCACCAAGACTATACTCAATGCAATTGCACTACTAAGTGTGCAACAAATCGCTGCTCATGCCTTTTTTCTTCCGACTTTGGCTGATCGCCCCGTGCCATTTCACAAAGTGGCTGGCCAAATCCCAAAATCGAAAGATCCGACATTGGCCGGTAAAATTTACAGCGACATTGGATATTTCCAAATTTGGCCAGCCACCTCCCTCTTTGACTGATTTCGGGTTTTGGCCATAACGTACAGTGCATCCGGAAAGTATTCACAGAGTATCACTTTTTCCACATTTTGTTATGTTACAGCCTTATTCCAAAATGGATTAAATTCATTTTTTTCCACAGGATTCTACACACAACACCCCATAATGACAACGTGAAAAAAGTTTACTTGAGGTTTTTGCAAATTTATTAAAAATAAAAAAACTGAGAAATCACATGTACATAAGTATTCACAGCCTTTGCTCAATACTTTGTCGATGCACCTTTGGCAGCAATTACAGCCTCAAGTCTTTTTGAATATGATGCTGTAGCAAAGTGTAAAATGTTATCTATAATTTTATTTATTTATTCATTCTTTTTTTGTTATGAACTTCCCCAAAAGTGTTGATCCCTGTAAATAGTTTATAGTATACCAACAATATAATCTGTTGTAGCACGAGCGTTAATTAGCGTCACACCTCACAACCTGCGTGCACCGCGTTTTTGGCTCTAACACCAGAAGCGCGGTGGACGCTGTAGGGGTAGGTTGTGGTTTCAGTTTTTTTCCCGATATTTTTTTATTTTTTTCATTTACTTTGTGTTAATAATTTATAATCGATTTAATTTATTATTTAATAGGCAGAGGGAAGAAGACGTGTATGTGACGCTCTGTTTATTTCTTTCCTTTTTTTTTGCAAAGGTATGCTATATAAATATATATATATTTTCTTTTCATTTGTTAAGAATATATTATTATAAAATTAGGATTTTCTTTGTATAAAGCTATGTGTATTGTAAATAGTTTTCTTTGGAAAATTGGAGTAATTTGTTTGTAAATAGTTTTATATGTAATGTGTTTGTATAAAACGCGAGAAGCGTGGTGGACGCTGTAGGGGCAGAGGGAAGAAGACGTGTATGTGACGCTCTGTTTATTTCTTTCCTTTTTTTTTGCAAAGGGGTTTACTGAAAGAGGAAAATAAAAGCTTGTGTTCTAACCCAACGTGCCTACGTGATAATTATTTACACAATGCAGGAAAAAGCAGAGTCGAGTCGGTTACAATGCCACAAGCTTGGCACACTTATCCTTGGCCAGTTTCGCCCATTCCTCTTTGCAGCACCTCTCAAGCTCCATCAGGTTGGATGGGAAGCGTCAGTGCACAGCCATTTTAAGATCTCCCCATAGATGTTGAATCGGATTCAAGTCTGGGCTCTGGCTGGGCCACTCAAGGACATTCACAGAGTTGTCCTGAAGCCACTCCTTTGATATCTTGGCTGTGTGCTTAGGGTCGTTGTCCTGCTGAAAGATGAACCGTCGCCCCAGTCTGAGGTCAAGAGCGCTCTGGAGCAGGTTTTCATCCAGGATGTCTCTGTACATTGCTGCAGTCATCTTTCCCTTTATCCTGACTAGTCTCCCAGTTCCTGCCGCTGAAAAACATCCCCACAGCATGATGCTGCCACCACCATGCTTCACTGTAGGAATGGTATTGGCCTGGTGATGAGCGGTGCCTGGTTTCCTCCAAACGTGACGCCTGGCATTCACACCAAAGAGTTCAATCTTTGTTTCATCAGACCAGAGGATTTTGTTTCTCATGGTCTGAGAGTCCATCGGGTTCTCGGTCACCTCCCTGACTAAGGCCTTTCTCCCCCGATCACTCAGTTTAGATGGCCGGCCAGCTCTAGGAAGAGTCCTGGTGGTTTCAAACTTCTTCCACTTACGGATGACGGAGGCCACTGTGCTCATTGGGACCTTCAAAGCAGCAGAAATTTTTCTGTAACCTTCCCCAAATTTGTGCCTCAAGACAATCCTGCCTCGGAGGTCTACAGACAATTCCTTTGACTTCATGCTTGGTTTGTGCTCTGACATGAACTGTCAACTGTGGAACCTTATATAGACAGGTGTGTGCCTTTCCAAATCATGTCCAATCAACTGAATTTACCACAGGTGGACTCCAATTAAGCTGCAGAAACATCTCAAGGATGATCAGGGGAAATAGGATGCACCTGAGCTCAATTTTGAGCTTCATGGCAAAGGCTGTGAATACTTATGTACATGTGATTTCTCAATTTTTTTATTTTTAATAAATTTGCAAAAACCTCAAGTAAACTTTTTTCACGTTGTCATTATGGGGTGTTGTGTGTAGAATTCTGAGGAAAAAAATGAATTTAATCCATTTTGGAATAAGGCTGTAACATAAGAAAATGTGGAAAAAGTGATGTGCTGTGAATACTTTCCGGATGCACTGTATATATTATATACAATATATATATATATATACAGAAAGATGGGTCAAAGTAAAGATGTACGTAAATTGTTGGACGTCTCAGTTGCACAAAAAGGCAGTCAGCAGGATGCTTGCACACACACTTTATTCTTGAACTTTAAAAAACAGAATTAAGGCCTTTATTTAAACTAACAGCAAACCTGACAACTCCTGTTGTTCTGCTCCAGTGGCTGATTTCCTCAGGTATAAAGAACTGAAAGGCATCTTCCTCAGTAGAATCCAGTTGAAGGTAGGTGAGAGCCGAGCTGCAGACTGTATGAATAGGTCAAAGAACTAAATACTTTGGAAGTAACCCAACTTTAAAGCTTCTTAACACCATGAGATATATGAGTTTATGTGCTGCCGCTTAGCTGTCTGCAGTTGATCCCACATGGGTAAATTGTAAGCTGTTTGAAACTTTTTTTTTTGTTTTGTACTTGCTAGCTGTCTGAAAAAGGATTGGTTTTGAGGTTATACCAGGGAAGGATTTTGGTCACTAACTTGTATTTTGCGTCTCCTCGTAGTCCCAAAGAGCCCTCCAAGGAAAATTAACTGGTGACATTACTCCTGCCCCGTCTTTAGCTCCTCCACATCTTGATTCAGAAAATAGAGGTCAACATTAAACAATAAGTTGCTGACAGTTCGAAGAATAGGTTGTATGTGAATACAGTGATTCTGTCAATGTTATTTTGCAGGTTTGTTCTTTTTGCTCATTATTTGTCAAATTATATGGGGTTTCTCAACTCATTCCTTTGGCATTATTACACAGATCTAATTCATTAGATTTTTAATCGGATGTTTTGTTGCTGTCTCATAAGATTCTTACATATCATTGGATTAGGATCAATGCTTCCCACAAAGCCATATTTGCTGTCAACTAATACACTTATATTTGATAACTACTTTTTATCTTTTTCTTTACAATTGCTTTCATTAAATTGTCTTTGATACACACCTGGTTCACTGACCTATAGTTATCAGACAGTGTGATCACATTTTCTCTGCAGTAGTACAATATTTGCTGCCTTTCGTTCTTTTAAAAATATAGTACACATTAAGACTTTGTTTGTAACCATTGGATTTTTAAGCAGTCATTTGTAAATGCTGCCCAGTCTCTGCAGTGTTTTCGGTTTAATTAACCTGAATAGCTCTTTGCTCTCTACAATCTGCTAATCCTTTAATATATCTTAGCATTACTTGTAGCAACTTGCATGTTACTGAACTCCACAGAGGATAAAACCTCAGAAAAACCTAACTGTATTTGCTATTTTTGTTCTATTTTATTTTCCTCTTGCTGTTCTAAACACAATTCACCTACTCCTTATTATTCTTTTACCAAATCACCAAAAAAAAATGCCTGATCAAATACATGGTGGGTATGATTCCATCCATTCATCCATTATCCAACCTTCTTTATCCCAACTACAGGGTCACAAGGTCTACTGGAGCCAATCCCAGCCTAAACAGGATGCAAGGCAGGAAACAAACCCCGGGCAGGGTGCCAGCCCACCCCAGGGTATGATTCCTCTTCCATAAAAGTTCCTTACACAGAATGTTTGTTTGATAGGAATGCCTTTCATAATGGACACAGTCCTGATATTTTGTAACAAGGATAGATTCATTTACTTTCACATGGAGAATGTTCAGGTAGGGTCTGGTCCTGCCACCTTCTGCTTCAAAGTCCAATGCTTAAGCAACTCCACCACAGATTGCACCCCCACGAACCTATGCTACAGTGAATAATGAAGTGTGTGCCTTCTAGTGCCCTAAAATCATGTCTTTTCCCCTGTGTGCTCATAAAGTTTGAGGCAAACTGTGTGAATTCATGCTCATAGCATGATTAGTTGAGATATTCCATAAATAGCAGAAAAAAGCCATTCATTTTATTTGTATTAGATGACAAGAGTACATTTTTTTGCAATGGTTATCCTTGTTTTAGGACTCACAGGGTCATTATTTACATGGTTACCACCTAAGAAGTCAAACCATACATTAAACTAAATATAAGCCAGTACAGACTGTGACAATATTTATTTATGCATTCTGAAAAAAGTCACCATGCACTAAGAATTTTTCTGTTAAATTTAGGATATAAATAATCTCAGTTCTCTTCTCTATGTTTGAAACTGTCAGCATTTGTTTTTTATTTGTGCATTTTATGCTGCACATTTTTCATTGCAAACAACTTCTATTTTTATGTTTGTTTCTTGCTTCAAGCTGTTTTTTAATGAGTCCCTTGACCACCGTAGTCCTAAAAAGCATGTTTACATTTTCTTTGATCTATAAGCCTTGCTTAAGTCAGTTTACTGCTTTAGTTTTTTATTTGTCATTTGTTCATTGGTATAACTGTCTGCTAATCAAGCTCTGATTCTGGAACTATCTCTTTCAACACCAGTTTTTTTTTTGGAGGTGCCCAGTGTTGCCTAGCAACTTCAGACCTGCAAATCCACATTCAAGAGGCACCTTTTTGACACAAACATTCTTCCCTTGCCACACTGTAGGATGGAGTAAAACATTAAAGCATACAGTACATTACCATTACACTAATTATTATGATAAGGTCTTCATTTAGGACTTGTTTCCAAAAAATGTTAATGCATGTATGAATTTGGCAAAACTATCTAAAAATTTACAAAGCCATAATAAGTACACAAAGATCAACTAAAATGTCATCTCTTCTTGACACCTGAAAATGCCATATCCAAATGTGTAATTAAGTGAAGTGATAACTTATTTAATGTAAACCTGTATGCAGCATGGCCTAGTGATTAAGGTACTAGGGTATACACTAATTGGTTAGATTGTCTTGTCCCCACCACCATGCCACACTGTTTGAACTTGAGCAGGTCATTCAACCCGCCAGTGTTTCAGATATGAAAAAGTGAAAGTAATTAAAATCTTGTAATTTATGAAATATGAAAATTAACAATATAAACATAATTATTTGTGCTTCTTTTTAAGCAAAACAAATAACATTTTCATGTAACCTTAACTTCTTATTTTGCTTGTAAATGGTTTAATTTACAGCCTTCAGAAACGTTCTAATAGAAAACAAAAAATGGTAAACTAGCAGTAAGAAAAAATGTACAATTCATAAAATCTGAGGTACAATTCCATCATTTTATAAACTTGTTGAAAGTTTATAAAACTGTTACCTTCCCTTGAGGAAGATCATGGTGAACTATGAAATGATTATACTTAATTTTTAAATTTTAATTTCCCCATGAGGACAAATAAAGTATCTATCTATCTATCTATCTATCTATCTATCTATCTATCTATCTAAAAAGAACTTAAAAATGTACTTAATATTTCAACTTCCTTTAATACTTTGAACACAACTTATGAGTTAAGTCATATTTCATTTGGCCTTTCAAAATGCAATATATGAGAGAATGTGTATCTTAGTAGCCCTAAAGAAAACCCTACTTAACACATAACACAAGCCCCCTTTCAAAAACAGAACATAAAAAGAATAGGAACCTTTAAAAGACAATAAAACAATTAATCATTAAATGAATGTCCATTGAAAAGTTAAAATCTGAAAACATCCTCTTCTGGTTTGGGTCTGTGAGATCTTTTAACAGTCACGCACCTATTTCACTTGACTTTTCTCAGTCCAATCTTCGCTCCTCACAGTCACAGCTCCATATGTAATGGAGTGGGTTGGCTCCATGCTCTTCTTGCATCCAGGAGCCTCTAGAACTCACCACCATCTGTACTGTTATCAAGATGAGCCGGGTCAGATGAGGACGCATGCAGCCAGACAAAGAGTAGGTGCATAAAGTGATTAGTGCTTTTATTAAAACCCAGTGATCAAAATGAAGAGTGTCCAAAAAGTGCAGTGCCATTCTCAATAAATAAATAAATAAACCAGTGCTTGTGGAGGTTAAAGCTCAGTTAAATAAATACGTAAATCCTTAAAAAAACAAGGTTGAAAACTCAAGGCAGGTATCTATATCTATCCTTTAAAACCCAAGTCCCTGGTGTATTTATTTACAATGGCCATCTTCTCTGTTTAAACCAACTGAGATCTGGCAGCTGAGAAGACTCATAACTCGCTTTCACAGCCTTCCTTCTCCGCCTGGTTCTGGTTCCTGCAGCCCATGGCTCCCATCAGGATGCCTCATCGAACCACCTTACTACTGCGCTTCAGCCTCTGTAGCCACCTGTGACCCCGACAGGGCAACAGGCCGAGCCTCTGACTCCCACTGCCAAGTTTGCATCCCTGCAGTCCATAGCTCTCCCCACAGCACAGCTCTGAGCCGTCTGTTACCTCTGCAGCCCCCACTGTCTTTCTTCTGGCCTCCTACATCTGAGCAGCACATCACACCAGCTCCCAGATTGCTCAGCTGGAGTGGCTTCCTCTCTCACACCGACTCTTTCTGTCTCCTTCCCTTCTCTCAATCCATCTTTTAACCTCCAACTCCTGTTTCATTCTGTCTTTTTCTGTGTCCCCCTTTCTGCCCCGGCAGGCTCTTCTTATACTCTACTGCCTAATTGGGCAAGGGGGTGAGGAGCTGCACCTTCCACGACATCATTGATGTGCCTGACCAATCCGTACGTGTATGCAGCATGGCTGGCCAGGTACCACAGTTAACTGTGGACCAAAACGCACTTATGCACACCTCCACCCAATTGGTGTCTGCACCTTCCTGGAGAGCAAATATTTATTTAAAGCTAGCCTCCTTTTCTTAAACCGTGGGCCCGCTATACCACAGTTGTGTGCAATATGCATTTCTGAAAGAAATACTATGGAAAATAAAACTATTGTTTTGTAATACGTTTCTTTACATTTTTTAAGCCTTTGATAGAATTAATTATTTATCATAAATGCATAGATCTATATTGCAGTGTCCTGGAAATAAATGGTCCAGCAGTCAATGTGTTTTATCATCACAAACCACTGATTGCAGTCATTAATTACTAGCAAGCTATTACAGGTACAGGTCAGGTTGGGGAGCATGTACCACACGACGAAACAACTTGGATCCTGGTTGGCAACTCCCCAGGCAGACACGTGGTCCAGTCCCTCCCCTTGGAAATGATGATCTATCTGCTGCAGCCAGGTGTTACGTATGCGTAAACTTGGCCTGGTCCAGCTGCTTGGGTCCTCAACAATGAGGATCCTGTGAGCCAAATCATCTTCAGGGAGTTGCACCCCATGGCTGTAGTGCCACAATTGACGCTTTCTCACAATAAAGGTAATGTGCCTCTTTTGGGACTTTGTGTACAAATGCTCATTCGACACAAAGTCAAACTAGCAGTACCCAAGGATTCTCTGAAGAGACAGAGTACCGTCAGAGTCCAGTCTTTGTCTCTGGTCATAGGATAGCATCTATGTCTCGCAAGCATATAGTAACACAGGAAGCACCATGACTGTAAAAACTTAGACCTTTGTCCTTTTTCAAAGATATCAGGAGCACCGCACACCCCTTTCTAGTGACCTCATGACCCCCCATTTTCTCCCAATCCATCTACTACCACCAGAGACATCAATTTCAGTGCTGAGGTAGGTAAACCTCTTGACAAAGTCAACATTCTCAACAAAGAGAGAGACACTGCTGATTGCTGTGCCCAATAGGTCATTAAAAGCCTGGATCTTATTTTTTATCCAGGACACTTGCAAGCCCAGACACAGAGACTCGTTGTTAGACCCGATCAGAGCCTCCATTTACTCCACAAAGATCAATGCATTGTTTGCAAAGTCAAGATCAGTGAATCTTTTTTCACCAACATACACCCCACAGCCACTGCACCCCATGACCCTGCCCAACACCCAGTCCATGCAAGCACTGAACAGAGTAGGAGCAAGAACACACCTCAGAATCAACTAGGAAAAATGCAAAGGTTCTGTCTCTACCCTGCATAACACTCACAGTACCAGTGTACAGCTTGCCATGATATCCAGTAACTTTCGGGCGATCCTAAACAGTCCTGCTCCATGCTTCCACCTTACTTCTGGGAGCCTCTCAACTTAATACAGTCAGTAATGTACCCAGATGAGCTGGTCTGATGGGGACAAATCATACTGAGCAAGGGGATGGTGGAAAAGGTGCAAGTGCTTTTAATAAGTAAAAATCAAACAAAACAGTGTCCTACTAAAGAGCTCAAAAAGTCTATAAATAAATAATCCATAAAAAAGGTAAAAAATTCAAATGTTTAAAACAAGGCTAAAACATGAGAATAAAAACCTGCAGCAGACATTGGGGCAAATCAGCTACGCACAGCTGGAGAGACTTCAGCTGCTGTGGTCCTCACGCTACCGACCTTGGTCTTGGCTGCCTCCACCAGCTTTTGCCAGACCGCTTAGGGTCAGTTGTCCTCCCTTCTTCCTTCTCACACTTGCAGTCGTCCCTCGGATCCCTAGGGAGGATGCCACCTCGATTGAACCCACTCCCCCACATAGTCAGCTGGCGCAATCTGTCCCTTGAGTGCTGATCCTTCACTCCAAATGGGACCCCTGACCACGCTGACCTCTCTCTTTCAGCTGGCTGACTCATCCACTCTCTTTCACTGCCCAAATACCTCACTCTCACTCTCCAACCTTTCCTCCCTTTTTCCTTTCGTTGTCCTTTTCAGTTTCTACAGGAAACCAATTAAGCAATTGAGAATGATCGCACCCTCACATGCAGGTGCAACTCTCCCCAATTACCTCATCAACTCCCCACAGAGACTGACATGGCCAAATGGATTATTTAAAAAACTGGCCTTTCTTTCAGAGCTGCAGACCTGCTATAACACAGATCCCGCAAAGTCTCAGGATGTCCCACAGGGCAGCTCGATCAATTGAGCCGAACACTTCATGAAAACCAGCAAAGGCTGCAAAGTAACTCTGCCGATATTCACATTTGTGCTTCATAAGAACCCTTGGTGTCAGGATGCAGTCATTGATAGACTGCTCCGGTCGCTGGTAGGGTGAACAAGTGATCACAAATCCTATTGGGGATGACCCTAGCAAGGACCTTACCTGGCAGCAAGAGCAGTGTTATCCCCTTGTATTTGCCACAATCCAGACAATCATCCTTCTCTTCCCTTTCCAGATACAGACAACAAGTCCCGTTCTCCAGGATGATGCCTATCTCCCAAATGGAAGCAAAAATTGCTTGCAATGCCAGAAGGACAGTCTATCCACCAGCCTGTAGAAGTTCACCCCGGATACCACAGGTCCTTGCAACCGTCCCTACCCTCAGCTGGTTCACCACCTGTGCAATTTCACTGAGATTGGGTGGTTCACAGATAATTGGAGGATGAGCCTCAAGTACCTTGGATCCAGAAACGTCCAACATCCTGATGGGGGGATCAGCTTTAAACAGTTGCTCAAAGTAGCCAGCCCAGCAGGTCACAATTGCAGTGACATCTGTAAGGACCATTCCATCACCTGCCCTAACTGCAAACTCTCTGAGGAGCAGATTCAGATCTGTGTAATGCTTTGATTCCTCTGTAAGTAGGACGTGGGTCACTAGGCTATAGGTGGTGTGTCACTTGTCCACAGGCTTCTCTAATAAAGGCATCCTTATCTGCTCTGAGAACTTTCACAGGCATCCCTCTCATTTCCTAGTACAGACTGGAGTTGCCATCAAGCTGTGCACTGTGACTCCCCTCAGTGATAACCAGGGTGCCCTGCAAGATGAAACACCTCCTTTTGAGAACACCGGGAACACTAACACAACACAACTCTCAGCAACATTCAGGGTCTTGACACAAAAGGTCTCCTACATCACATTAGGATCAGCAGTTGCACCCAAGTCTGTAAGTTCCTCACAGAAAATGTGTGCAGACTCATTAGAAACAGCCTGGCCTTGGAGTCTGGCTAAGTCCAGCCTAATTCTCTAGTAGGTGGTAGCCAACTGGACCTAAGCTGGATCTTCAGAGTAGCAACAAGTCTGTGCTCAGAAATCACAAACTGGGCACTTCTGTACACCCTGAAGTTCTGTAGGCGCCACCAGTGTTTGCCTACAAGGATGTGATCCATCTTCTTCACTGCACCACCAAGTCAGATGATGCTGCTCAAGGTGCTGGAACCAGGAGTAAAGTCAACGAACATGGAGCCATTTTCATGTAATCAACAGACCCAGGAGGACCAACAAAATCCTCATAGCCAGCTCTGTCCATGCCAGTGGTCGCATTGAAGTCACCCATGACCAGAGGAGTGTTACCTCGCAGGCACCCAGCAATCACGAGCAAAGTTGCAAGTAAAATGTCTCCCTCACCGAGTCATCACTCACCACACATAGAGCATACACTGAGACAGCAGACAAGGCACCCAGAGTGTGCCTTAATCTAAGTCTCATAATACACTCGTTGAAAGGAGTGACATCAGGCACCATTGGAAGGAGCTGATCTGCCACAGTAACAGCTACTCCCTGAGTATGACAACCATCAGAGTGACTAGACCAATAAAGGGTGTACCCATCTACAGAGATCTGGCCAGTCTCAGGTCTGTGCACCTCAGAAAGTGCTGCCACTGAAATTTGGAGTTTACAAAGTTCCTCCAACAGCAGAGGAAGATCATCATCATGCTGGAGAGACAAGCAAGACATTCCTCAAATTGGGACCCGAGCCTCAGCACCCACATCAGTTCCAATCCTCAACAGGCCTGACCCTATTGGCTCACCGACAGTTTTTTAACTATTCCGGGGATGAGGCTCCCAAGTGCTTCCCCCCATCCTCTTCATAATGACAGCAGCCTTCCTATTGGTAGCTGCAGCAGAACTACCCCTGCAGAGATCAAAAAGATCCAGTCTGCAATTTTGGAGCTGCATGAATTTCCTACTGTGGCTCGAGTGCCAATCCTGCCACCAACTCACAAGATTTCCCTTCATATTGGAGGACCAATTGCACAGCCAGATGCAGTTTAACGTCATACCCAGGACAAAATACAGGTACACAGTATAATAAATATACAACAGTTCAGACATCCCTATAATGTGCACAGTGGGTTAGGATGTTAAAGTACTTAATCTTTCAGGCTGATGGGTATTCTGGCTGAAGGACAAAGGTATCAGAGCACCTATTTGTATTCAGTAGGCTCTTGTTGTTAAAGTAGTGATGTGATTTGAGCAGCACCTGGAAGTGATATGGACAGGGCCAGAGTATGACCAACAGATGACAAAGTGGCCAATAATGTAGGCACCTCGACCTTTCGATCACTTAACTGACAAGGAATTAAGTCTCAATAAGTGCCGAAGATGAAATGAGATATTAAAACTTGTCTCATTTATGTAAAAAAACATTAAAATAAATAACAAAATAAACAGCTTAAGGGCCTGTTTTACAAATCACCTGATGAGTTAAATGCTAGCCAGATTAAGTCAGCCGTGTTTACAGTTAAGTGAAGACCTTATTCCATGAATTGATCATAAATGTGATATCTGATGACATGTTCACAGCAACTTTTAAACTTTAGTCACTCACAATGCCAAAGAAAACATTTTTAATAATGCAACTTAAAGTTGGACATGGCAGAGAAGTACAATTACAAAGTGTGGTAATAAAAGAAATAAAGGGATGATAGCTTAAGCTTAAAAAAACTCTGTGGTACCCTCCTTCTCTTGTTGGCCTATGCATCTGCTTATTTTGCTTAATAATTAATCAATGGCTGGTTATGGAGGATAGTTCATTTGGTTTAGAGATGAGTGAACCCCAATAAATTTGCTTTGCCTCAAGTTTGGTGAAAACACATAAATGTTTGGGAACTTTGCTGAGCACAGGGAAATGCATTGAAGTCAGTGGGGACGAAGAAACTGACCTCTTTTTGTTTATAATTGTGAAATGGTCTTTTAAGTGTCCTTGATGGCTGGTGAGATGTCTGCTGACTATGCTGGACCAATTACTGTGGCCAACAATGTGGCCATAGCATTGAGGCACCAGTGCTAGCAACTGCACCACCATACCTCCATGAGATAAAATTAAAAGAATTACATGCCAGAGTGGTAACATTTCTTTCAGAAAGTGGCAGACAGGAAGCTTCAATTCACTAAGGCTTCAAGGATTCAAAAGTAGATTCACCCCCCTTTACCCATCTTGAACTGAAAAGTACCATTTTTTGTCCTGATGCTTTTACTCATTCACTGCCGCTACTATCAAATAAACACAACACTAAAGCACGAGCATTCTTCACTTCTTCCTGTTTGCATCAACTGCATAGCACTCTGGGTAATACTATTAAATGGGTAGGTTCACATATTAGAGACAGATCATATACTAGTCCATACAAAAAGTCATTACCTTTAAGTCACAAATTCAACAAACACCTTTCTAGTTTTCTTCTTGGCACATGTTTTGTTGTTAGATGTATTTATAACTTTTCCACTAATTTTTTATCCTACTACTCTAATCACCCTTATATACCTACGGGACTGTCTCATTGACTGCCACAGCTCTGTGATGTCATGCTGGCCTCTCAATGCATCATGTGGCACAAGGAGAAAAAAAATTCACACAGTGAATTCCCAGGAAAATATTCGGCAAACAAGGTCACTGGCAAACACAGCATAAGTAAAAACATAAGTAAAAATAATGGAAACAATTGCTTGAAAAGTATGTAACTAACCTGCTACAATCAATAAAAACAGAAAATAACAGGCAGATACAGCTATGTAGATATTTTGGTAAATATGTATAAACTTTTATTGTGCATCATTTCATTGTACTTTTCTTACAAATGGCAAAAAGCAATCACAAATTAACCGAAAAGAGCTCCGAGGGACATATTTCCTGAACCAATTTTGCTAGATTTAAAAGCAATCTATATATCCATTCATCTTCTGGCCTCACTTTTGCTATTGTAAGGGTTAAATATCCTAGTATCATTTTGTTCAGGGTATGTGCCATTTCTAGTTGGAACACCAGTTTATCACAGGGCATGCTACCACATTTATCAACTTTAGGGCAATTTGCTATTACCAATGTAGGTACTGTGAGATGTCTGTGGAGGGAGACAAAATTCAAAGGTACAGGGAGAATGTGCAGACTCCATACAGGAAGTAAGTGCCCTGTGAATCACACACTGGTCCTTGAAAATGTAAAACAGTGGTATTAGTTACTTCTTCACCATTCTATCCCATAAGAAATTATCATTAAAACAATATGTTCAGTTCTGTACTCCTCTTATAATTAATTGATAAACTGTTTTAGTATTTATAAACATTTGAACTGTAATTGCTGTTTATCGAGAAGATACTAATTAAGATCTTCAAGTTGCTGTTTTTAGAAAGTCAGGGAACCGGTCTCAATTCAAATGATCAAATAACACAAATACTTCATGGAACTCTATAGCCAACTCCATAGACATTTAAATCATACTTTTATACCTTTTTAACTTTAAAATGGCTTTGTATTAAAAGCAGAGGGTTGCCAGCTGCCTCCTGTTACAAGCCTTTTGTCAAAACCATTTCAAAAGTACATTTTTCTGACTTGCACAGATTCTTATTGAGCAAATGTTTGATTACAGTAAACTAGATCTAGCACCCCCCCACCCAAAAAAAATAATACAAACACGTAGGATATCTATCTAGAATTATAGATCGTTGCTTGGTGACAGTAATAGCATCAGTAATACTAGACCAATCTAAAAGCTTCCGACATGGCTGACCATACTGTACTTAAAGATAAACTTGCAGCCTCAGGCTTAAGCAATTCTCATTTACCCTGTTATAGATCCTATCTATGAGACAGAACACAATTTGTCATCATCAAGAATATTAGTTCCACACATCAGTCGTAGGGTTCCCTGTGGGCATATATTTGACTTGTGACTGTTTTGTATATTATAAAAATGCATAGTTCAATATCTGACTGTCCTGTAACATTTATTTGTACGCCCAGTTCAACATTCATATACTCAGCCATCGCAGGTCATGTGTTACTTTTCAACTTATAAATTTGTTCATAAGTAAATTTGTTCAAAAATAATTTAATAATGTAATTTTAAAAGATATCGTCTCTTATCTCATACAGATATATGAACTATACATTCAGCTCTACATGTGCCTATAGTTGCATTTAAGAGGAGAAATTCAATTTATTTGCTTTTACTTTGAAATTAAAGTATAAATGGTTTTATTGCAATATTACATATAAATTAAATTAAAGTATTGAACATTTATTATTTAATATTGGTATGTGTAATCCAATACAAGGAGAAGATTTCTTCTAACAGTGTTTTAAATGAATCTTGTTTTGTTTTATTAGATATTGATTAGTTTTGTGTTAAAGTGACCCTGGTCCCATATTGCAAACCATTTTTAATGCAGTAAAATGCTCTTTTAAGCTTCAGTGGCAATTTTCTGTTTGCACCCTATTAAATCGTATATCACATTGAAAAACCATTAAAGTGTGGTTTTTATTCTAGGATGATGATGTTTTGTATATTTATCTTTCAATCTCTCTCTCTGTTTCTCTCTATATATTTATCTTATACAGTATTTATATATGGTTGAGCACAAAAGCATGGTGAGTATCTTTACAGGGACTGTTTGTTTTGGTGCACCAGGGTAACAGTAGGAGAATTAAATGGTTTCCATTTCCCTCTTATTTAAAACAAATGGACACCATCCAGAAGAGGACTGCTATCACTTCTGCTGCTCCACTGACTTAATTTCACCTGGGAAGAAAGAAAAAAAGAGTTTCTCGTAAGTCTCTTTGTCATTTGACTATCAGATCTTATCAAGTGTAGATTATGCCTCTGCATACCTGTACTTGAATTATTCCAACATGGTGACAAGTGTTATACTGCAGCATTGTCTCCACTTGTCTACTTTTCATTTTTCAATTTACAAACAGGTATTTGGATCACCAACTCTCTCTCTCTCTCTCTCTCTCTCTCTCTCTCTATATATATATATATATATATACACTGTGCATATATATATTATAGGTATATATAGGATAAGAATGTTTGGTTGGTCTCTTGCAGCACTTCCCTTAACATTCTAAAAAATATAAAACAGATCATTGTAATCTACTGTAATGTTATTAATTTACAAGGCAGCACTTTCAGATTGGTTTTAGTGTGATAAAAGTAATGCTTTTAATAAAAGTATTACTTGTATGTTTAAGTCAAAGCAACTTTAATTTTTGTAATGGGAATTAACTATTCATCTATCCATCCATTATCCAACCCACTATATCCTAACTACAGGGTCACGGGGGTCTGCTGGAGCCAATCCCAGCCAACACAGGGTGCAAGGCAGGAAACAAACCCTGGGCAGGGCGCCAGCCCACCGCAGGGAATTACTCTTTATTCATAAAAAGCATACTGGTATGGCATAAGGTAAGGACTTTAAAAAACTTCATTATTTGACACTAGCATAGCGAAATGCCCATTTAACAAAATGGGCACAACAGCACAGTAAGTTTGTCTGTTCCAATGATGTAATTTAAGAACCTCTGATCACCAGATATTATACCCCCTTTGTTTACATTAGACGACATTACACACTGCCAGAGACGGATGCTGGACACTTTGTTGTTTTATATATAGAGATGATTCTCTGTGAAAATCAAAACAGACTGATTTATTGATAGTTTTGTCTAATCAGTAACAAATATGCTTCATTTAGGAAAACATTTTAAAATGTTTCCTCCATCGTCTTTAAAGGATTAGAACAACCAAACCATATTAAGGAGTCAGGAATTATACAACATCAAACCATCAATCACAACCCAAATTAGGCCATGGATATGATTGTGATTTGTTGGCACATGATTGTGTAGTGAATTTAACTGAGTTTGCCCAAGTGCAAATTCTGTGGTGAGTAATAAACCACCCACTATTTAGTGCGCAATTTGTTGTAGTTGTATGCAATCTGAGACATTTTCTTCAAAGAAACACTGTTAACGCATCACAGAGAGCTTTTGTTTTTGTGGTACAAATTTCTAATAAATATTCCCCAAGATACCATCAATAATCTCTCAACCTGTAAAACAATCAAACTGAGAGGAATAATAAACAAAAACCAAAAACACACATAAGAAAGGGGGATAGGATAGAATAATAAGGTCATGTTTGGGATTTGAAGGGACCATGGTGCTAGTTTCAAATGTTGAAATGAAAACAAAAAGTTCTGAACAAGGATGTGCCAGTTTTCAGTGCCGTGCCATGGAAGTGTTGTAGGCTAAATGTGGTTTTACTGGCCATGGACAATGGTTATAGTCTGGCCAAGTGTTTGCTGTTACAATATCAATTGAAACTAAATATGTAAATGAGATGCAATGAAGATTTTCTATTAAATTTAACATGTTTCAGCGAGGAACAATTCCTTCTTGTAACGCTATTGTAAAGTAAGCCTCTTAGTTACCAGTGTTTGAAGTGCCCTGTCGGCCATTGCACCATAGTACAAAATCATACTTTACTGATAAACTGTTCATTTAAATTATACGGTGTGAAGATGCAACTCTCTTCACCAAAATGTAGGTGTATATTAGCCCTTATCAGCTTCTTGCAGGACAGTTTATAGTTCCTTCCAGAGGTACCCTAATGAGTATAATTAACTGTGCCCTGTCCATCCGTGGTATTATAAATAAAATTTTGAGAAATGTCACGTACCTGCATCCTTTCTGGTGCTCATGAAGGAGTGTAGGCCAATATCAGCGGTCACCAGGTGACGCATCTTGGGAGGATTTTAGATAGCATTAGTGGCATCTCTCCTCGACGGGCTCTCAGGGAGTTGTATCAGCAACTGCTAATCTGTTTCCTCCGCAGGCACTTGCTTGCAGCCTAGGGTTTTGAGGCAGCAAGATAGGGCCCAGCAATAAATCCTTAAAGACTGCATTTGTTTTAAAATTTGTTTTTTTTTTTTGCTGTCTGCTGAGGAGGTGCAGTTGAGGAAGCCCTGTGCAGGTGTTGGGATGCGTACGTGAGTGTGAACTAGCACCATCTGGTGAACAGGTGAGTGTGCGTGCCCGGATAACTCTCAGGTTTAAAGGGGCACGAGACGCGTGACAGGGGAATGGGTGTCCAGGGCCCTTGTCAGCTGATTGCTAGGTAAACTTATAAAAGCCTATCAGGAAAGTAGCAAGAAAAAAAAAAAGAAGGATAAGCTGGATGATGGGTAGAACGCCCGGGGTTGCTTGAGACCAAGAGTCTGTTAATAATAGAAATTTGTAGGGAGTGAAGCTCCCTGATGGAACCACAATTGGATGGGTGCAATTTTCACAGTAATTTTTTTGTTTTGTTACTTGATATATTTTTTGTGCATGTTTAGTACATTCTATAAGCTATTGGATTTGTTTTTTCCTTTGCCATTTTACTACGCACAATTTTTTAGCCATTTATTGCACAATAAAATGTACTTTTTGTCAAATTACACTTCTGTGTCTGGATCTCTTACTATCCCACTGACCTCGGCCCCACTATGAAGGACTTGGTGTCTGCCAATTTTATCTGTTAATGACCTGAGTGCCTGACATGCAGTTATTACAAACTTACAAGTTTAATATTTGAATGTTTTTTAGAAGTTATATTTTAAAGTTGCAGTTAGACTTACCCTAACAGTGATGTTTTCTGTATTGTGATTGGCTGTATGAGGGATCAGGAGAATGGAGGGGATAGAAAATGAAAATGAGAGTTTTTTGGGCAGTAAGCTGAGAATGTGATGGTAATAATAAACTAATGTGTGATGATGCGGGCTTGCTTCTGGGATCCCTTGAACCCGACACCGTCGGTAATGTCACCGATGAGCTAGGCAGTGAGGCAGAACAATGAAGCAAGGGGATGGTGCAAAAAGTGCAAAGTGCTTTTATTTAAAACCAACAAAACAAAACAGTGCTCAAATAAATAGTACAGTGCTTTAAATATAAGTCATTAAATAAATAATCCATAAAAACCAAGTGAAAGGAGGGTGGAGGTTAAAATCCAATAGAAAAAATCCTTTTAAAACTGAGGTTAAAACAATGGCTGGAAGCAGTCTTTTAAAACAAAGCCCGGTGCCTTTCTGCTTGTGACTCCCCTGCTTCTCCCGTCCAGGCTATGTACCAGGGGAGCCACCCTACCTGCAGCTGACCTTCTTTCTGCCTTCTCCTGTTGGTCTGTTCGCCTTTCTGATCCCTGGCTCCGGTAGGCTTCACCAGACCGTGACTTGGGCTCCCCAGCGACCAGGGCTTTCACGTCCCAAGTCCCAGCTCCTGCTGCCTTCTCTGCCTTATACGGCGAGCCATCCCTCTTCCGGTCACTCCTGCTCCTCAATAATGTTCAGCAGGGTCGACCACTACCGACTGCTCCTGGGGTGCCGGCCAAACACCCAGGCTCCCTGATCAGCTGCACCTTCACTTGTTCACACACCGGCTTTCTCCTCCCTGCTTCCTGCCTTTTCCCCTTCTTAACCTCCATCCGTTTTTTTTCTTTTTTTCTCTCCTTAGCCTAGCCTCGCGCTTCTACTTATCACAGGGATGTGGATCAGGTGTGGCAATCAGCAGCTTCCGGCAACAATTACGGATGCGGACAAGCCCTCACCTGTGCACTTAAGCGAGGACTGCCCGCATCACAAATTCCCCCGGGAACCAATTCCGTCCACACTACCACGCCTCCTCTGTAAGCCGCGAAGTGCGGCAATTATTTATTTAAAAAGTGGCCTTTTTGACCTGAGCTGTGGACCCGCTACACCACATAATGAGAGAACTTTCTGCTTGTGTCTGTTTCTTGTGCCTCTAATCTGCATCAAAAAACTTAACTTTCTGCAGTACTATGTTTATATAAAACATGGACTGCCATCAAAGAAAGTTTACTGTGTGTAATTTGTGGATTTCCAAGTGCAGCATGGTCAGTCTTATTAATGTAACACATATTAGAATTAAATCACCCTCACTGATGAGCACTGAATCTATGTTTGTAGGAAAGGATTTCTTTCCCTGCAATAGACTAGCACCCTGCCCTGGGATAATTCCTGCCTTGTATCTAATGCTTACTTTGATTAGGCTCCCAACTTTTCCTTAACCCTATTCTGAATAAGCAGGTTTAGAAAATTATTTTTTCCCTGTATGTGCAAATCATCTAAAACAGAAAACCTGTCGAAAAGTGGACAGGAGATACACAACTCTGCATCACCCTGATGGTACCCTACCATCCAAAAATATATCATGGCACTACTATACTCCATCCATATTTTACTAACATTATTTTAACTAATCATTCTGCCATAATAACTAAACTATAATTTTTACCCACTGCCATCAGCTCATTGACATTGCATTAATCCCTTTAACCAATCATTAATAAATTATACCAGGGCCCTGCATCATCTGTCACTAGTACAGATGTTGCATGTTTCTCATCCAGTTGAAACAGAATCATTTCCCTTCTCCCACACCACAACCTATTTATACATTTTATCCAACAAGTTAAGCAAGCAGAAGATGCAATAGATAATTCATATGCAAAAATCCCCATTTACTTTTTAATAAACAGAAAAAGATCATTTAACAGAGGGCAGATCAGACCTGCTGTTTGTAATCCTCAACGTCCAATGTGTATGTTCCAGCCGTGCCATCTCAGATTTTATACTAACAAACTATACATTTGGCATATTGTTTAAGACATCTACTTTGTGCAGGGCAAAATTAGATCTTTTCAACAACGTTCACAGACCTCTGAGTATTTGACTTTTTATTGACCATATTATAGTTCCAGTGAGTCACAAGTTCATATACACTTTGTTAATATTTGGTAGCATTGCCTTTGAATTTTTTACTTTAAACCAAACATTTCTGGTAGTCTTCCACTAGCTTATTACAATATATTGCTGGAATTTTGGCCAAGTCCTCCAGACATATCTGGTATAAATATGAGATGTTCATAGAGTTCCTTGCTCGCACATGCTTTTTGAGCTTGATTAAGGTCAGGGCTTTGCAATGGCCACTCCAATACCTTGCCCTTGTTGTCCTTAAGCCATTTTGCCACAACTTTGGAGGCATTCTTGAGGACCTTGTTGATTTAGAAGACCCAAATGTGACTGAGCTTCAATTTCCTTGCTGAGCTTTTCAGATGTTGCTGTAGTATATCTACATCATTTTCCTTCCTCATGATGCCATCTATTTTGTAAAGTGCACCAGACCCTCCTGCAGCCAAGCACCCCCAAAACATGATGCTCCCACCCCAGGCCTGATGGTTGGGATGGTGTTCTTTGGGTTGTAAGCCGCATCCTTTCTCCTCCAAACATAACAATGGTCATTATGGCCAAACAATTCAGTCTTGGATTTATCAGACCATAGGACATTTCTCCAGAATGTAAGATCATTGTCCCCATGTGCCATTGCAATCTGGTGTCTGGCTTTTTTATTGCAGCTTTGGAGCAGTGGCTTCTTCCTTGCTCAGCAGCCTTTCAGGTTAGGTCGAAATAAGACTCATTTTACTGTGGATATTAATACTTGTCTACCTGTTTTCTCCAGCTTTTTTACAAGATCCTTTGCTGTTGTTCTGGGATTGATTTGCACCTTTCGTGCCAAAGTACATTCTTCTTAAGGAGACAGAGTGTGTCTCCTTCCTGAGCGGTATGACGGCTGTATGGTCCCATGGAGTTTATACTTGCATATTATTGTTTGCACAGGTGAACATAAAACCTTCAGGTGTTTGTAAATTGTTCCCAAGGATGAATCGGATTTGTGGGTGTTCATATTTTTTTCTGAGGTCTTGCCTAATTTCTTTTGATTTTTCCATTATGTCAAACAAAGAGGAGTGAGTTTGATGGTAGGCCTTAACATACATCCACATGTTGATTCCAGTTAGGCTAATTTGCTATCAGAAGGCAACTGCCTAGACCAGTGTTTCTCAAACTTGGTCCTGGGGACCGACTCTGGCTGCAGGTTTTTGTTCCAGCCAGATTCCTAATCAGTGACAACACCTGATAACACTGAGTTCATTTAATTAGCTGGTCTTATTTTTCTTTTATTTCACATTCAGTACAGCACTGGAGCATGATATTTACATTTATAAGACATTTAGAAATATTTCTGCTTTTTCTATTGATTTAGATAGATCTATAGACTCTTTTTTGTTGATTTCATTATATTTTGCCTTTTCTCTGTGCAGTTTTACCACTTCGTTTTACCTTATTAATGACAATTTAAAACGAGCAGAGCAACACCCAGGCAAACAACACTGAATAATCAAAGGCTACAACTACTTTAGCAACAGACCCACTAATTAGTAAATAATGGAACAATTAAACAATTAGAACACCTAGAAAAGTAGAATGAAAATCAAGATGAAAATACTGTTAAAAAGAAAAAAAAATACATTATTCCTATATAACTCCTTGGTACATTTTAATATATTTTTTTTAGCAAACTTAGTTTTCTAATTTCTATATTGTTCCCAAAACACAGAACTTGGAAAATAACAGTTCACTTAATTAGCCCAGGAGCTCAATTAAAAACAGCTGGTTGGAACAAAAACCTGCAGCCACAGGGGGTCCTCAGGACCGAGTTTGGGAAACACTGGTCTAAAGGCTGGGCATCATTTTCTGGATTTTTCCAAGCTGTTTAAAGGCGCGGTTAATAAAGTGTATGTATACTTGCAATTCACTGAAATTGTGATATAGTCAATAGAAAGTGAAACACTCTATCTGTGAACATTGTTGGAAAAAATTACTTTTGTCCTCCCTGCCCTGCACAAAATCTTCTTCTTCTTCTTTTGGCTGCTCCCATTAGAGGTTGCCACAGTGGATCATTTTCTTCCATATCTTTCTGTCCTCTGCATCTTGCTCTGTTACTCCCATCACCTACATGTCTTCACTCACCACATTCATAATCCTTCTCTTAGGCCTTCCTCTTTTCCTCTTGCCTAGCATCTCTCTTCTGCACATGTCCAAACCAATACAATCTCACCTCTGTGACTTTGTCTCTCAACCATCCAACTTGAGCCGACCCTCTAATGTACAGGGTGGTCCAGATCTAATTATGCAATTTTCATTACGTTATAATTTATTAAGTTTATTACTCCGAGCCTGTATCCAACTGAATGGAGGACAAGTGGGACATTACATGGAAAATCAGTGAATTAATTCAATGTAAGTCCATTTTCATTTATTACAAGATATTTCTAACAATTCTTTTGTCTTGTATTGTTTTCCTGTATTGCATTAAAAGTTGCATAATTAGATCTGGACCACCCTATACTCATTTCTAATCTTGTCCATCCTAGTCACATCCAATGCAAATCTTAGCATCTTTAACTTTGCTACTTCTAGCTCTGTCTCCTGCTTTCTGGTCAGTGCCACCGTCTCCAAACCATATAAAAAAGCTAGTCTCACTGCCGTCATGTAGACCTTCCCTTTCACACTTGCTGATACCTGTCTGTCACAAATTACTCCTGACACTCTTCTCCACCCATTTCACCCTGCCTGCATTCTCTTTTTCACCTCTCTTCCACAATCCCTGTTACTCTGTACTGTTGATCCCAAGTATTTAAACTCATCCACTTTCGCCAACTCTACTCCCTGCATCCTTACCATTCCACTGACCTCCCTCTCATTTACACACATGTATTCTGTCTTGTTCCTACTGACCGTCATTCCTCTCCTCTGTAGAGCATATCTCCACCTCTCCAGGGTCTCCACAACCCATCCCTACTCTTGCTAAAGATCACAATGTCATCAGCAAACATCATAGTCCAAGGGGACTCCTGTCTAATCTCATCTGTCAATCTGTCCATCACCATTGCAAATAAGAAATGGCTGAGAGCCGATTCCTGATGTAATTCCACCTCCATTTTGAATGTATCTGTCACTCCTACCTCAGACCTCACCACTGACACACTTGTCTTGTACATATCCTGTACAATTCCTATATACTTCTCTGCCACTTCCGACTTCTTCATACAATACCACACCTCCTCTCGAGGAACCCTGTCATATGTTTTCTCTGGGTCCACAAAGACACAATGCAACTCCTTCTGGTCTTCTCTATACTTCTCCATCAATACCCTCAGAGCAAACATTGCATCTGTGGTACTCTTGGCATGAAACCATACTGCTGCTCACTAATCATCACCTCCCTTCTTAACCTGGCTTTCACTACTCTTTCCCTTAACTTCATGCTGTGGCTCATCAATTTTATCCCCCTGTAATTACTACAGCTCTGCACATCCCCCTTAATCTTAAAAATCAACACCAGTAAACATCTTCTCCATTCCTCAGGCATCCTCTCACTTTCCAAGATTCCATTAAACAATATGGTTAAAAACTCCACTGACATCTCTCCTAAACACATCCATGCTTCCACAGGTATGTCATCTGGACAAACGGCCTTTGCATTCTTCACCCTCTTCATAGCTGTCCTTACTTCCTCCTTGGTAATCTGTTGCACTTTCTGATTCAATTATCTCGCCATTATCCAACCTTCTCTCTCTTTCATTCTCTTCATTCATCAGCCTCTCAAAGTACTCTTTCCATCTGCTCAACACAACCTCCTCTGCCCAGAACAAAGCAGATTGTCTTAAATGACATGCCCAATGTATAGTTTGTTAGGATAAAATTTGTGGATGGGTTATCAAGAGAGTTTTAAAGAATTCAGAAGTCATTATGTAGGCACTGCAATCTGCCTGGCACTTTTTCCTTGTCTTACTCTTTAGGTCTTCTTATAGTAGTTATAACCTTATATGTGAGGCAACTCACGAATTTGGATCACAGTTAAATATCTTTACATTTTCTTTGTCTCACTGGCCAGTTGCATGATGCATACATGATTACCTGCACCTGCAGGTTTAATTTTTTTCCAAGTCTCCTGAAATTTAGGCTTTTCCTGTTGACAGCTGTTTCCTGTCTTTCATCCAGAATTACTTGGGTACATCCTGATCCTCCCATGATCCCAAATTGAATTAAGCAAGCTTGAGACTCTGTATGTATGTAATTATGTCTGTTATAGTAACAAGCAAAAATGTAACTGAATTCAAATGATATGTGAGCTTTGCATGATCTCCCTGTGTTTATGTTGGTTTCTTCTGGGTGCTCTAGTTTCCTCCCACAGTCAAAAGACATACAGGTTAGATGAACTGGTAATGTGAAATTGGCCCTAATGTGTGTGTGTGTGTGTGTGTGTGTGTGTATGTATGTTCATTCTGTGATGGACTGATGCTCTCTCCTGGGGTTGGGTCCATTGCTTACTAGGATAGACTCCAGCCGCCCTGCAATATTACCCAGGATAATCAAGTTTAGAAAAATCAATGATGAAACTTAAGTTTAAAAAGTATTTGTGATAAAATTATAATTTAAAGCCATAATATACAACAAGTATTGCAACAATCAGACTAGAGGAGAATGGTCAAAGGGTTGACAAATAAGCCAATAAAAACTGCTCAGAGCACAAAATAAGACATTCAGTACTAGAATCATAAGTGAACTAGAATTGGACTATTTATTCTCAAGTAATGAATCAGTTTCATTTTGGTTGATCATTTCCTGCTGATGTCTAAATGAAAACTCATTATTCAACCCACTATATCTTAACACAGGGTCATGGGGATCTGCTGGAGCCAATCGCAGCCAACACATGGAGCAAGGCAGGAACAAATCCTGGGTAGGGCGCCAGCCCACCGCAGTGCACACACACACACACACCCACACACCAAGCACACACTTGAGACAATTTAGGATCGCCAATGCACCTAATTTGCATGTCTTTGAACTGTGGGAGGAAACATCATCTGTTGTGATGATCACTAAATGTTTCTTTAGCTTAATGCCTGCAACGTAGCATTTGTCAACCATGCAACTAGTTGCATGCTTTAGCTAAACTTTAAGTATCAATGTTACTGTATTTATGTTTTCAATTTTTTTTACAGATACGAGAAACAAACGGGTTAGATATCATTTTTAAAACATTATAAAATAATGTGGGACTACTGCTAACAGTCCTGAGGAAAAAATATTGTCATCAAGTAATGTAAATTTAAGAAAATGTACTTCAGCTAGCAAAGAGGAGCAGTAAACACTGTCAATGGGTAAATTTAATGCAGGAGAGGCTAATGTAGGTGAGGTGAACGTATGGAGGAGCACACACCATCCAGAAGTGACATAAACAGTGGCATTTCCCATTCACAAAGGTATACTACTATCACAGCTCCTTCACACATAGCATATTATTTACGCATATAGATGACTGCCCTCCGTAGTCATTTATTTAGAGCAGTGGTGAGCAAGCTCAGACCTGGAGAGTCTCATTGGCTGCAGGTTTTTGTTCTAGCCCTGTTGACTAATGAGAAGTTATTGCTAAAAAACATTTTTTACTCTAGTGATATTTCTCTGCTTCATTTTAGTTAAGATTTAGAACCCTTAATTGATTATTTTAATTTTAAACAGCTGCATTCCGTGTTTTTAAGTTCTCATCTATACTAATAAAAGGCAAAGCCCTCACTGACTCACTCACTCATCACTAATTCTCCAACTTCCCATGTAGGTAGAAGGCTGAACTTTGGCAGGCTCATTCCTTACAGCTTACTTACAAAAGTTAGGCAGGTTTCATTTCGAAATTCTACGCATAATGGTCATAACTGGAACCTATTTTCGCCCATATACTGTAATAGACTGCAGGTCGATGGCCGTGGGAGGCGGAGTTCCGTGTTGCATCATCACGCCTCCTACGTAAGTACGTAGAGAACAAGGAAGAGCTCCAAAGAGCGCTGAACAAAACATGCATTTCACAATTGAGAAGGCAGCAAAAGATTATGAAGCGAATGACGCATACAAGCATATTCATAAGTGCAGCTACTGCGGAAACAAAGCACGGTGTGAATCGTAAGTTTATAGACACTCTCCAGCTGCTGTTTGTCATGCCTACAACGAAAACGGTATTCGCGAGATAAAAGTTTAATGAGAAGACATAAGGTATAAATGAGACTTTGGATCACTTTGTAACGGAGTTAAAATTGCTGTAGCAAGAAACTTTTAAGTGCCTGGTCTTAGCTAACATTAAATAAAGGCATGGACATCGCGAGATCGCACGAGATAGCATGAGCACAGCTGAGAAGCTTCAATGCATGTACTCCGAGTGGCTCACGTCAACTGACTTTGCAGGACTGGAAAAGATTAAGTTCATACACACGCTTTCGCTAAATATTCGCATGCAAATCCACAACTTAATACCAGGAATGCCTGTTGAACATCTTACATTCACGAGTACTGATTTGGGTGGTGAACACTTTGATGAATGAAACCTGTTATCTTTACAACAGTTGACAAACATGGAATGTAACTTGAACACAACACATCCTCCAAATACGAACCTGATTGAAAGAAATAATGATAATCAAATCCTTGATGACAGCAACACTCATAACGGTCACAAAACTATTACATTAACAATCAGGTTATGTTATTTTTAAAATATTTCCTTTTCTTAGCACAAGCACAGCTGAGAAGCTTCGATGCATGTACTCCATAACGCGTTAAAAGAAAATAACGCATTTAATCACACTTTGCATTCCAAGCAAAAGGGAACTTTTGTCAATGCATGATTTCCTGGTACACCGACTACATTGATGCACACATCAGAGCTACAAAAATGTAAGAGTCGGAAGAAAGCGCGGACTGATCGGAGGCACATTTCATTTCAAAAGACTACCCGATGGAACCCTTGATAAAAGTGTGGTTTAGTGCAAACTTTGCAAAAAGTAGTTTGCATACCACCGAAGCACTTCAACCTTACAGTGCCATCTAACTGCAAAACATGTTACAGCGAGCACAGAAACTGTGTATGCTGTTAGCACTAGCAGTACGAGTTTGAGTACCAACAAAAGGTGTCAGCAGCCCAAACCTGATGAAATGACTGGCTTCAGGACCAAAATTAGTAAGTCAACATCGGTGAAACTTAAAATTCTCTCTCAAAATGGATTGCTTTGGACTATAGACCACTAACAGTAGTGGAGGATAGGGGGTTAGAAAATGTGCTACAGTTAGCGTCAGGTGATCCAGCTTTCCAACTGCCATGCCGAAAGAATATTTCAAGTAAAATTCAACAGCTTTATGACACTGAAAAGCAAGCAAAATTAGATGCATTACAGAAAGCAGACTTTGTGGCTCTTACTGGGGATCATTGGACTTCCATGACCGTTAGTAATTCTAATTACATCTAATTACAAAATGTTCAATATTTACACTGTTTTAGCCTAATGTACAAAATAATTTTCGCTAAGGTTACTCAGAGTTTAAATGTGAAGCTGGTCAGATTACCTTTTATGTTTCTGCCTTATTTTTTTAAGAAGAAAAACTGCACTTTATGTTGAAATTTTTGTTATTATTATTTAAAAACAATACAATTCTGAAAATGTACTTAAAGTACTTAAAATACCACTTTATTTTTAAGTCTGCCCAATTTTAGCCAGGGATGATATTTTTGTTTCTGTTTTGAATTCAAATGCAGTTTAAATGCATTTTTTTTTTTCAGAAATTAAAAGAGCTTGAGTTTACAATATTCTTGTCAATGTCTATTATTTGATTCTGTCACCCATTAAAACCCTTTTAAATTAAAACGAACATTTGCACTTTGGGGCAAATTTTCATGTGCGATTACATACGATTAATCAAGATTAATTAATTACAAAGCCTCTAATTAATTAGACTAATTTTTTTAATCGAGTCCCACCCCTAATATATATATATGTAGATATGTATATATATATATGTGTGTATATATGTGTATGTATATATATATATATATATATATATATATATATATACACACACACACACATATATATACATATGTATACATATATGTGGATGTATATGTATATATATGTATATATATGTGGATGTATGTATATATGTATTGTGAACGCTGGCCCCGGCACAGACAGACGGACAACATTTTCTCACCACACACCGTTTATTTACACACTATATACAAGTCTTTGTGCACTCACAACCCCAGTGCCTCCAGCACCGATTTCCCCAATGTCCAGGGCTCACAGTCCTTATGCCTTCCTGGCCGCCTCCTGTCCTCTCTCTCCAGCTCAGTCCGCTACCTCCCGACTTCCACCTCCTGACTGGAGAGAGGCGGCCCCTTTTATGGGGATCCGGATGAGCTCCAGCTGCTTCCCGGCACCTGACGTTGGCCACACCCCTGTGTGGCGGAAGTGCCGGCTGCGCACCCGGAAGCCGTCCGTGCATCCCCAGTCGTCTTCCCCCCGGCACTTCCTGGTGTGGCGGAAGTGCCGGGCTCTCGAGATAATTAGGCACTGGGGCGCCGCCTGGCGGTGGCCACGGGTCCCTGCAGGGCTGGGCTTCCAAGCCCTGTACCCGAGGCCCCCTGCATAACCAGGACGGACGCCCCCACTCGGTCTGGAGGAGGCACACGCCCTCCTCCGGTCCTCCAAGGCGTCCCGACCGGGCTCCAGCCCCGGCCGAGGACCAGATGGGATAAACCGGCATCGGGGCGCCGCCTGGCGGTGACCACGGGCCCCTACAGGGTAGGGCTTCCATGCCCTCGACCCGTGGTCCCCAACAGAACCAGGACGGACGCCCCCTCGCGGTCTGGAGGAGGCACAAGCCCTCCTCACGTCCTCCTGGGCGTCCCGGCCGGGGACCACAGTATATATATATGTGTGTATATATATATGTATATGTATATATGTGTGCATATATATGTGTATTGTGAGATGTGGCCGGCTTGTCACCCCGGCCAATACCCCCAGGCCGCCAGATGGAGCCCTCCCTGCAGTATGGAGGTGCCCCGAAGACCAGCAGGGAATCATGGACGCTGTAGTGTTTATCCTCAGCCCTGCTGGATACCTCAGGGGCCGCAAGAGGGTGCTGCAGGGAGGACCGAGGGCTCATTTATGCCCTATGACCCGGAAGTTCGTCATAGGAAGAGCGTCGGGCTTCCGGGATGAAGAAAGGAACTCATACCTGACCCGGAAGGGATTGAGAGTCACATGGACTGGGGATGGAGAACACTTCCGGGTCAGGAGATATAAAAGGACTGTGGGAGCTCCCAGACGGCGGGGGCCATGTCACACACATGCGCATAGGAGGACGTTGTGTGGACCAAGTAAAGGTAATTCCACGCCAGGCCAGGGGGGGGCGGAGTGCATTAAACCTTCTCCTATTATCTTTGCAGACTAGCTGCGGGAAAACCTTTCTGAATCAAGAGCGTCACTTCCAGTTCCGGCGCCTAGAAGAGCGTCACTTCCGGTTCCAGTGCCTAGGAAAATGCCACTTCCAGTTCCGGACCCTAGAGGAACGTCACTTCCGGTGCCTGAAACATCACTTCCTGTCTGACCATTTAAAACCGCCATTTCTCACAACCTTCGGCAGTTCAGTCTTGGACTCTCAACAGTCAACTTCATTGTTGCATAAAACTAAATCCTTTGCAGCTAGGAATAATATACGGGTGGCTGCCCCAAACCTTTTTTAACGTGTGTCAAGTCTCTCCCTTTTACAATATATATATTGTGAAGAAATAACATAACACAAAGTGAACTTTTGGGGTTTCCACCCTGGTTTAACTTAAATAGAGTACCGTCTCCACAATACAAAGTAAATGGTCACACCGGACAACATTACAGAAAATAGGGGAACATTTATACAGAGGGACAGGAAATTGAATCAGGGTTGTTGGGAGAAATCAGATGCAGGTGGGGATACCGAAGTCATCATCTTGGGACTGGAGGGATGACAGGAACCCGAAGTATGGCTTCTTTTTGTTTACCCCGGGCTCTCTTATGGCAGCGCGTTCTCGTTCTGGCTGATGAGATAAGAAGAGAAAGGTTAGTGCGCCGACCTCTGTCCCCCGGCATGGGTTGTCGCGATGTGGTCCGAGTCCTTAAACTGCTCCCCATGCGCTCGTGTGTGACAATATATATATATATATATATATATAAATATATATATATGACAGCAACACTCATAACAGTGACAAAACAATTACATTGACAATCATGTTACATTATTTTTAAAATGTTTCCTTTTCTTTTCCATTACTTCTTTAACACACTACTTCTCCGCTGCAAAGCGTGGGTATTTTGCTAGTTACTAATAAGATGCCAATGACAAAGGAACCAGCAGTTCCCAATCTAGCTTTTATCCATTTAAACCTGTGTTCATTGCTCACTATTTGGTTTTATAAAATACTTAGGAAACTGAAGAGAAAAAAAGTGAAGAACTTAAAGTATTTGCTTCAAATCATCTGAATGATATCCTTAAAAAAGGGAAAAAAAATCTGATATAAAAATGAACTGATATTGCAAAATCAAAATGGTAACAAGCTATGATATTAAATAAGATCTGTTATTGGTGAGGGTTCTAATTAAGGAAATGGGTTGTAAAAACATCACGGTGGCCCTCCAGGACTGACTTTGCTTATCCCTGGTTTAAAGGCTTTGTTTATAGGAAAAAAGCCTGAAGAAAAAAAACCTGTTAAAAAGTCAGAAAACACTGATGGAATAGGCATCTACTGGTACTGGAAATGAGGCAACATTTTCGATGTATTGCTCGTATTGCAAAATCAAAGCAAATTTTACCATAGGAGAAGATTTGATTGTGCCTTGCATGTTGGATACATACCAAACAATGTTATATAAATAAATTTTCTAAGAAATTAAAAATAATTCAATTACAATTACTGATGAGTGAAAATTTTCATCAGAAAATGATCAATAAAATTAAAATGTCAAAGATTAGATAAATCAACAGACATTTGCTGATAAAGTGTTATTACTTACCTATGTTAAGTACGCAGACTGGAATGAAACTAACATTAAAGGAGAATACACTTCCATATGACACTCAGACGGTGGGCTATGACTCGCTTTTTCACAGCAACTTTGATATCTGACCACTTCTTATTTATTTTGGTCACTGTACTTTATGGACTTGAACTTTCGAGTTTCTCCTCTACTCTGTCACTCGATCAACTTCTTTTTGTTGTTTATATTACTGCTTAAACCAACAAATAGTATGTTTTTCCTTGCCTATACTTGGCATTCGCTGAAATTCTTCTATTTCCCCCATGCTTTTGCCATTGTCTTTTCACAGAACTCAAAACATAAAGGGCTATTTATATTGATTTGCATATTCAAAGAGATGTAATTCTGGGAGGAGTTGGGGTGGGGTGGTAGGCACGTGCGCGAATGCTACTTTTCACTGTGACCGGGATTTATGGAGTGGAAAAACGTGGAAGTTGGCTTACACACAGATTTTTGCGTCTGGATTTTTTTGTGCGTACGCAAATTTCTGCTTTTGTCTATAAGCCATGTTTCAGTGTGAATCCTACAGATGCCGTTATACATGAGGTCCCAGGTTATTTGCTCCACCCAGACAAAGACCTCTCTTATAAGAAATGTACCTATTCAGTAAATTGTTAAAATTAGAATTGAGTCAATATGTTAAACAGTTGAGTTTGCATGAAGTGGGAAAATGGAGCCAGCCATCACCGTGAACCATTACTTGATTCTCCCTACTGTATTATGATTTGAGTTTACTGTAGTTAAGCTGTGAGAGTTTTATTCTTTTTGCATTTTTTTACCTTATTTTTAAAAATTGAATAGGCTCCTAATAAAAATTTCTGCAATCTGGAAATTAAAAAGCAAGTTTGTTCTCCTCCCCTAGCCAAAACTGGCTTTAAATCCATGCTAAGGCTGGAGCACCATTCATTGTGCTACCATTGTACTTAAATACATAATTATTTAATTTAGAGTACAATTAAAATACTTGTCAAAAATGATGGGCAAAAATAAATAAAACATAAATTTATGGGATTTAAGTGAAAATGCCTCCTTCAGCAAGCAGCTTGTTGTGCTGATGTAGTGACTTCTTCGGGTGTCTGACTGATATGCTATGAATGATGGAACAGACTTCGATAAACAGCTTCTTGTATGTTGCTGCATTCAGTATTCATTCATCATTTTTAATAGCTATAAGAGTCCCCTCATTGCCTAAGCTTTAGATTTCAGTGATGATATTTACAATTATTTTGATTTACTCCATACCTGAGAATAAAACAAAAAACATCTATCTATCTATCTATCTATCTATCTATCTATATGATTTGGACTTGCTTTTAAACAATTTTGCTTTACACCAATTTCGTTAGTTTGGTTTTAATATTTTATAAAGGGGATTTTCAAGCTTTATTTTCATACTGTATGTGTGTTTTATTGTTATGTGCTTGCTCAAAGAAGATCTTTGTGTTTTTTTTAACTTTAAGTATGCTGCAAGCTCATTTTTCTTGCTAGGGTAAATTTCAATGGTTTCTAACGAACTCTTCAATGACTAGGTAATAAATTAAAGTGGTACAATAGAAACTTTTACGTCTGAGATTTCAGATTCTTCAGTGTTAGCTCTGAGGGGTGAATCTCTTCAGATTAAAGTGTTTTTTTGAATCTGGATTTTTGTGGCAGCATGCCATCACATCAAAGAGTTTTTTTTTGGGGGGAGTTTTTGATTTTTGTGGTGATGACTCTCCTCCTAGTTGCAATGCTTATTGGGTAGTGAAAAATCATATTCCAATCTTAGAGAAGTTTGGAATTTTGTAGCAATGGTTTGCCTACTAGGAACGGTTTGTTTTGGAGTGGTAACAGCTCATATTCCAGTCTCACAATTTCTGAGTTTTGATTTTTTTGTGGTGACAGCTTGACTATCCCAACTGCTCACCTTCTGGTCTCTTTAGAATTTCTAAGTTTTGATTTTTGTTTGCCTTTTAGTTACAGTACCTTCTCAGGTGGCTTCTGATCACAGTATTTGAGTGGTAAAAGCTCATCAATCACAGAAGATTACTAAGTTTTAATTTTTGTGAAGGCTGGTTGCATATTCATCAGAGTTCAAAAATTAATTGTTTTAATAGCAACCACTTATCTCATAATTGTAGTGCATTTTCGAGGTGTTGTCTTGTTGCAGTTTGCTTTCAGGTCCTAGTACAGATTCAACTAATTACCAAGTGCTCATGGAAAGTCTTATTTTCAGCGTTGTGGTATTGACTCTTGCTATCACGTTTTTGATTTGGTCTGTGGCACTTTGGCTCTGGTTTTATTATAGAATATTGGTGAATGACAGTAATTACGGTTAAGTCCTTAGTGTTAGAACAATAGATTGTAGTGGTCAGAAAAGCTTACTTTTTGCTTCCAATTATGCTTCTAGTTTTTTTTTTTTTTATTTCTAAAACAAATGTGCATCTCCTGCTTAACTGCTTTCTAGCATTTGAGCTATGTTCTTTAACAAGGAATTATGGTTTTTTTTCCAGGATAAGTTGTAATTTAAATTTTTAAATAAAAAAAAAATATTTGTGTTTCCCAGAACCTTCAGTTGACTGTAGGATTTTAAAAATGAGGAACTGTGTTTAAAATAGGAGGATATTGTCTGGGTGATAAGAAAGTAAGTATGAATGTCTTCTAAAATGACTACATTAGAAACAATTATCTCCATTTAAGCAAATACACCTCTTTTTTTTACACCTCTTCAGTATTATAAGGGCTCATGATGAACACATTCGTAAAACAAGAATGAATATTCATCTGATATAGAATGGATTAGCTCATGCATGCATTTAGAATTAGCAATTGAATTAACTTTTTGGAAGTGGATATTCATTTAAAATTAAATGATTCACAGCAAGAATGGAAATTAAAGTACATAGTAAAAGGGCAATATTAGCACTGTTACAGAACTGGAAAGAATGGAAATAAGAAGTACAAAACTAACAACTCATATAATATAAGAACATATATTCCAGGGAAGGGGAAAGAATGCTAAAAATTGGTCAGTTCAACAATAAATGATATTACATTTGCTGTGGATGATTATGAAAATTCTGAAAAGGTAAATCATATCTCATTTTTCAGCAAAATATGAACATTTAAAGAAAACTGTGGTTCTGAACACATTATTTGCTGTAAGAATTGACAAATTTGCAAACATGAAAACTGACAACATGAACTAGTATATAAGCTTAGAGAAAAATGGTGATTACAAAGAAAAATACAGTAGCAGAGAATTGCTTTATATTACCCTATTTCCTGTAAATTGCTGAAAGAAATTACCGGAAACCTCTCGGAAAAATTCCAAACAAACAATTTCTAGCTCAACCACTTACAACAGAACCACATTTGTAATCTTAAAGCTCCTCTGGGGCAAGACAACTCCCAATAACATAAAAAATGTTTGATATATTCATAAAAGATTTTCTGTGTTATTCAGTTAACGTCATAGTTGAGTTTAAGTTATTTTACATAATGTATCTCACAAAATAAAAATAACTTTTATTTTATACTTACACTAATGGAAGCAAACACTGAAATATATAACTAATTTCAATAACAGTAGAACATAAAAGTCTTAACTTAGCCATGTATTCTATTTAGCATCACTTCATTATTGACTTTAATTTTATTGCCAGGAGAAGATCATAGAGTTTTTGAAATTTGGAAGCTTTATTATCAGAGTCTGTCTAAGCTGGAGTACAAAGAAGCCAGCCACCTCTGTGAGTGCTAACTAAAATGTTTATCAGAACTGGGACTTTGCCTGTTGTAACTGACCAATAACCTCATAACGGTTTATTCAGTCTTGTGACTTGCAATCATCCTGAAAAAATAATGCAGGATTTTTTTAAAACAGCTGGCAAAGCAATACAAGTAACCCTGCAGTCGTAATAAGCTGTTACTGACCAGCTTCTCTTCTTTTTCCAGCTCAGTTTATATAGTTGTCAATTTCAACAAATTCTTATAATATTGTAGAATACCCGGAAGGAGGTGTAAATACCCAGAAGGAGGAGGAGGATTGTGTCTATGCCACTTATAATTGACTATGAGGCACAAAAGTTTTATTTTCTCCAAGAATGTTGTTAATAAGACCTATTGTTTTACAATTCTATTTTATTCAATTTGCCTTATCTTGGTTGCCATGTTAATTGGACTATACACTGCCATGACTTTGTTTCTGTTAATCACAGGTATTTTACTGCATTGTTCATGTATGTAAGTTTTACATTGCTACAAAATTTCAGCTCTCAGTAAAGTGATGAAACAGATTTCTGGCTTTAGCCAAGAAGACTTTATCTATCTTCCACAATTACTTAAGCCATATATTGTTGATACTATCAGATGCAACCTTGGTTTGACAGTTAGACTGATCCTCTTGGCTAGTGACATATTTATAGACTCATCTGGCAATTTAAAAAAGTATAGGCAAAGCAGGATCATGGATGGCAGACTGAGGGCTTATGAGGTTTATTTAATGTTTGATTTCTGGTTGATGTCGGCTTTGTGATGTGTAACACTCAATCATCACATTCTCTTTAATTTCGTTGTTGTAAATTCTGACTAGATGCAAAGAAATTTTCAAGCTTTACAAGAAGTCACTTAACATTTTTTCAATACATTCTACAGTGTAATGTTATGCGCCTTTTGATTTATTATGCTCATGTTTCTTCTAACTTTGATCTAATAGTATTTTGGTTGCTTTCTAATACATTGTGTGATGTTACTTCCTGTTGAAAGATTGACTGATTAACATGTTCATGTAAAAAACTAATTCTTTTAAAGAGACCTTTTATGGAATTGTAAGTAATTCAATTGGTAATATGCAATATCTGACAATTGATGCATTAGAAATCCCATCATTTTCATTTATTAGCTACATCATTATGCGACCTAAAGAAATGGAGAAAGGCTGAACTGAATTATCTGTGAAACTTTCAGGTAATTGATAGTCAAGGAAATTAACCATTCTTTGTAAATACCATTTTGGGATGGTTAGAAAGTGATTCTTATTGAGGGAGAGACGAAAGAAATTTTACCCATATAGCAAATTCAATGAAACGTCTATAATAATTGTAAACGAGAGTGTGTGATCAAATAGTTTAATGATCAATAAAATGAAAAGGGCTCCCAAGAAAAAAATGAAAAATCACTTGTGGATCAACAGTTTATGGAAGTGGTCACAGGCTCTGCAAAGTTCCTAATGCCAGAGACATGTCACATTTCCTAGGAGCATATTTTTAATTCTAAAAGTAAATTTAAACAAAGAAGTGGACTTTAATGAAAAATCCATCCATCCATTTTCCAACCCGTTGAATCCGAACACAGGGTCACGGGGGTCTGCTGGAGCCAATCCCAGCCAACACAAGGCGCAAGGCAGGAACCAATCCTGGGCAGGGCGCCAACCCACCGCAGGACACCCACACACCAAGCACACACTAGGGACAATTCAGAATCGCCAATCCACCTAACCTGCATGTCTTTGGATTGTGGGAGGAAACCAGAGTACCCGGAGGAAACCCATGCAGACACAGGGGAGAATATGCAAACTCCACGCAAGGAGGATCCGGGAAGCAAACCCGGGTCTCCTAACTGTGAGGCAGCAGCGCTAATACTGCGCCACCGTGCCGCCTTAATGAAAAATATTTATGATTTTTAACAAAGCATAGTAAGGCAAACTTTTTCTGAGAAAACTTTTCTGATAAAAAAAAAAAAAATTGGAAAAAGGCAATGAGAGAAAAGAACACAAGAAACAAGTACCTCGCATCTAAGAAGGAACAAGACAATGGTATTAATGGAAGAGGTAGGTATACTAACTTGTTGTGGGAAACAAATGGGCCAGTATTAGGTGGTACAGTTTTTAGGGATTAGATTGCATGAACCCCAAAATGAGGTTCTATGTTAAGATAATAAACACACAAATATGGGTACAATTTCACATTTCTTATAATGAAAAGTCTAGTGTGGCCAAACCAAAATCTTCCTTTATCTGTGCAGAATTCTCTAATGTTAACATTTATGTATCTAATATCTCTCCCTTTTCTGCGAATAAATAGCAGGTCGTGCAAGTTCTAGAACTGTTCTAACACTAATAAATCAATCAAATAATGGGATACTTGTTCTTGTCTGTATTGATTAGCACAGGGTCATTATGACAGCCTGTGATATTGTCATCTTCTGACAAAATACCAAAACTGAGAGCCTCGTGACTGCTCATTGCCCAGAAAAATATATTAGTTATGAGCTGCCTAAATTGAAACAGCCTCAAGTTTAGAATTTAACAGCTATGAAGTGAAAAAAGACAAGCCATAATAACTTGGAAAGAACATGTAAACTGCACATAATTTACTCAAGACTCTGTGGCTGCCTAGTAACAGAACTAACCACCATGCACCCAGGTGTTAACTGGAAAGTACAAGCCTGGCAAACAATTGAAAAAACAATTTACTTACGCTCAATGTGATGCATTTCTTATACTAATCTGTTTTTTTTTAAAATTACTGTGGCTACCTTTAAGGAATCAAATGGTGCCGAACATTTTGTATCTCTTGTCTGGGAAAATTTTGAACTGGAAGTGCAAACGCATGATTAAACAGAAAATTCATGCCAAGAATAAAGGGCTTTCACTTCCATACCTCCATTCATAAATTAGAAAGTTCAGGTTGCACCTGTGCACACACAAACCTGTGGGTGAACCTAGGACACTGCAAGGCCAACTGGGCTAGCCCTTCAGCCAGAAACAGACTTGCAGCACCCAAAATGAAGAAAATCTCACATAAAAAGAAATATTAGCATAATGATATAAAACTGGAAAAAATGCTTAAGAAGACAAAGTTGATGATAGTTGTAAACATATTAATAATAAGTTAAATTATTCAGGGAAGATTACTATTTATTTTACATAACTTCTGTTGGGGTTTTATCTCAGTAGCCTCAAATGCACAGCACCATTGCTTCAGATTTAGAGATGCCACAAATTTGCTTTACATTTAGTCTCCTGGCACAATACAAATCAAAATGTTTCCTTTTTCAAAGAAATATCTGTAAAAAGTTTTATTCCGATTTAATGTAAATATTCACAATGTAAAATTGATAAAGCAGTGGAGGTGCAATAAAAGAATATATATGTATATAACTGCTTAGCAAAAATGGGTTTCTGTGGTAGGCTGGCACCCTGCCTGGGGTTTGTTTCCTGCCTTGCGCCCTGTGTTGGCTGGGATTGGCTCCAGCAGACCCCCGTGACCCTGTAGTTAGGATATAGCGGGTTGGATAATGGATGGATAGATGGAATATGGTTTTTAACTTATTCCGTTCATGTGATCTGCCAAGGGCAGTCCACAGTCTGTCAGGCAGAGTTTTTGATAAGATTTTGTAATCTTCACAGAGGAGTGACACAGGGCACCAGTTCTTAATATCACGCAGGTCTGTCTTTATTGGTATTATTGCTCCAGTACAGCTCTGAAAGCACACACATCTATTCAGACACTGTCTCAGAAAACATCTAGCAAATCCTGACCAAGCACATGCCAGTTTGCCTTATAGAATTTGATGGAGAGACCATCTATTTCTGATACCCTTTCATTATTAAGTCCCTGTAGGGCATCAGAGAGTTCTGAAAGTGTCAGTTCTTTATCTAGTCCACCTGAATTATCTTTAGAGAGCTGGGGGAGGTTCTGTAGCAAAGGCTGCTGCTCATATTTATCACTGACACTATCTGCAGCAAAAAGAGTTTTATAAAACCTTATCCCAAGCTTCTGTATCTAACATGGGTCAAGTTAGTTTGTGCTTTCAGTTGCCTTCAAGCAACAAATATTTTTACAGAAAAATAATGGGTTAGTGCATCCATTTCAGCTTGCATTCATTCTGTAGATATCCGCCCTGTTTGTTCCATCTTGAAGCTCACAAATACTTATTTCACAAAGTCCACACATTGCAAATCCAGTGCATTCCAAAGCGGACAAGTACAGATCTTGATTGCTGTTATTGTGGCAACTGTTTCAACACTTTATTTCAGATATCTTCAGAAGACAGCAGCTTTACTTTATCCACCTAATGTTCAGTTAAATTTTACAAATAGCACAAGTATATTAAAAAGAAATGAATACTTATTATTTTATGCATGTAGTTGCACGATACTGCTGAAACAGTGTATCATCCATAATTGCCAAACACAGCATGGGGCTAGTACATGAAACAACAGAAGATAAATTTGTTTCACTTTTAGAATTCATAGGTAGCAGCTGACAAATCCTTCACAGCCTTTTCAAGGCCCTTCATGACATATGCTTATGATATTTTTTGCTATGCTTGAAATTTATTTTCTGATAGATTTTGCTGAGTTGAATGAAAATATTAAAAATACCAATTATTGTAGTTAACATTTAAATTCATGAACTGGGCACCAGTCAAACTGTACTCACCTTCAAGTTAAATGCAAATATATACAGTAATAGAATGTAGGATTCAAGGTCTGGTCCATGTTTGTATGCTAAGTGTATACTATATATTTTAAGGAAGTTCTAACATTGTTCATTTTAATCATTTCATTCAGTTGAATTATGAAACAAAAAAAATGTGAGTGGCTTATTTTGGCTGAATGACTGTGGGGACATTATTAGAGTTTTCCTGTAAAGGTTTTTATTTCAATGGTAGTATTTAAGCCTAAAACCTGAATTTGGTTGCCACTAAGTGAATTGTGTCCTGATTTCTGTGACTTTTTTCCTTTCATAAAGATTTTAATGTTTTTTAATACACAGAGGAGCAAAATCTGAAAATGGAAGACTAAGGATGTATATGCTGGTGCTCTTGCAGGTGAGCAGTGTGTAATAATATAAAGTAGATTGCAGTGATTATGCTAGTTAAACTTTTCTTATAAGAAGTAACAGCATATACAGATGAAGTCAAAAACAAAGAAGGAGGTAAAGAAATTAAAATATTTTAACAGTGGCGCAGTGGGTAGTGCTGCTGCCTCGCAGTTAGGAGACCCGGGTTTGCTTCCTGAGTGGAGTTTGCATGTTCTCCCCGTTACTGCATGGGTTTCCTCTGGGTGCTCTGGTTTCCTCCCACAGTCCAAAGTCATGCAGGTTAGGTGCATTGGCGATTCTAAATTGTCCCTAGTGTGTGCTTGGTGTGTGGGTGTGTGTGTGTGTGTGTGTGTGCATGACCTGCGGTGCCCGGGGTTTGTTTCCTGCCTTGCGCCCTGTGTTGGCTGGGATTGGCTCCAGCAGATCCCCGTGACCCTGTAGTTAGGATATAGCGGATTGTATAACAGATGGATGGATGGATATGGTACAAAGGTCCTGGGTAATTAATTAAGGCTGGTCTAGGTAAAACTTTGGTGCACAAAACTTGAGGCAACACAAGTGCCTACCAGATGTAGAAAAATTCAAGTAGACCAACATGAAGCAAACAAAACCTGAATGAGACAGTATATCTATTAAATACTTTCTCCCTAGTTTATTTTAATTTGCAATTTGAAAAATTATACTAAAAAATGTAAATAAAGAGGCAATTTCCATGACAGGTTTTTATTGGGTTTACAGACAATGGGATTCTGAGAAACAATATTAATGCTAATTAGTAATACTACATCATTCACAACCTTAAAATCAGGTTATTTTAACTTGAACAGGAGGAAACTGATCTCTTTGACAATAGAATCAGAGAACCATTCACACATATGATTTAGACAGATTGTGTGCATACCAAGAGAGTTGTGGAAAGAACTTTTCAGAAATGTGGAGAACAGCAGATCGTTGTTGGATATAAGCACATTTTAATATGTATGCTGTGTGAAGGTGCATCAACCCCAGAATTAGAGGTATCCAACAATTTTAAATGCCTTGCAGAACTCTAATGGCTTTTTAAGGGTAAGCAAGGTTGAGAAAGAGTAACTTGAAGGTAACTTCTGGAATATGCATCAGAGACAGTTTAGAGTCAGCAGCTTTGATGTTTGTTACTACAGGCTGCAAAGTCTGCAAGATAAATGTACAGATATTGGAGAAAAGCATGGACAAAAATGACAGTGAACCAGGTTAAAATGAAGAGATTAAAATTTGTCTCAAACGATCATACTAGATATATGAGTTCATATGTATGAAACATTGTGTTGCCATCAGGGTCAAAGAGATCTTTTGGATTTGTACTGGAGCAGCAATAAGATATGCTGCACTATAATCACAAATTACTTGAGGATTGTGTATGCTAAAAAATGGAAAGGCAGGAAAGAGTCAATTAAAGGTTCAGTTTAGTGTTAAATGGTAGAATAAACCAATATAACAAAATAAAACTTTTGGGAATGTGATAATAACTACTGTTTAAATTATTTATCTAGGATACACTATGAATTACATTGTGAATTTTGTATGGTATTTTCATGTCTGTATGAGTTTTCTTCTGTGTCTCTGTTTTTTTCCCAGAGATGTGCAAATTAGGTTAACAGGCAACTCATAACTGCTTGTTATTGGTGTACAAGTAAATGGACTCAGAAACTGACTGTCGTATTGTCTGAGGTGGTTGTTTCTTTGTACCCCAATGCTGATGGATTAGGCTCCTGCCCTCTGTGATCCTGTAATGGTTTGAACAGTTTTGAAAATGTGTTATATTATAATAATGTCTGGTACTGAATGTGGCAAGGCTAGGCTCTGACCTGCATAAAAGGGTTAGATATTATGTGGAAGTGCTAGCAATGGCTGATTTAAATAACCTAAATATAAACTCTAAAAATCTAAATAACAACAGAAAATAAACACACTAATTCATATATTTTAATAGAGAATGTTTATTAAGGGTGGCACGGTGGTGCAGTGGGTAGCGCTGCCACCTCGCAGTTAGGAGACCGGGGTTCACTTCCCGGATCATCCCTGCTTGGAGTTTGCATGTTCTCCCCGTGTCTGCGTGGGTTTCCTCTGGGTGCTCCGGTTTCCTCCCACAGTCCAAAGACATGCAGTTTAGGTGCATTAGCGATTCTAAATTGACCCTAGTGTGTGCTTGGTGTGTGTGCCCTGCGGTGGGCTGGTGTCTTGCCTGGGGTTTGTTTCCTGCCTTGCACCCTGTGTTGGCTGGGATTGGCTCCAGCAGATCCCCGTGACCCTGTAGTTAGGATATAGCGGGTTGGATAATGGATGGATGGATGTTTATTAACTCAGTTGTTCAACATGAAAATAAGAGGGGGAAGTCTGTCTCAAAATAATATACTGCAGTAATTACTTTAAATTCAAAATATTAGGAATATTTACCAATTAGGATCTAGAGACTGCAATTTAATACATTTTAGAACATTAGAACAATCTAGACAAGAACAGGCCATTCAGCCCATCAAAGTTTGCCAGTCCTATGTATTTAATTCTTCCAAAATAACATTAAGTCAACTTTTGAAAGTCCCTAAAGTTCTACTGTCTACCATACTACTTTGTAACTTATTCCATGTGTCTGTGGTTCTCTGAGTGAAGAAAAACTTCCTAACGTTTGTGTAAAATTTACCCTTAACAAGTTTATAACTGTGTCCTTGTGATCTTGTTGAGCTCATTTTAAAGTCACAGTCTCGATCCACTGCACTAATTATCTTCAATAAATGAAAAAAAGTTTCATTGTGTTATGGCCAAACAAATGCACAAAAATAAAAATAATACAATTTGTTTTACAAAGTATGATTTCAGACAGAAATTAACATCTCCCAGGATGTGAATACTTTTAAGTAGCAAAGGAAAAGATTCTGAAGTATACTTGTAAGTGGCTGATTAAGAAGCAATTACAAAATAAAAGGCAGCTCTATAGTGCTTATAACAAAAACAATAATTGCATAAACTATAGATATTATTGACACATGAAATAAATGAAAATTGTTAATAACCAAAGTCAGCTATGAAGGATATTGTGAATAATGCAAAAATTAAATGTTTCACTGTTTTGGAAATACAGAAAAAATATGAAGGAAGTGAAGTGCATTAACAACAAAAAAAATGATAGATAAATCAGTCTATTTTTCTTTCACATAAAAATAAAAAAAGTATACCATCAAAAGGCATGTTATAAAAGTTAGAAAATACAAAAAATATGCAACTGACAGATACCAGGAGAAGCTTTGAAGCATTCTTGACAAATTTAAAACAAAATAAAGGAAAAGGAAACAATCAAAAGAAACAATGAAATACAAACATTTTCCATTTTTATTTTTCAGAAATCTTTATCTATGAAGAGATCAATACCTTCCCAGTAAGTAAAAGGAATATTCATGAAACACTCTCTGATCTAAAAAGACAAATATATATATATGTATATATCCCCAGGACTGCACAGTGTTTACACTCCAAGTCTTTATACTTGAATGCACATATCCTTAGTGTTTACTTTTTAAAAAATCAATACTAACATTGTTCCATTACGTACAAGAAGTGATTAGTCTGACTCTGCATTCAGTTGTCCAGCTAGATTAATTTATATCTCAGAAAAATTAACAGAAATACAAAACCATCTTATCCGTTACAGGTATGTTACAAGATATTCAGTATGAATATACAGGGCAAGAGATTGTTTCACTAATATATAGCATTTTTATGTTAAAACAAAAAAGTATTGTATTATAATAGTACATATCATATTAGTTTGACTTTAAAGAAGCATTTGATTAAGTAATAAGCAAATTAGTTAAATTTCCAGATAACATTAGATATGATAGATTAGCAGATTCTCTTAGAGTCAGTAAAATCCCTAAAATGAACTTGGATTAAACTGAGATATTAGCATAAAAGGTAAGTAAAAATGAATGTAAACACATATACAGTTTATGCAAATGAATTAAAAATAGTAGATTTAATTACGCACTTGAAGATCTAGACATACAGTAAAACAAACATGTTATACTTCAGGGTTTTAGTGAATTTGTTATTGTCTAGTATTAGAGAGTGTTTAAAAAGATTAATAGGGTGAAGGATACAAATCTCAACGTGATATGTTTAAAGATAATAATATATAAGAAAGTTCACATCTAGAATATTTTGGGTAGTTTTGATCTCAGTTTTATTAGATGAGCAAAGGAAAACTATTGAACATCAAGAGAAGAGCTACTGATTCTGGAAATGTATGGTAAGAGTTATACTGAAAAACTTAAGGAGTTGAACCTTTCAAATTCAAAAAAACAGAAAATATATAGTAACATAATGGACTTTTTTAAAATTATGAATAAGTTGGATTCCAGTTATTGCTTTAAAGTTAGGTCTTCAAAAAGAAAGGCAGATAATATACGGAAATAGGTAAGCTACAAATTAGACACAGATGACAGAAAGTACATAGGAAACTGGATAAATGAATTTGCGCAATTGAAAGTAGCAATGTAGGGAGCCTCAAGTTTTAAATGGGCAAAAATCTTTAAAACATAATAATACTAGGAAATAACAAGCTATACTTGCCAACAGTAACTGGCTTGTTATTGACATACAGTGGCTCTTCTAATGTTTTAACATTTGGTTAGAGCAGTGGTTCTTCAACTTTTTTGCCTGTTTTGTTTCTCTGAGACCCAGAATCGCCGTGGCACTCATTGGGTGGTGTGGGTGGTCTCCCTTGAAGAATTGCCAACACAGGGTGCAGCAAAGCAATGACATTTGCTCAAACTGACTGCAGCAACTCATCACAAGATACCACGCAAGCTGTACATGACTCTTTCCCACCGAGCCTATTGTGAATCATGACTCTGCATGACCCGCAACACTTGACCCAAAATGAGTTATGACCCATAGTTTAACACCCTATGGTTTAAAGAACTACATTCTTTCAAATTATTTAAATTTACTACATAGCTGTTTTACACAATATACATACTTTCAATTTTTTGTGTTGTGTCATTATTCTGAGCATTACTTTACACTCTTATGTACCTCAGCCTTTAACCAAAGTATCCCTTTGGGGTTGCGTAAGCACCAGACTTTAAACTTTGTACTGTACAGCACTGAACTCTACATGGTTCCTTTAAAGAATTAGGGGTACTCCTACCATTCTGTTTATTTCTTACTGTATGTGTCTTGTCCTCCTACCATTGTTGCCAATTTGGGAACTTGTTGTCTTTACCAAATATCTTTCTCCGAATAATCTAAACAGTTTCCAAAATATTGATCATAAAGGAAGATAGCATCAATATTCCAATAGCTACTGTGAAAGTTTGAAACTGATCAAAAAGGCTGACCTATAAGCATACTGAAACATGACTTAAAGAATACGTAAAGGTTTCTATGTGATCTAGTATTGTTGAGTAATCTGTTATACCTACTGTGTCATGCTGAACAGTGGCTGTTCTGTTCATATTAAGCCACCTCATCAGGCAGAACACCAGTTGTAGTGTTTCACTTTAGCTCAAACATAGCAACGTGATGGCTATCTTGTTTCTGCATTTTTGCCCACCTATGGGCTATGATACTCTATGCACAGCCAAATACCAGTGAGGCAGTCAATCATAGAAACTTAATATTAAATTCATTTTATTATTTAGCATAGTTTACATAGCTATATAAAACTAACATTCTCTTCTATGTAGGTAATCTAAGGTTCTGTTTTATCCCCTATAACCTAATATGTTAACAGAACATTCCTAACACTCTAATATAATTCTGATGCAACAACAGATTAAGTTAACTTAAAAAATAGATTGTTTGCAAATGGAAAGATACAGTGGCATACATTTTTCTGACTGAATATACTGAAACTAGAATCATCACAAGTGTGAAATTATTGCTGTGTATGATAAGGGCTTTTTCCCTCATTTTTGTCTTCATTTCCATGAAGTGTTTTTTTTTTTTTTTGCTGAATTTCGCTAAACATTAAAAACAAAGATACTTGGATGGTATCATTTTTTTTGTGTGTACACAACAAAGTTCGAGTTTAACCTTTTACAATAGCTGCAGAAATTCAGAAACATCAAAAGAACACAGCCAAACCCAGACATCTGTAGTTTTCTATGTTTTGTCTTTATGGGCAATTGTGGCAGCTGCTGTCTTGTTTCTGCCTTATCTGTGCGTTCAGCTGAGCCCCAGTCTAGGCAGCAGTGCCCTTATTTTTATAGTCTCCAGGTGATTGTGTACTAGGAAACAACAGCTGTCTTGACTGTTCTATTTATCTTCATTTAAGAATTCCTAGTTGCAATAGGTATTCAACACTCATGAAAACTCAGAAATAACTTTTGGAATATAGCTAGAAAAATTATATATTTTTTTTAAGTACTAGTATGAGACTACAGTGTATAGTCTGTGGTTGTCACTACTGCTTTTATGTCTCAAATGTTTTTTTGAGGAGAGTGAAGATTTATGCTAAAATGTCTGTTGAAAGGAAATATATGTATCCAGGTAAAATCCTTCCTAATATTACATTTCTGTTGGGACTATACTGGTAAATCATGTCTTATTTATGCCAGGTTACCATTTTACTTATGTCAAGTCACAGGTGATTAGAACTCTCAACCGATTCTGGTTAAAGCTTCTTAACAATGACGCTACATTTACCTGTAGTTTCCTTCAAAAGGCTTTGATTTTTTTCTGAATTATATCTTCACGTTTTTAATTCTTGCCCATCAGACACAGAAGAAAATGTTTGCAAAGCTACTTTCTCTTGTTTTCTTCTTGTGCAAGCTGAGCTCTATGCAAGAATATAAATTCTCTCCATGGAGTGAGAGGCTTCCACTAAGTGTACAATTTTGTTTGAAGTATGCCACTGTAATCTATGAAGTTTATTTCAAACCAATTATTTTATAGCTGACACCACACAATAAATTGTCAAAGAAATGGACAGAGGTAATTGAAGGACACACTGGCTGGCCATTTTAAAAGTGCTGATTTCTGCTTGACCAATATGGTCAGAGCCACAGTCTGTAGAAGCCATAAATGATGAGAACAGGTGAAGATTTTATTTTGGCACAGTCTAGAAATAATATAGACAGCCATATGGCAGCTGCACATATCTGACAAGAATTCTATACATAGGTAAATATGTAATTTTTTATAATGACGAGCATCCATCATGAGTTAGACGCCACTGAACATTCCTGCTGGGTGGGCATATAGTAGTCAACATTTCTCCAACAGAAGAACCGGCTGTGATGACTGTATTGTTCCTTGGCTTCTTTCTGGCCTGGATTATCACATATAAATGAATTATACATGATATTTTTTTGGGAATGGAAGTTACCTTTTAAACCAAGTTAAATACATATATCTCTTTTTGTACCAGATTTTCTCGCCTGAATATTTCCGCCATGGTTACAAAAGAGATGGGTGTATGGCTCCAGTCTGTTCTGCATGAATGAAGAGTATAAACCCAGGGAGCAAGTGCCTCCTGCTGGATACAATAAGTTATTAACAACTTTAGGAATGTTGCAGGAAACCTGCAATGCTTTGGTGTCCTCTTCCTGTCCTGCACTCTCTTCTATTCCTATTCATCCATTCTTTTTACCTCTTTAACCACCTCAATGGATGCTTCCATTTATTCAGTATATTATTGCATCCCTCTTAAGGTTGGTTTACTCCATGTGATTTTATGAGTTCACAAAAGGTTGGAGGTCTTTGGAACAGTCTCACGAAGCAACATGGTTAGACCAATGAACGAGACTCATTGCAGACTTGCAATTTTACAATGGGAAAAAATATGTAGTATTTCACTATTAATATGTTTTCACAATAGGTTAAATATAATTAAGCTTACTATTACGTATTTACTTCATGGACATCTGTTTTGTGACTAGAGGATTACAGATCATAAAAGAGAGGCACACAAGGTCACACAATATAGAACAGGCAGGCAGTGTGGCGTAGTTGTTAAGGCTTTGGACTTTAAACCCTGAGATTGTGGGTGCAAAAAATATAAATTCTACAAAAGTAAGAACATTGTGGCCCTCAGTTTTAAATCTGTGGCAGTTGTTTTGGTAGACGTCAGTATTATTAACCAAGCCTTCCACATACTGTAAGTGACAGTCCATGTTTTAATTTATTTTAGTTGTATGCTAAATAGATATAAAGCTCCTAACATATAAGATTCTGTGGATTTTTTTTAAATATTCCATACACATACCCCTTTATTTTGATGCTATGGTTTTACAATCATTTTTTATTCCATATGATATATTATAGAACTACAGTCAAAAAACAATGATATTGCGTCTTCTCTTAACATGCACTGTCAGGTGTCTTATAATTGCTTAGACAGCCATTCATTACTGAAACTATACATTAAAAGCGAAGAATATCATAAGGATAAAGAAAACAAATGTTGCTTATATCAATTAATATAATTTACTGCTAGACTATTTAATCCACATGCTCAATCTATATGCATTGTAGCATCAAAATCATGAGCAAATGTTAATTTTTTTAAATGCTGCATGTACTATAAAAACAGCAGTTTTCTCTGACCTCAGTTAAATTGCAATGGAAGTAGCCTCAAAGTTTCCATGATAGTAACAAGTATAAGATAACAGTGCTTCATTTCTTCATGTAAAGCCCATATCCTTGAAACATTTATTTGCTGTTTACCCCCTTACAAAATGTAATAACATTTTAATAACGTATTCCTCATTTAAGCTTTTAAATACATGCTTGTGAGTGCTGCACTTCTGTTCTTAGCTTTTACAAACCATTAAAATGGCCTCTGTGCCCATAACAAGCAGATTGTGAGTAAATGGTCCCTCTTTGTTTGCTAGTTAAATTGTAAGAGTGCTGTTTACTAGCAGTACTGGATCTTCCATCTTTCTTAAACCCTATTATTATTACTGATGTGTAAAAAGAAAAAATAAAAGATTAAACACATATTAACATTGATAATAGCTTTTTATAAACAGAATCTTGTCTGCAAAAAGGGATTATTTTCTCTTTCCAAAATGGTATGTATTTGATCATAAGGTCTATTTGTACTTTCCAAGCTCAGACATGCATGCTGTAAGTGAAGGGGTGAACAGATGAGAAGTAGATCATTCTGGTGGAAGATTAAAATTACACACATTATTTTAATGTATTTTTTAATGGGGTAAGAAACATATAACAAGCTTTTCATTGTCTTTCAATCATGCATTATATCTCAGAGACATAGTACTGGTATGATGTGTGCACTTCAAGCATGTATTTTTCTTTAGATACATTTTTTCTTTGTGATTGTGACAGTGTTTCTGAAGGTTTTGTGGAGAATTGATATATATATTCATCTGTGGTAAGTTTTTAGGTTTAATATTTTAAGTTTTTTTTATTATGTTCTGGTGGTTGCAGCAATACCATTTTTTCATAATGGAGCTGTCATTTTGTGGGTTCATTGTCTAGATGTGATGGTCGGTTTCTAGGATCATGTTCTCAGAAGCTGCACATTGACTCGTCATTCATGTATCTATATAATGACCGACATCAAACTGAGTGCAATTTCCAAGACTATGGATTTTCTAAAAAGAAACAGTCTCTCAAAATACTTTGCACTGAAATCTTGATTTCTGATCTCCTGCATAGTTTTTGATATTGATTCCTGCTCTGCATTTTGGTTTAATTGCAAGTATATTCGGACTTTTCTGGTATAAACTCTTGTTTTCCTTTTTAACAGTATTTATTTCCTAATCTGTTCTAAAATCTTAGCACCATTATGACCTGATATTTACTTCTCAATGTGGCAAAACAAGCACATAATCCGGCCAAAGCATAATTGACTATTTCTGACAGAAATGTTGGTAAAGAAAGTGTTACCTTTATTATTCAGAGTATCCAGGAATTTGAAAAAGAAAAGAAATGTCCTGTGGTAAAAGCAACAGATGACCAAGGTCCGCCACAGGCTTTATCACCATGTCAAATGAGAACACGGTGTCTTAGTGTTGACCTCCTGTCATTGTAATTGTTGATTAGTAACTTCTCAAAGAACTTATTAAAGCAAGGAATAATTTTCATTTTAAAATAGAGAAGAGGATAGGAGGTCCCAAAATAAGTAAGAGGAAATAGTATAAAATTCTAGTATATTTTTCTATTTTCATATAACAGCATCTTTAGGTTCTGATGTGGTTATAGGGGCATTAAATACTAACCTCTTCTTAGAGTGGTGCAAGGCAACAAGGTTATATGATGAATGGTATGGAAGAACAATTGAGAGTAAACATTAGAAAAATATATCTGTTACTGCATACAACAATATGCTATGTTAGTCTTTATAGGCCTATAAGGTCATTATTATCACATATATAGACTACAATGAAATGTGCTCTGCGAGTGCTAATCAACCTGTTGCCAACTTCTGGTGCCCTGATAAGTAAGCAGAACTACCTTACCTTCAAACCTGAAAACAATTCACTTCCTTACCTGAAACATGTCAGAACGTGCTTGTTATAACAGATACAATAATAGAGAAATAATTATGTGAGAGTTTTAAAAAAAAGCCTCAAAACCAAGAGCTTTCTTAACTGAGTGCCAGATAAATACAGTCGACCCTTGACATACGACCGGCCTGACATACGAACAACTTGATTTACAACTAAAATTTTTGTTTTGATTTACGACCAACATCTTGCGTTACGACCCGAATGCGGTCATGTGTATCCGCTTGTGCGATTGTAAAGAAATAGCCGAGAGCGTTCGTAAGCGTCAGTCGGAGCCCAGATACATGTGTTTGTGGACGTAATTTCGATCAGTGCAGTGATTTATCTATATATATAGTTCACTAAGACCATGGCAAGCAAGACTCATAATTGCTAAGGAAGGAAGAGAAGGTAACAAAGGTAAAGAAAGCGATTGTTAAGGGATGTTAGCTAGTGGGCTGGCGCAGAACATGATGATGTCATCAGGCTGAGTCAGCACCGGCTTGCTTTGGAGTGTATTATTACAGCAGTTAACAACACGACCAGCTTTGAACTGAGTGCTCGACTACTGTCATTATTAACTTGAGAAACAGCGATCACAATCGAAAAAGAAGAAGGAAATTGTGCGGAAATATGAGAGTGGTGTTCGTGACCGATCTCGCTAATATGTACAGCATGTCGAAATCCACCATCTCGACAATTTTACAAGAAAAGATTTGCAAAAGGAGGCTCCTTCTAAACAATAACCACCTTCCGTTTCATTCTTCTCCTCCTCCCTTCCTGCAGCCCAAAGATGTCAAATTAAATGGTGAGTACAATATCAAATTGTTGTTTCTGGTAGGCTAGGCACTTTTTATAACTTTTTGGTTAGTACATTAGAAAAATTATTGGTGTTTGGTAAATTATGCACATTATACAACCCTTTTTTATTATGAAAAGGTTAAGTAAGTGTTGCTGTGGGAGGTTCGGAGCGCATTATGGGTATTTCCATTATTTCTTATGGGAAAAATAGTCTTGACTTACACCCAACTTGAGTTACAACCAGCCCTCGCGAACGAATTGTTCGTAAGTCAAGGGTCCACTGTAATAATGGACTTGCATACTGACACTTTCAAACTCAGCTTATTGGTGTCAGAATGCATTTTTCACAATTTTCTCAAATGCTGCTACATGCATTTTCTCTTCATAACACAAATCTATCACAGTTCACTAACTTGAAATTAACAAAATTATCCCTAAGCAAATTGAAAATGCTTCCCAAAGTATGGCACAGTCAAAAAAGTACCCATTAAAGAGGTCATCTACAGTAGTTCCAATATAAAAAAGTACCTGACAGAGACTCAACTGATGGAGATCTGTGTGGCCACTGACTGATAATGTGGAGAATTTCTAATTCCTTTTTGCTTTTTCTGTTTGCTATTTTAATTGCTGGCCCAGTGTTTCAGTTGCCGCTCTCTTTCACTTCTGTATTCCAATATTTTCTTTACTTCCTTATACGCCTGATGTGTACAGAGGCCACTTCTGTGGTGTTTATGATTTATATATTCTTCAAAAATACATATATTTTAAAATACATGGGAACCAATCACTTCTTGCATTTGTTAGATTCAGTAAACACTTGATTATAGAAAAGAAGGGTTTAGAGTGTAAAATCTGTACATTAGACTTCAGGTAAATTGATTTTTTCTTACTAAACACTAGCTCACAATAATATACCATAATTATAAATATGGTATACTATTAATATAGTACAATATAGAATATAAAGTATAGTATAGTGTAATTTTATTTTTTAAATAATTTTAATATACTGTGATAAATGATGCAAAGCAGAAAATCTCTTAGAATCCCTTCATCTCAAATTTTAATGAAGCTATTTTTCCCCAAAGGCGCCTAAAAAAAGCCAACTAGTAAAATGTAAAAATGGTACCCCAATGTAAAGAAAAAGCAATCATTTTCAAAAGAAAAAGGAAGGACAACTGATACAAAAACACTGATTCCCTCCTTCATCATTTATGTCACTGTACTCTGCTTGTGTTATGATTGATGTATTGTATCTTTTGTTATTTTAGATTGCATGTTCCACTTATCTATATCATAAGCTGTTTGTTTTGTGATGGCTGCCTATGAATAATTTCACAGAGTAGCATTGTTAAATTTGCCAGCTAATCTACTATGTCATCTGCTAGTTTAAATTAGATAATGCAGTGACAGTAGAAGCTATACATATTCACAGTTTACATAGAAAAATATCTCAGCAATAACACTTATATGGGGAGCTTAATGTGCTGATTATCAGAGGAAGAATTTATTGAAGTTAAATTAAAGTGCCATTTATTAGACAGAAAGCAATTAGAAATGTTTTATTAACAAATACTGTTAATTGTTTCATTATTAGAAAATATGGATAATGGAAAAATCATGATAAGTCTGTTTGTAATATAAATTAAGAAAAGTAGGTTTAGGTTTATTTGTCATATATAGGTTAACACAGGGTCAACATACAATGAAATGTGTACGTGTGATAAGAAAAACAAGTCACTCAGCCTAGATCCAATAAAGCTAAAAAATAATTAAAAATAATAAAAAAAAAATTACAAGTTAAAAATAGACTAGCTATATAAAATAAAATGTGTACATTTTAAAAGAAGTTATAGAGCAATATGAGTTGAATGAGCAGCAAGTACAAATGACAGTTATTGCACAGATAATGTTTTATAAGTACGGATGCATATTCCACAAAGTGCAGATGCATGTTCCAGTCAGTGTTCAGAGTGTATGCAGGTACAATTTGTGTGTGAGTAGTGCAATGTAGATGTAATGCAATGTATGTGTAATGTAAGGGTATGTAAGTGTTCAGGTGTTGCTGTTGAGGAGTCAAATGGCCTGGTGGTAAAAACTGTTCTTCAGTCTTGTAGTCCGAGCAGCCAGACTCCTGTATCGTCTGCCAGATGGTAACAAGGAGAACAGCTGGTGTGCTGGATGGCTGTGGTCCTTTATGATGCTGCTTGTCTTACGCAAGCACCGATGGAGGTAAATGTCTTCAATGGCAGGGAGACTCTTGCCCGTGATGTGCTCTGCTGCCTTCACCACTTTCTGTAGTGATTTTCGGCTGCTGGCAGAGCAGCTCCCACACCAGACGGCAATGCAGCCCGTCAGCAGACTCTTGACCACACTCCTGTAAAAGTTTGAGGTGATGTTGGCATTCATGCCAAACTTCCTCAGCCTATTCAGGAAGTAGAGCCGCTGGCAAGCTTTCTTAACCACAGTGTCTATGTGAAGGGTCCACGAGAGATCCTTGGTGATGTTTACTCCGAGGAACTTGAAGCTGTTAACCCTTTCAACTTCTACGCCGCTGATGTAGATGGCCTGGTGTTCTCCGCCTTGCTGTTTCCGATAGTCCACGATCATCTCCTTGGTTTTGCTGACGTTAAGAGACAAGTTGTTATCCAGGCACCAATTACTCAGTGCCAGCACCTCCTCTCTGTAGGCCGTCTCATTGTTGTCAGTGATAAGGCATATGACGGTTGTGTCGTCTGCAAACTTGATGATGGTGTTTGTGCCGTGTTTTGCAACACAGTCGTGGGTGAACAAGGGATACAAGAGGGGGCTAAGCACACAGCCCTGCGGCACTCCTGTGTTTAAAATGAGTGAGGAGGACGTGTGTTTGCCAACTCTCACCACCTGGGGCCTTTTTGTGAGGAAAGAGAAAATCCATCTGCAGATGGTCATCAAGCTTCAAGACGAGTTTTGTGTGGATGATGGTGTTGAATGCTGAGCTGTAATCTATGAACAGCATTCTTACATATGTATTTCCTCTTTCCCGGTGGGTGAGGGCAGTGTTTATTGTTAGCGCAATGGCATCCTCTGTAGATCTGTTTGCTGTGTAAGCAAATTGGAGAGGATCCAGCTTGTCGGGGAGGGAGGAGCAGATGTAACCTTTGACCAGTTGCTCGAAGCACTTCATAATGACCGATGTCAGTGCAACCGGGCGATAGTCATTCAGACAGGAGACTACCGGTTTCTTCGGGACAGGAATGATGGTGGATGCCTTGAAGGAAGTGGGGACCACCGACTGCCTCAGGGAGAGATTGAAGATGTTGGTGAACACACCTGCTAGCTGGTCAGCACACGCCCTGAGGGCATGGCCTGGGATGCCATCTGGTCCCGAAGCTTTGCGAGGATAGACCTTTTTGAAGGACCTTCTCACGTCAGACGTTTCAAGGATCAGAGTGACAGACTCACTGCCCCCTTGAGGATATAGCACCTGTTCTTTGTTGGCTGCATCAAAACGAGCATAGAAGGTGTTGAGCTTGTCTGCAAAAGATGCAGTAGGCTGAACACTGACTGTGTTTTTCTTTTTATAGTCAGTGATGCAGCACAGTCCATTCCACAGGCGCTTGGTGTCAGAGCTGTGGTAGCTTGACTCCACTTTGTCCCTGTAGTCCTGTTTGGCCTTCTTGATGGACCTCCGTAGGTCGTATCTGGCTGCTTTGTATGCATCAGAGTCCCCTGAGCCAAAGGCAGAGGTCCGTGCCTTGAGCTTAGCCCAAATCTCCCCATTTACCTAGGGTTTCTGGTTAGGATATATGCAAATGTAGGTTTTAGTGACAACATCGTCAATGCACTTGCTGATAAATCCTGTGACAGAGTCTGTGAATTCATTGCTGTTGCCATCAGCTGCATCCTCAAACATATGCCATTCAGTTGTTTCAAAGCAGTCCTGTAAGACCCCCTCAGTCTCACTGTCCCATTTGTAGATGTCCCTGTAAACCGGTTTTTCCTGTTTAAGTCTTTGTTTATATTCGGGCAGCAGCAATATAGAGCAATGGTCTGTTTTTCCAAAAGCTGGTCGAGGGAGGGGTTTGTAGGAGTCCTTGAATAAGGTGTAACAATGATCCAGTGTTTGATCACCTCTTGTGGGGGGAGAGATGTGCTGATAGTTTTTAGGGAGAACTTTCTTCATGTTTGCCGAAGCTTTATCAGCTTGTGGGGGGATGTAAACCACTCAAAAGGAGAACTGAACTCCTTCGGGAGGTAAAAGAGTCTAACTTTAATGGTCAGCAGCTCGAGAACCGGTGAGCAGTGCATTTTTAAGACACACACATCCGTGGCCCACGAAGAGTTAACCATAAAGCACACACCCCCTCCCCTTGACTTGCCTGAGTCCTTCATTCTGTCTCCCCGATAAACTGTGAACCCCTCTGGTATGACTACGCAGTCGGGTACGCTGGGCTCCAACCACGTCTCTGTGAACGCCAAAACGCAGCAGTTCGTGATGTCTTTTTGGTGCTTTATCCGTGCTTTATCCGTGGTCCAATTAGAGATCTTTAAAAAATCCATTGGTAAGCTGTACCTAGTTTGAGAATAGCAACACTATCTGTAATCTTTGTTTGTTATACATATGCATATTCATAAGGTAAGTCATTTATGGGAAAGCCAAGATTGTATAGAGTTAAGGATATATGCTGTTATTTAATAAGAAAGAAGAACTTACCTAGAAGAAATTATTGATATATTACCACTAAATATATATATATATAAAACTCAAGAATGTTTTTTTTGTAATAGAAGGAAAAAAATGGTCAGATAAGTGGTTCCGCTTTGATTTTGTTGAAGAGACTGAAAAATAACATTATAGGTCTTGACAGCCATTATGACAGGCCATCAAAGGTTGTTGAGCAAATAAAAAAATAATACTACCGCAATGGCAAATTATCCATACCAAAGAATTCATGTACATGAAAAAGAAATTTCAATGCAACATAAAAATCTGGCTTAGAGGGAGATATGACTCAATAGTTAGCTCAAGAACACAGAATTCTGATGGGCAAAAAAGCATCTGGTTTCATGAAGGTAACCAAAATTTGATGCACCATCAACATGAACAAATTTTACCTGAAGCAAAAAATATTACATAAATAAGAGCACTGAAAGGAAACACTAAAAGAAGCAGTTGTGACGATCCAAAATAAAATGCTAATAACAACTAAGAAGGCACACAGGCTTCCTAAGAGAGGGAGAGTAGGTCAATAATTTAAAAAAAAACAGCTGTTATGCAAAGATTTTGTCATAAACATTACTTAAGATTTTTTGGATTATTATGTTTGTTTATTTTGTCTGTTGTTCACTGAATATGTTATGGTAACAGGAATATATTACAAATGTAATATATTTTTACTTTAAATCAATGGATTTCTTCATAACCATAACATGTTGATTATCGCTCAGCCTATAGCGTCCAGGCCTGAAATCCCTGCCCAAGTGAAGTTTTTGTCTGGGCTTTTTCCTCCCACATACTAAAGATGTTTATATTAGATTAACTGGAATCCCTAAATTGGCTTTATTTAGGTGAGGAGTCCTCTGATGAACTGGCACGCGATCCAGAAATGGCTTAATTTGTGCAATGCTGAGAGGGTAGACACTGCCTCCCTGTGACTCTGATCTACATAAGCAGGTTTCAAAATAAATTGATGGATGGATATGTTTGTAATCTTGATATTTGTGCTAAGGTATGAAAATGTTATAAGGTTTGCACTTTATTGTTTTCATGTTAGTGTTGGAAATATGAGTAAGTACTCTGAGCCTGTACTCGGCAAAGAATGCCATATAAGAATAAAGTGAATTTTGTTTTATTTTGTTTTGTTAGCTAAACCTAAATGGAGTATAGCAGCAAAAATTTATTTCTTTTTCTAATATCTACTCTTCGACTTTTTTATTACCATTTTCTTGTCTGCTTTTCTGAATAAACAAAGATATGCTTGAATTTCTGTTCTCCACTCTATTCTGGGATGGAAGGAATCTGTGCATATCAAAAAATAAATAGAATTTGAATCTATTGTAAAACTAACTACTTATACCATAATGCTCTCCAAGGGGATCAAGTGCACAGCAATGGTGGGTATGTCTATAGATGCCTTCTCAGTGAAATGCACTAAAACTTTACCTGACAATAAAATAATTCATGCTACCTCCATTTCCAAGCAACAAATTCTGCAAACAATGACATGTGTTAAGACATTAATGGTTAGAAGAGGAAAAAATATTACACACAAAATTTAGCAAATGATTATCAGGCATCAGTCCACCAATATTTATTTTATACAGTACAGTGAGCAGCAAGCACTGTAATAAAATACCTCACTAGGCTAACAATATTACAATGCACTCTTAAAATTTAACAAATCGGGTTGCTTTTTTATCTTATTGTCTGATATAAATTTGTTGATTAAAAAAAAAGAGTAACAAATCGAATAGTGCAGTAAAGTATTGTCAATAACTTGTAATTTGCCATTCATGTACCGTACCATCAGCACCTTTCCTCTCTATCCTCTTGTGTCTGAACATCTTTTGACTGGCACTACCCCTCTCCAGCGTGTTCCTATACTGCCTGCTTCTCAGACTGTTATTATTTTTTAGACAGCTTTTTCACCTCCTGCCCGCTTTTATTCTCCCTCTTTGAAGGCAAATCTCTCTAACCCTAACCTCTTTCAATCACATCACCAAAGCCACAATGACCAATCAGGCCAAAGCCAAACTGGTTGCTCTGTGGAACCAGACACACAAACAGACCATAGCAAGGACATGATAAATGAAACTAATCATGCACTTCTATAACTAACAAGTGTATTTAAGAAGTATTACCACCATCTGTAAGTCAGTCATATCTTTCCAAGAACAGGGTGGTCCAGATCTAATTATGCAGATCCAGATCATCTGAATGACTTTCATTTATTGAAAAAATATATATATATTATATATATATATATATATATATTTATTTGCCCATCACTGTAATATAGTGCCCATCAGGTTCATTAGCTGTAAAAGGAATTGCCATGCCATTACCACTTTGGGGATCTTTTTGTTATAGGTGGAGTAAAATACTTCTCCAGTCAAATCTCTTTTCTACCATACTGGTACCTGGTAGGTAAATGCATCTTTTCCAGAAACAATTAATCTAATGTCAAGGAACTAAAATGTGACAGCACATTTTTCTTTTGAGCTCATGCTTGTGACCTTTAACATCCCGACTTACTAATTTTAATAAACACCCAATAATATGTGGTCTTTGTTTTCCACAGTTCATCCTCATATCTGTGAGCATAAACATATTTCAGTAAATATTCTACTTTACAAAAATTTACATTTACAATTTTCTAACCATATCATTGATTGTAATATTTTGCAATATTTTACATCGACATTAATACACTTGCAGTATGGAAACTGAAATGAATGTGTTCACCTTGCTTTGTCTCCTCACACACCCCACTCACTGCCTAACTTAAAATGCAAACTTCTAAAATCAGAATCAAAGTGAAAACTGGAAATAATAGTCTTATTATTAACAAAAATCCAAAATACAAAGCCCGAATTGTAAAACCCAGAATGGTCAAAATAGCACATAACTTACGAAGCAAAAAATACACAAAAATTAGCAAAGGACGTGTACAAAAACAAATGCTACTGCAAAAAACCAATGGCCACATGTTGTTTATTTTTTTTTATTGATTTTAATTAAAAAGGAATAACAATCCATATCATCAAACCAAACTTAACAAACCAAAATTCAACCACCAAAAGAAAGAGAGGAGAGCCAAACAAAAAAGCAAATTTTTAAAAGAAGGAAGATTATACTTTTCCTTGATGTAGAAGCTTATTCTAAAATGTTAGTGATTAGATCCTGCCATATTTTTAGAAAGTTTTGAACAGATCCTCTGAGTGAGAATTTGTTTTTTTTTCCAATTTCAAACATTTTAGCACGCCAGTTACCCACTGACTTGAAGGAGTTATGTTTTCTTTGAGTCGAACAAAACATGTCTATGTGCTAGTAGTGTTGTATAAGCAATTAAAATTATTTTGTCCTTCACCAATTTAAGCTTATCTGGGAGTACACCAAACACAGCTGTCAATGGGTTAGGAGCGATTGTGACACCAAAGCTGTCTAATAGCCATGCAAAGATTTTTCTCCATAATGTTGTTAATTGGGTGCAGACATGTGGCCCAATGAGGCTGGAGCCAGATAGCAACGTTCACAGGTTGAATCTTGCCCTGGAAACATTTTTGATAGTTTTAAATAAGATAAATGCACTCGAAGATTTTAAGTCGAATGATTGAGTGCTTTAAGCATATGGAGCTAGAGTGTATTCTGTGCATGCCTTCCTTCCTCTCCTTTTCTGAAATATTAAGTGAAAAATTCTTTCCCCATTGTACCCTGGGATCTTTGAAAGGAAGGGGCTTTAAAATATTTTTACAAATTGTAGACATGCTATCTGAGTCTTCAAGACTGATTGATATTTCTTCTGGAATAGAATAGGTGGAAGGTAAGGAACATTGGTAAGGTTCTATTTAGCAAAGCTTCTAGCTTGAAAGTAGTGGAAAAAATGGTGTTGATGAGAGGTTACATTTGAAACATAAATACTTTATACATTATCTATGTACAAGTCTCTGAATGTTTTAATGCAGACATTTTCCAAAGATTATATACTGTGTTTGTTTGAGAGGGTGGAAAAAAGTGGTTGTCATATAGAGGTGCAACAGATAAGAGCATGTTTAAATAACCCTTACCATACTGGTCTCGTCCCTCTGCCATGAATAAATTTGATAACATAAATTAACATAGTGCATTTAGGAATTAAACTAAAACAAACAAAAATAAAATTAAGTACCAAATATAAAGTTAGGTTAGGGAACTCCTCAAATGAACACAAAAGAATGATGTAGAGACATGATTTTTGGCATAATGTGGGGCATTACTTTAAACAAAGTGCACAAGACACCCAGCTTACTATTATATTTCAAAAAGGAAGGAAAAAGTATATAATGCAATTCTGTATGTTTTGTTCCATTGGTCTGGTTCAATTTGTTTTCGTAAATGTTGTATATAGTCATAAGATATCATGGATAAATACAGAAAATTGTCTTTGGCTTGTCCCACCATGTTGAATAAGACTGAATCTTTCCTAAATCAGGATCCTGGTACAGTTTATTTTCTGGCTGTAGTATGGAACTGCATATACTTTTAGGGGTTTTTGACACCAAGGAATCCAATAGGATTGCTTATTTTTCAAACCAATGTTTTGTTCTAAAGTTCATTTTCGATTTGTCTTGTTGTGTTCAGCTGCCGGGGTTGTCAGGATTTGGCCAGTAGAGGTGTAGCTTCATAGGTCGTGAGCCTGTCAGTCATTACTCAAAAGGATAAAAGGATCATTCACTTTCTTATCCAACTATGTGGATTCTAAAAACCTTCTTGCATATTAATTTCAACAATTTGTGTTTTTTCTGGTTTTGAACTCTGAAAAATACTTTTGGACTTTCTTTTTGTCTGGCTGTTTTTGGTCTTGGTATTTGGCGGGTTTTTGTTCTTCTGGTTCAGAGCCTTGCTTCATCTATTTTTTTTGTTCCCTTGTCTTTTCTACCAGTCATTCTCTTTTTCTGTTGCTCTCTGTGAAGAACACCATATTCACCACAGAAGCAGTTTGTTTGAGTTCAGTGCTTTTAAAAAATTGAAGGATATTTTTTTCCTTTGGTTAAGGTCTCTGTCTTCATTAAGTTTTCAATGTTTCCTTTTGTAAAAAAAAGCAGTGGCTGAAAAATTTGCCATACAGAATGAGTAATTATTTAATGTACATTGGATTTGAATTATACTAATTGTAACATTAGTACAGTGAGTCACACAAGAAAACATTCCAAGTGATAAGAAGAATATCTCGTAAACCTTCTAAATCTATACTAAATAACGGCAAAGCCCTCACTCACTCACTGACTGACTGACTGACTGACTGACTGACTCATCACTAATTCTCCAACTTCCCGTGTAGGTAGAAGGCTGAAATTTGGCAGGCTTATTCCTTACAGCTTCCTTACAAAAGTTGGGCAGGTTTCATTTCGAAATTCTACGCGTAATGGTCATAACTGGAAGCTGTTTTTCTCCATTTACTGTAATGGAGATGAGCTTGAAAGCCGTGGGGGCGGAGTTTGACATCATCACGCCTCCCACGTAATCACGCAGTACGTAGAAAACCAGGAAGAGCCCCAAAAAGCACTGAAGAAAACATGCATTATATAATTGAGAAGGCAGCGAAACAATAAGAAGCGAGCGAGTGATATATACAACCATATTCATGAGTTCTGCTACTTCGGAAACAAAGCACAGTGTAAACCAACACTTTAAATTAAGTTCATAGACAGGCTGCCGCTGGCGTTTGTAATTTAGTGCCTGCCCATATAAGGCCGTCCGTCAGCGGCAATCCAATAGCAAACTGCCACGGGTAAATATTCACCGGTGAAGGACTGTGCTTATGCAGAGGAAGATGAGATAGTCAGGGTGGTGTTTGGCACAAACTCAGCGAAACTGCGAGAGAAAGTTTTAAGTACCGGGACTTCGGTAGCATTAGATACAGCCATGGACATAGCACGACATGGCAACAGCACAGCTGGGAACCTTCGATGCATGTACACCGAGCGGCTCACGTGAACTGACGCAGTGCACAGACAAAAAGCAACAGTTCCGAAGAGCGCTGAACAAAAACCGAATTACACAATTGAAAAGGCAGCAAAAAAATATGAAGCGTCTGATAAATACAAGATAAGTATGTAATAAGTACAGCTACTGCAGAAACAAAGCACACGGTGGAAAAAGTGAATGTCCCGCTAAAGGAAGACAGTGTTAAAAAAAAAACCCGTGCATGCAGTGTGTCAGGTCTCAGATAAAGAAGAAGACGAGCTGTTTATTGATGCAGTAAGAAACGAATCTTTTTCATAGCTTATTTAACACACTACGTCTCCGCTGCGATACGCGGGTATATATATATGTATATATATATATACCCTGATCTACATACTCGAATAATGAATACTTTATTCGCAATCAATGATTGTTTTGGTAAAGCCATACTCAGTGTATTCATTAGATGAACGGTAAAAAAGTAAGAGCGAGGGGAGGGTCACTTATTGAGGCATGCAGGCAAAACCACATTAGCACGCTGGCTCGATGTACGAAAAAATATATCTTTTCAAGTTCTATTTAGTCCATATGTGTCAAATTCAAGGGCCACGGGCCACATCCGGCCCGGCATGTAATTATATCCGGCCCGCGAGATCATTTTATATACTGTATTATTGTTATTAATGGCCCGGGTATATGAAGCGCTGGTAACACAATAAACTACAGATCCCATAATGCATCGCTTCAGCTGCCTTGCCGAACACTTACCGCGTTAATCAAGTCTAGCTTGCAAATTATTGCGAAGCTAGCCCACACGATGCTTAAGAGAAAAGTTGATTCTGAAAATAGAGCCTTTAAAAACCGATGGGAGGCTGAGTATATGTTTACTGACATTGCCGTTAAACCCGTGTGTCTCATTTGTGGAGCTAATGTGGCTGTAATTACAGAATTTAGTCTAAGACGGCACTATGAGACAAAACATCAGGGTAACCTGAAAGACCTGAATGCAATGCAGAAGATACAGAAAACAGAAGAATTAAATAAGAATCTGACACTTCAGCGGACGTTTTTACCCGTGCACAATCACAAAGTGATTTCAAGTGTAGCTGCTTTTATGGGAGACACAAATGCACCAGTGCAACTTGCCCCACTTTCCCTGTTGCCAAGTAATGTTGAACCAAGTTGTCACTACGGTGTTCCCAAATACGCACTTTGCTGATAAACTGAGCGCACGGCGCTTTGGTGACTTTGAAGAACAAAAAAAGTCCGTCTACATGCGGCTCGAACCTTGTGCATGTTTGGTAGCACATATCTGTGTGAGAAGCTCTTCTCAGTGATAAAGACTAACAAAACAGCACACAGGAGTCGCCTCACTGATGAGCACCTGCAGTCCATCCTGAGAATCTCCACAACACAGAACCTCACACCAAACATAAACGAACTTGTTGCCAAAAAAAGATGCCAGGCGTCCAGCTCTAAAATGACATATGAGCAAAGACAACTGAATGATTTGATTTGTTATTGCTGAAAGGAACACATTTTATTTATATTTCCAGGTTTTGTTATGCAGCATGTTCATATTTGAATTTGTATAATTTTGACAGGATATATTTTTATGGAGAGCAAAATCTTTTGGGATATTTAAAATCTAAGTTTATTTTTTATATAAAATTACATAAGAGTAAAGAAATTTGAATGTTTGTTCTTTTAAAGTTTACTTTATTTCTAACTTGTATAATTTAGACAGGATATATTTTTATGGAGAGCAAAATATTATAAGTTGTTTAAGGTTTGAGTTGATTTATTCAGGAATAATATTCCTGTCTGTTTTTACCATTCCTACCAAAGATATTTCTGTCGACTAAATAAAAATTCCTTCTATTTAAAATTTAAATAGAACTTGAACAAATACGATAGTTCATAATATCCACGCAGACTTGCACGTAAGAGCGGGAGTTATCCGTTTTAACAAGCAGCGTCTTGCACTGATACGAAATAGCTGTGTGTGTATATATGTAGATATGTATGTATATGTATATATATGTTTATATATGTGTGTGTGTATGTATATATATATGTATTTGTGTGTATATATGTGTGTGTATGTATGTGTGTATGTATATGTATGTGTATATATGTAGATATATATATACGTATGTATATGTGTGTGTGTGTATATATATGTGTATATGTATAGATATGTATATATATATGTTTATGTGTGTGTGTGTAAATATATATATATATTTATATATATATATATATATATATATATATATATATATATATATGACAGCAACACTCATCACTCACAACAGTGACAAAACAATTACATTGACAATCATGTTACGTTATTTTCAAAATGTTTCCTTTTCTTTTTCATTGCTTCTTTAACACACTACTTCTCCGCTGCGAAGCACGGGTATTTTGCTAGTAACAGAATAAATGATATTGTTAAAAAAAAAAAATCACTCATTTTTATAATCTCACTGGAGAATTTAAAAAATGTAAATACTTAATACAATCACAGCAGCCATTTCTACAAGTCTCATGTTCTAATACCACTGATCACCAAAATTATACAAGAGTCTTATCTGCACTTTCCTTCACTATCCAGAGACAAATCCCACATGCTGACATTCTGTTGCAAAGGGCTTTTTTGCATCACACAGAAATATGTCTTCAAATAATTCAACCATACCTAGACCCTCGCGATGACTTCATATCACAAGGTTTCCATCTTGTCTTTCAAAAAACACTTAGATTTTTATTCTTAGTTAAGTTGCCTTTCAGTTAAAAAAGAAAACATGAGAAGATGGTGAGTAGATTGTATAGGGCATCTATCACAACTGCAAGCAACAAGGATCTTTCTAAGCCAACATTTTGCTTTTCTTGAACATTGTTTCAAGAAGTTGTCTTATGTCCTTTCTAAAAATCAGGAAACAGGCGTTGAAGGGAAAGAGCAGAAATGAATTTATTTTTAAATTGTAGTTAACTCTTCCCCACCACTAAACAAATGATTAACCTTTAATTTTTTTTTAATAAAATTCACCTTTCCTGTTACCTCCCAGTATAAAAAATCTCACAGTGTTCCAGTGTTGTGCTGAAATGTCACTTGCTGCACTTGGGTCTCATTCCAGGTGGTTTGTTGTGAGGTTGGTGTGGCAATGCGCCATCAGTGCATGCTTCCAATGTGTCCCCTCCCAACCTTTTTATGTTATGTGTTAGTTCATCTTTAGATACACAACATATAAAGTATCAGCAGCCAAAACATTGTGTCTGTAACTTAGTTTTTATTTTGGAACATTGGAAATATTTTTCCATTTTTTTATTTAAATAAATGCATATTTACACTCTCTTGACTCCTATAATCCTGCACCATGTCACAAGGAGCCAGAACCTATTCTGGCAGCATTAGGTACAAAGTGGGAATTAAACCTAAATGTAACAGTAGTCTATTTCCAAGCTCTATCATGTACCTGTCTACACTCACTCACTCATAGTGGCCAAATCAACCTAATCCACACATCTGTATTATTCTGAATTTTATTTGAAGAATTCAGGAGGAATAAAGAAAAAGCAGGAAGAATAGGACAAAATATACATAGTCTGTAATTTGATCCAAGGAAGTCGTAGCTGTAAGTTATCAACATTAACAACTGTGCCACTGCACTGACAATATTGAAATATTCTGAAACTGTGTGTTTTTTCATTAATAAAATATTAAAGAGATATGTTGCGCAAAGAAAGAATCCCTGCAGTATTTAAATTTTTTAAGTTTAAGCTCAGTAAGATGAGGTACAGTATGGTAATTTATTTGTACTTATCTACCTATGCATCTATCAGTCTTTAGCATATATAATGTAATTTTTTTTCATAGTCCCGAGATTTCATCTTTGATACAGAGCACAGAGTTTGTACAAGATGAATAACTTGCTATATAGAATATAATGGAAAATTATATGGGGCACAAGTATGCACTGATGTTGCGGCGGTTTCCAGAAAGACAGTGTATCTAAAAGCTTCCTACTATATGCACAGTAACGTTGCTTTTGTCTAAAATATTATCAACATGTGCTATTGCTAGACAAAGGCAATCCTGAGCAGACTGCTATGAAAACACATAAGAAAATCAACTTTCAGGCACATAGAATGGTGAGTCATATTTCAGCCTTGCCAAGTCAAAAATACTTTCTGACACGACACAACCCCACACATGATTAAAAGTCTTATTGGCTATTTCTGTCAGTGCCTGTCGCAGCTGCAGTAAAATGTGAATGCAGAATGCGTAGTTATTTTGTTGACCACAAAAATATTTTATTTATGCTGGTGTGCACTGTATGTTTGCAGATGACTAAAAGCAATTTATTGCAACATATTTTCTAAAATGAAATTTAGAGTATTGGGTTTGTAAGAGTAGTAATTTTATGTATTTGATTAATATTGGTTATTTAACGAGGACTTCCCTTCAATCCTTGAGTCCTGCTTTGTGCACCATGTCAAGACATGTGCAGTACCAAGTCATATATTAGACTATTAGTGTTATTTAGCATGCAAATTTACCTATTACCACATACAAGATCAAGATAAAAACATGAACAACCAGTCAGAATACGGCAATTTTTCCAGTTTGTTTTAAACTTTAAGCAGTTAAATTCCAATGAATACCCTGAAATGGTACAAAGGTGAACTGCCAGAGGTTAAAAAAACGTATTTTTATTAAAATGTGAAAAATAATATAGTTATTAAAGTTAAACAAAAAGGCCTTTTTTGGTAACAAATAAGAGGTTAATAGGCTATGGGTGACTCCTTACAATTAAAAAGACTGATAAAAGAAAGATGTTAGACACTTTTCTATAGCAATGGAAGTTAACTGAGCCTTGAAAGTTAATGCAAACAATGCCTACAGGTGTCCAAACTTTTGTTGAATACTTATAAACCCTTTAATTATATACACTTAATGCTCGACTCTGTTGTTTCACTCTCATGCATCATTTGGTAAATATTGCACTGTATTTTGCTATCATAATGACAAAAAAGGCAGTTGACAATGGAAGATGGACAGATCATACATCATTTATCCAACCTGCTATATCCTAACACAGGGTCGGGGGGTCTGCTGGAGCCAATCCCATCTAACACAGCATGCAAGGCAAATCCCAGGCAGGGTGCCAGCCCACTGCAGGACATACACACACACACACACACACACACACCAAGCACACACTAGGGACAATTTAGGATTGCCAATATAACCCTTAAAAGTATAGGCCTTTCCTTTCAAGAAATTGAAAAGAAAGCAAAGCTGTGCTTGGAGCTGTTGTTGTCCTGTGAGGCACTTATATTTACATATATATATTGTCACACGTGTGCAAATAGGGGACATCTTCAAGACTCTTCTATGGTTAACAATACCACCCTGGTAGGACAGGTGGCACTAATGCTTTCTTCCATTTTGGCCACAGCTCTGAGGTGCACCTGTCAGAAAACGCCTCGTCCACCCCAACTCCTGACATAAGCCCTGTCTCTTCCAGGAGTATATGTATATAGTCAGGAAGATAACCGGAAGAAGGTTGTGAACTGGGAACTATATGCGCTACAAGAAAGAGCTCCATAGGCAAACCTTGGCTTAAGAAGTTTACGTTGGCAGCCATTCCTTTTAGTATGATTGCACCTTTTCTTTTTTAAAGTTTTTGTGTTATGTTTCTGCTATGATTCTGTGGCCGTTCCCAACTGGCATAGTCAGCAGGATCTTCCCATTTGGACCCACTAGGTGCACCCTGTGACAGTGGTACAGCAACTGCCCGAACAGGTTAAGCAAGTGCAGCTGCAGGTTGCAGCCCAGCAGACAGACTTTCTGAAAGCAGAGGTCAAACAAGATACAATCAAAGCCCTCTGTGAAAATAGGGCCCAAAGACCATCCAAAGTACTGATGTCCCTCTGGCCTTGAGACATACCTCTTGAGGGCCGCCAATAGACACAAATGGCATCAAAATTGGCACTGCTTAGGTGCCTCATGCACATTCAGATCCAGAAAAGTATGCTGCAGACAATTGTGACACTTTAAAAGAGGAGATCCTCATCCGCACTGTCTCACCCTGGAATGTCAGGCCTGGTGCTTCCATGAGTAGAAGTTTGACTATGACAGGCTAGGGATCTGCTGGTTCGAATCCCGTAAATGCCAAAAGGGACTCTGCTCTGTTGGGCCTATGAGCAAGGCCCTTAACCTGCAATTGCTGAGTGCTTTGAGTAGTGAGAAAAGCGGTATATAAATGCAAAAAGAATTAAATCTGCTTCAAACGGGAACATCATGGTTATTTATTGTAGTTGGCTGTAACACTCTCCAATACATAGACACAGCAAACAGGCAGGGTCGGGACCAGGTCAGTGGCCAAGTTATACTGCACTTACAATGTTCCTTCCATCACCCATTGGTGACAGGCACTTATAGCAACTTCTAGCTGCTGCTCTGCGAACCTGCAGTTGCCTTGGCGATGGACAAGCACCCCTCCACATAAACGGCAGTTGTGCTTTAGATGGTCATCCCGTTTGGTCAAAAAAACCTCACAGTCTTCTAGGTCATCACATATGGCTGTAAATATCTAACATAATAAGTGAGCAAATTACATTTCACAAAAAGCAAGTGTCTTGATAGAGATCTTAACCGATGGCAATGACAGAGATCTATTGCCAAAATGTAATAGAAGAATATAAACTCTGAGCAGTAAATTTTTAGTTAATTTGCATGGAGTTTTTAAGTGATTAAAAAAGAGTTATGTTTTATTTTTGCTATTATCTGAAGAGATAACTAACTTACCTTGATCTCAGTAAGGCTACTGTAGCAAAATAAAATATAGAGATATTCTTAAATGAGGGATGCAGTCTTTTACAAGAAGAAAGAAACACTGTAGACATGCCACAGCCGACATTGCTCCCTACCAGCAGTTGGGATTCCAATTTGACTTCTGACAGAAGTGAAGAGTTTACACATCCTTGTAATGGTCATTTAAATTTCCAGTTTGTAAAAATTTGCTATGTGAATGGCAACTCTAAATTTATTTAAAATCCAAAGAATATATGCAGATGTCAGAATGGAGAAGATTGCTGTTGTTAATGAAGAAACCAAAGTTTATAGATAGACTTAAATAACTTTTCTGTTTTCTGCAAATATAAAGATACTTTTACTGACTTTCCATGAAAAACACAGTCTTATAATATATTATATTATAATTATAACAGTCTTATAATGAAGTTATACAGTATCAAATAAGAGTGCCGTAGTCTGTGTTACAGAAGAGGCAGTAATTGCCATGTAGACTGCATAAGGCAGACTTGTCATTCATAGGGTAGGATATAAAACTTCTCAGCCATGCAAAAGTTTTAAGTCATAATTCAGGTCCCCTCTCTTCCTTTTTAATGTAGTTTATGCTGTCACACTGGGAGCCAAAAGGAATGCTGGAAAATATTCCAAACTTGTCACATACAAATAGTTTTTACACAGTTTATAGGTTATACAAGATATTTTAAAGACATTAATAAATATCCATTTTCGAAAAAATCTACACAGGTCAGGATGACAATGAGATTAATATTTAATATAACAAATTTCCAAATTTCAACTCTTCTTTAATTCATTTTTGTCTTTCTGTATTTCTTTCTGCTTAATAATGAGTGTGTTATTAGTTACATATAGTACAGGCGCCTGCAGCGTCCAGCTCTAAATCAAAAGTGATGTTTCAAATCTATAATACAGAATCAGTTACGACAGATTTATACTCATTATTTCCATTGTTTTAATTTTGTGACTGCTGTAGACCATCACTGTTAAAGCTATTTATCGTTTGCACTGACAGTCTTTCAAAAGTATCTCACCTGCATATATTGCTGGAGCAATAAGCAGGTTTTCTCACTTCTTACAGCTACTGATGTTCAAATCACCAAAGCCTTTTTAATATTACAAATGAAGGTTGAATTAAAATAAATAAACTTAAATCTTGGAAAACTTCCATCAACCCGCTTATGGTGAAAGTTGTATGTTATTCAGCATAGAGAAGCAAACTTATTAATACTTGTCATTTAAAACTACTCTATAAATTGTAAGTTATTAATTCTGTTCCAAGAAAAAGAAAACCAGACATAAGGATATCATTCATGGCAAAACAATTGCTCACTGTTAATATATTTTTTCTTAATTAAATAATCATTTTTTTAGCACAAATAAGGATAGGACAAACATGACAGAGGAAGGGTAAGTGCTTTAAAGGAGCCCACAACAAGTATAGTCACCTACAACTTGAGATATTTTCTTGTTTATTTCAAGTAGCTACTCCAGTAAGACCTCTCCAGAAACATGTCTGTTCTGTTTATTACTAAACTCCTCTAACAACTAAAAGACAGAGTGACAAAATAATGGAAACAACAAATAAAAATGTATTGCTGAGCAGCTTCAAAAATGGCCTCAGAATTGAATTAGCACTTCTGTGACCCAGTCTCAAAAAACTGTAGGCTGTGAGTTTCTCAAAGGTGAAATTTAAGGCAAGGCTGCCATTTGGCAACCATTTGTACTTAAGGCCAACACACAAGGAGTATTAATATGGTCTGAAGAGTAATTTTTCTCATTATTTCCTCCATGTGGGTGGGTTTACATTTGTAGAAATCTAAAGGAGACATTCAGTTCACAATGTCTGCTACCATATGTTAAACATGGTGGAGGATCCATAATGTTGTGAGCAGGGCAAGTCTTTATGTTTAATGTATGCTTTGAATGGCTGTATAATGTCCCAAGGATACAAGGTGATTTTGTAGGACTGGGTGCATCCTATGGCACAAACATTATTTCCTCATGTTGTTCCCCTATTCTGGGATGAAAATGCCACCATACATGCTGCTAAACTAATTCAAGAGTGGTTTCACCAGGTTGAATTCAAACACCATGGATGAACTTCCTAATAACCAAATCTAAAGTTTATCACTGAACCTTTACTGTAAGTCCTTGAGTACAAGGTGTCAAATAGATTTACACCTTTCTCATCCCTGAAGAAACTGTAGGCTTCTTAAAGAAGGGTGTGATATCTAACTACACACATTTCAGGGCTTATATCAGTTAAAGTAGGACTGAAGTTGTTCTGTAGGCACAAGGCAGCTCTACTGCTTATTAGGTCCTTGATATTATATTATATTGTTAGATTTTCTTATTCTTTGTACCCTTGTATGTGAATTATCTGACACATACCTGACAAGGTATTTTTCTTTCATAATTTTTCAGAAGAAGCTCTGTGGAAAGAAATTGAAAAAAAAAATTCTGTGGACAGACATGTAATACTTATAGATGAGCCATAGGCTAGATGAAAGGTATGATCCATCCAGTTTCTGGCATGATGGTGGAGCAAAAATATGAAGAGGAGGCAAAATTATCTCTGGTGGGTCAGCAAGTGATTTATATGCTACATTTTTTCCCTGGAACTAAATGCTTATGGTGTGTCTAGTTCTTTATAATTTAATAAGACTGTTTAGCATGACTGTCCCATACGCAAATGAAATAACAGTACTTGATTTCCAACCTGCATCCCTAGTAGCAGTGCCACTACTTTTAGATCAATTCTGATGTTTGAGTTGTAATTGTTGTACTGTATATATACAGTGGTGTGAAAAACTATTTGCCCCCTTCCTGATTTCTTATTCTTTTGCATGTTTGTCACACAAAATGTTTCTGATCATCAAACACATGTAACCATTAGTCAAATATAACACAAGTAAACACAAAATGCAGTTTTTAAATGATGGTTTTTATTATTTAGGGAGAAAAAAAAATCCAAACCTACATGGCCCTGTGTGAAAAAGTAATTGCCCCCTTGTTAAAAAATAACCTAACTGTGGTGTATCACACCTGAGTTCAATTTCCGTAGCCACCCCCAGGCCTGATTACTGCCACACCTGTTTCAATCAAGAAATCACTTAAATAGGGGCTGCCTGACACAGAGAAGTAGACCAAAAGCACCTCAAAAGCTAGACATCATGCCAAGATCCAAAGAAATTCAGGAACAAATGAGAACAGAAGTAATTGAGATCTATCAGTCTGGTAAAGGTTATAAAGCCATTTCTAAAGCTTTGGGACTCCAGCGAACCACAGTGAGAGCCATTATCCACAAATGGCAAAAACATGGAACAGTGGTGAACCTTCCCAGGAGTGGCCGGCCGACCAAAATTACCCCAAGAGCGCAGAGACGACTCATCCGAGAGGTCACAAAAGACCCCAGGACAACGTCTAAAGAACTGCAGGCCTCACTTGCCTCAATTAAGGTCAGTGTTCACGACTCCACCATAAGAAAGAGACTGGGCAAAAATGGCCTGCATGGCAGATTTCCAAGACGCAAACCACTGTTAAACAAAAAGAACATTAGGGCTCGTCTCAATTTTGCTAAGAAACATCTCAATGATTGCCAAGACTTTTGGGAAAATACCTTGTGGACTGATAAGACAAAAGTTGAACTTTTTGGAAGGCAAATGTCCTGTTACATCTGGCGTAAAAGGAACACAGCATTTCAGAAAAAGAACATCATACCAACAGTAAAATATGGTGGTGGTAGTGTGATGGTCTGGGGTTGTTTTGCTGCTTCAGGACCTGGAAGGCTTGCTGTGATAGATGGAACCATGAATTCTACTGTCTACCAAAAAATCCTGAAGGAGAATGTCCGGCCATCTGTTCGTCAACTCAAGCTGAAGCGATCTTGGGTGCTGCAACAGGACAATGACCCAAAACACACCAGCAAATCCACCTCTGAATGGCTAAAGAAAAACAAAATGAAGACTTTGGAGTGGCCTAGTCAAAGTCCTGACCTGAATCCAATTGAGATGCTATGGCATGACCTTAAAAAGGCGGTTCATGCTAGAAAACCCTCAAATAAAGCTGAATTACAACAATTCTGCAAAGATGAGTGGGCCAAAATTCCTCCAGAGCGCTGTAAAAGACTCATTGCAAGTTATCGCAAACGCTTGATTGCAGTTATTGCTGCTAAGGGTGGCCCAACCAGTTATTAGGTTCAGGGGGCAATTACTTTTTCACACAGGGCCATGTAGGTTTGGATTTTTTTTCTCCCTAAATAATAAAAACCATCATTTAAAAACTGCATTTTGTGTTTACTTGTGTTATATTTGACTAATGGTTAAATGTGTTTGATGATCAGAAACATTTTGTGTGACAAACATGCAAAAGAATAAGAAATCAGGAAGGAGGCAAATAGTTTTTCACACCACTGTATACTTTGTGATACAAAGCAGGGAGTCAGCCAGTCCCAAACCCCCAACACGAACACACACAGAGTCCCAGGTTCAAAAAAATGTATGTTTATTACACCAAAACACACAATACCTCCACAAGATAACAAAAGCACCGTTTTCTCTCTCCACAAACCAATATCTATTTCTGCTCAGTTCCTCTCACTATTGCACTGCCTTTCTCTAGTTGAGTGTTGCTCCATGTCCTCCCTGCTCCAACTCACCTTGGTAAGGGAGTGCTTTCCCTTTTATTAAGGACTCAGGAGTACTTCCAGTCCGAGGGCCACTGCTCGGAAGCATTTCCGGGTTATGTGAAAGTCCATTATAGTAGGGAGCTTGTCTTCCTGCAGTGCCCTCTTGCGGCACCCATTGACCCAAGCATGGCTGCTCTCCCAGACTACTTCTCCCAGTATGCCCTGCTGGCTTCCTACTGGGCACTGATATCCGGGGCTGCTGCCATCTAGCATGCTGGGGGAGTAAAAAGCCCCCAGTGACATCTTCCCTTTTCAGTGGGCTGTTTGTCCATCCCTTTTGGTCTTTCCTTCTGGCTCTGATTCACTTCTCCGCCCTGACTGGGATGCCTATCTGCCTGTTAGAAGCCTCCTGTACGGGTAAGGAACCATCCCCTCTTCTGGCCGGGGTGCCCACCCAGCCCATGTGGCATGTAAAAGTTATAATATGAGAAGAAATCACAAAAAATAGTGATTACAGTAAAAAGGTAAGTGAAAGAAAAATGTAAAGATGATTCTTGTGATCATTATGCCAAAATCAATAAGATAAACCCAAAAGCGTGGAAGCAAATTCTTCGATGTCCAGTGTAAGTGGTTTTTAAAATGCATTGTCATTGACATCCTCTGAAAGATTCCATTTACAACATAATTGGTTAATTTATTTCAATTACATTTTTACTTAAAAAGATTTACCTATGTGTCAATCTGAAATATGAAAAGTGAAAAAAAAAAAACTGTAGCCTGTCTTCTAGGTATGGAAATGTTTTATGGCTTCATTTAATTATTACCTAATTAGCTTGAAACACATCAGTCAAGGAGTTTTTCTCTTATTATTATTTTTCTTTATTTAGCAGATGCCTTTATCCAAGGGCACCAACAAATACAAATCACTGTACACATAAAATGAATCAACAGACAAAGTTAACAAAAAACATAGAACAGAGTTTAAAGTAGAGCACAGCAAGGTTTGTGCTGCAGTTAGTCCCAAGGCAAGATAACACTACAAGTGGAACTCACACAGCACTGGTGTTGCTTGACAGTTGATTGATTCAGTACATCTGCAGATATCAAGGAGGGGAGCAGAAGTAAAGAAAGCTTAAGTAGTGCCAAGATCCTTTGTTAAAGGGAAATGTCTTCAAAAGGTGCCTTAACATGAGTTAAATGAGAACAGCTTGGATGGTAATGAGCACTAGCAAACCAGGTTGATTTCCAAGTGTAATGCATTGCTGTGTTCTCAATTCCACTCCCTGGCATAGTCAAAGATATCTTTTAATGGTGAATTTTAAAATGTCCCTGTGTGTGAGTATACTCATTGATGTAGTGGTATCTTTTTCAAGATTTGGATACATAATTGTTCCACTTTCCCAAAAGAGGTACTTGTTCCTTATGATTCTGACCCTGTAAACAAGTAATATAGAATAAAGAATGGATAAATGATCATCAGTTTATGAACTGCTTGTTTCTGTAAAGAATACAAATAAATTTAGTGCAGCATAGCATGCCATTCTCAAACCCATGTATATCGGTAGCATTGCGTGCAAGTTTAGAAACAGCTATAGACAGAATTTACTCACCCACATTCACACTCACATAAAAGCCCATTTGGAATTGCCAGCCAACTAGACCAGAGGCCTCATGTATAAACAGTGTTTATGCACAAAAATGTTGAGTACGCCCGTTTCCACGCTCACTTTGAGATGTACAAAAACTAACCTTGGCATAAAGCCATGCAAATTCTCATGCCAGCCTTACCCTGAGCATATGCAAGTTTCCACTCGGTTTTGCAAACTGGCGGAACCCAGCATCAAAGTAGTGCTACAGCTCCGGTGTGGTTTCCCTTTCTTTTTTTAGATTCACATCCCTGATGCGCCTTTAACAATACACTGAAATTAACTGCATATCGTTTATAAATTTAAGGCATCTGATTGTAATCAACCTGTAACAATATATTGGTCCACGGAATGGCCAAACTATTCCAAATACCATAGCTGCTTTAGCGTTGCTACTCTCAGTGCACCACTCAGCGTATTTTAACCCACTGCATCTGAATGTGGAATCACAGCTGTACAGCAGCTAATCAGAAAGCTCAAAGCTCAGCTGTTTTGAGAGAGCAGAGGATTATCGGGATACAGCATCTAACCCTAGGTTAACAATTATATCACACGATGCCTCAGCCATGAGCACAGTCTATTTTAACCTTTCTCATTCGGCAAACTCTTCAGAGCCTTTCCTGCATGAACCTCCAGGTTCAGAAATAGTTTCATCCCAAGAGCTATAAACGCACTCAGCCAGTCCATCAAGTGCTCCTGGTGGAACTGTTTTGTACTTAGAATTACAATTATCTCACTGTAAACCTGCATTGCAGTTGTAATACTGCACAACCTGAGTCACTTTATGAACCATTTGCACTATACTGTATGTACATGTATATTGTACTTATTGTTTTTATAGTGTTATTACCATTATTGTTATTTTATTATTTTAAATTAAAATAAGTTTATAGAGGATTTGAATATTGAATCTCATTTTAATATACAATAAAGGAATTCAATTCAATTCAATAGAAGAGAGTGTATATTTACAGATGATGACGACTGGCTTCTGAGTCAATTTAGATTTCCAAGAGCTATCTTTTAGGAGCTCTTAATATAATTTTTAAGATGAAATGCATTAAAGTATGTATATTACATTATATAGATACATTTTTAACTTAATTTAAATAATGTATACTATTAATAATTAAATGTGTGGGCACAGTGGCACAGTGGTAGAGATGAGCTGGCCCTATATCAAGGGATTGGTCCTGCCTCATAGTATATGCTTGCTGAGCCTGGGTGGATAGATGGATGGAATAATTAAACATGTACTGTACTACGAAGATATTTCAATGTTCCTTAAACGTTTTAAAGAATCGGCATTTTAAGCTTACAGATGGTCTGACATTATAAAAGAGCTTATTGTGTGGTGATTGATTACATGTAGAAAGAAAAGGAATGACAATAATCGGGGGTTGGTACATTTGAAAGAGACAGTACTGCTGCATTAAATTATTTCATCGAAGGTCACGCATGTTCCAGCAAGCATCTTGCGGGAGGCAGGAACAACCTCTGGACGGGGCCTCAGCTCATTGCTACCACTGCGCCACCGTGCCCCCATGTTTTATCCATCTATCCATTTTCCAACCCGCTGAATCCGAACACAGGGTCACGGGGGTCTGCTGGAGCCAATCCCAGCCAACACAGGGCACAAGGCAGGAACCAATCCCGGGCAGGGTGCCAACCCACCGCAGGACACACACAAACACACCCACACACCAAGCACACACTAGGGCCAATTTAGGATCACCAATCCACCTAATCTGCATGTCTTTGGACTGTGGGAGGAAACCGGAGCGCCCGGAGGAAACCCATGCAGACACGGGGATAACATGCAAACTCCACGCAGGGAGGACCCGGTAAGCGAACCCGGGTCTCCTTACTGCAAGGCAGCCCATGTTTTATTCATGCTGTAATTCATTTCATCATGACAATGATATCAAGTATACATCTTAGTATTTAAATTGTTCAGAGTGTTATAATATTATGAATGTATTGTATTCTGTGTCCTGTCAGCGTAAGAGAAAGCCGTTTTAAGAAGCATGTAGTGATTCACACACACAGAGCACATAGAAGAACACATACAATACGAAGCATTTAACATGCTACTTTAGTTACTATGGGATCTGAGAAACTCTAGTAAATTTAACATTGATGTTAAGATTAAGTTTACGATTTTCTACTTTAATGACAAAATAAACTACAAGATTAAAGTTGACATTTCAACCTTTTTTTTCCCCACTGTGTTTCCATTTTTTCTTTTCTCTGTACCCTAATACGCTTCCATAAGACACTGAGACATTGGGCTATGACTTGCCTTTTTAAGTTGACTTTGATATCTGACCACTTCTTTTTTATTTCAGGCACTGTGCGACTTCCTGAACTTGAACTTTTGAGTGTCTCCACCACTGGATATCACTCGATCAACTTCCTTTTGTTGTTTATGCCACTGCATCAGCTGAAATTCTTTTTTCATGTGCTTTTGCCATTATCTTTTAACCAAACACTGAACAGAAAAGGTGATATTTATATTGATTTACATATTAAAATATGCAAAATTCTGGGAGGAGTTGGGGTGGGGTATAGAGCCAAAGTGTGTGGAAGTTTGCTTTTGCATGATTTTGTGCATCTGAATTTTTTTGTGCATATGCACATTTCCACTTTTGTCTGTTTGCCATGTTTTAGTGTGAGTTCTATGCATGGTGTTATGCATGAGGCCCCAGCACATGTCATGTGTGGAGTTTTACATTTTCTTCCAATTTTTTTCATCCAGGTATGCTGATTTTCTCCCATATCCCCAGTGATTTTCACGCTAGTCTAATTAGTGGATCTAAATTGGAGTTATGTAAGTATATACATTTGTGTTCCCTGTGATGAATTTGTGTTTCATCCAGTGCAGAATATTGCCATGTATCGAGTGCTGCCAATATAGAGGTGTGGGAATGTTACATTGTGTTATGTTAGCTTTATGTGCCTTGGAGCCCATGCCTCATTTTGATCTTTCTCTTGTCATGTATAGCCTCTGAATGGATGAGGTCACAAGCTAGAATTACAATGATTACATTTCATGACTAGTGTACCATCAATTAGGTTCAATGCGTTTTAAATGATTGTTTTCATAAAACAGATTGCAGGTCAAAAACTGTTCAGGGCTTGAAGGCACAAGCAGACCCTGATCAACAAAGTGTAAAGGTTAATGATTATTTAAAACAAAAAATAAATGTTTTGGTAAGAAATATATGATTAATTTGACAGTCTTCATGTAGAGGTAGCGTACTTACAGTCACACGCTGATTCAATCATTGAACTTCAGACAAATGCAGACATATGGTATCCACATGCATTTTCACAGGCAGTGAACCATGCTGAATACAAATCAATAAATGCCTTGCTTTGTTGTTTTCAGTGATTTTTGTCTGAACACTCAACTGAATTTCTTGATTAAAATAACACATTTGCAAATTTGGATACATTTGACTCTGACCAAGAAGGAAGGATTAAGACTGTCACATTGATGAGTATTAGTTTGAGACAAAACAGTGACTGCCACTGTAAATCGAGGCTCTCATCTTCATTTCTAAAGGAATTGACTTATACCTAATTACCAGATACACAATAATGCTACTGACCTACAAACAAAAGAGCTGAAGACAAAAATGTTGAGATTAATGGCATGAAAAAATCCTCCTCTCTTTCTATGTAAGCTTCTATTAAACGCCAAGCAATATTTATTGGGTGTGTCATACAATGAAATTAAAGATAAAGTGGTGGTGTTATGGTGGGAGGCTAAAGCAGTCTGGTTATAGATTAATACAAAATGGAGAACAGTAGGAGTAACCTACACTGTAAAATAACCCATTGCTCATTCAGCGCATAATCTGCTCATTTAGGCCATAATCTGACAAAGCCATATAAGCAGCAATTATAAAAAAATCAAGTCCAGATTTGAAGGTCCCTAAAGCCCTACATTTCCTCTGCACTACTTAGCAGTTTATTCCATGCATCTATTGTTCTTTGCATGAACAAAACGTTTCAACATGTATGCGAAATCTGCCCTTATCACATTTTGAACCCATATTCTCCCCATATTCTTGTTGAAGAATTATATTTAAAGCAACAGTTAAGGTCCTCTATACTAATTCTTTTCATTATTTTAAACAATGATTATGTCACCTCTTAATTTCAATTTGTTTAAAGTGAAGAGGTTCAGCTGTTTCAATTTCCTGTTTTACTGTAGGCTCATACCTATTAGTCCCAGAATCGTTCTAGTCGCTCTTTTCTGGACATTCTCTAATACTACTATGACTTTTTGTAGTCCAGAGACAAAAACTGAACACAGTACTTCAGATGAGGCCTCACTAGTTCATTATATAACTTAAGAATAGCCTTCCTTAACTTGTGATCCACATATCATGCTACATATATCTTAACATGTTATTTAGCCTTCTTCATTGCTTTTGCACACTGTCTGAATCTTTCTCACAAGGTGTACTTTAAAGTTTCAGACAGCTTATTGTGCATTTAACATTTCTATTTCCTATGTGTAACAACTTACATTTACTTACATTAAATTTTATCTACCACAAATCAGCCCAAGCCTGTATACTATCCAAATCCATTAGAAACAATTTACCTGATTCTATATTATCTTCCCTTCTATCAGGCCATGCTTTCAGTGTGCCAGCCATTCAGTTGTATTAAAGCATGAACAGATTCTCATTAAGTTAATCTAACTGCTTAGTCATATGGATGACATCCCTAGTCCATTTGTCTTCAACTAGGACCTCAATAATATGGAGAGGTACAACAGCACTATACTCCGTTATTGATGGTGTATTGCGTTTTTATTTACACATTTTGGTTAATATTTATATACAACTTAAGTGCTCATTAAATCACAATCCCTCTTCCCTACATTCATGGTCCAGCCTTCTTAATCCTGTTTAAAGTTATGGGGACTGACCCTATCCCGTGTGCAATGCCGGAGTCAACTGGAGTGCTAGTACACTGCAGGACAATCTGAAAAACATGCCTACAATTGGAATGGAGGGTAACTGGGGCCAATGCAGAGTCTTAAGGTTGTGGAAAGAAAACAGAAGTATCCAAAAGTGAGAATAATCAAACTCCACTGTGACAGTGTCTAGGATGTATTTGAGTTTAGGACTCTGGAGATGTGAGACAGCTGTGCTAACACTGTATGATCTCTGACTTTTAGCAACTACATTAGGTCCAGCCACTTCATTGCTAGGTCCCACTGCCCGACACTTTCTGCACAAAGATGATTTCTCAATAATTGTGCTTGTAAACCATGTTCATGCTGGGAACTGTAGTAAACAACTGAGATGTCCATCCCTTGCTCAGGTTGTTGCAATTCTTCCATTCACCGATTATACTCAGCTCACACCCAATGGCCATTGGCTACCAGACATATTGAATATCACTGTTTTGCACCAAAATCCTCCCATGCAAGAAAATCAGTGCACAGGTAGACCTTCATTAATCCAGTACAATTGGAACCTGATGAGTGCTGGATTAGTGAAAATGCCAGATCACACAAGAATCACCTCTAAACAGTAGCTAAAAACCTCATCATACCTTTAAAATGTTATGTAAATCAGTACAAGTTGAATAATAAAAGAAAGTAATGTTCATGTACTGGAAAGGTACAGAAAAAACCCAAATTATATATATATATATATTGTGGCGGATAGCTGGGGGTTGTACCCAGCCGGGACACCCAGGACGACCGGAGGAGGGCTTACGCCTTCCCCAGACCATGTTGGGGTGACCGCCCTGGGACCTTTGGGGGCCACGGGTACAGAGCTTTGAAGCTCAACCCTGTTGGGGCCGGTGGTCACCACCAGGGGGCGCCACTATGCCTTTGGAGTGCTGGACCTCAGCACTTCTGCCACACCTAGAAGTGCTGGGGGGAAAGAAGACCAGGGACACCCGGAGTGCGGGTGTCTGGCTGGTACTTCCGCCACAATGGGGAGTGCCGGCAGAAGCTTATCGGGAGGCACCTGGAGCTCGTCCGGGTGTAAATAAAAGGGGCCACCTCCCTCCATTCAATGGCTGGAGTCGGGTGGAAGAGGACAGAGCTCGGAGGAGTGGATTACAGGCGGTCAGGAGAAGAGAAAAGGCATTGTGAGAGGCCAGGACTTGAGGGGTGATTGGTGCAGTGGCACTGGATTGTGTGTGTTTCCCACTTGTATATATTGTAAATAAACGTGTGTGGTGCTTTAACATCATGTCTACCCGTCTGTGTCCGGCCTGTTCCCCACAATGGCATCCTAGATTGGACTTTCTGCCTGTTGCAAGGCAGGGACCCCAGAAAAATAATTTTGTGGGCAGTCCGGAACAGCAGATAAGCCCACACACACGCCGCGGGAGCGGCACACGCACAACCCCACAGGAGTGATTCACCCCACAGACCGCCACCGGTCCACAGAAGGGCCATATCCCCCTGGTGTGGAGGAACGACAACGGGCGTTGCTGGAGTGCAGCGGGCTCCGACAGGCGCGCTGTTGCTGAGGACGTCCAGGACGACATCGCGTTGAGGAAGACCACACCGAGGCAGGCACCTCGGGGAGACAGGACCCGGGAGGTAAGTGCCCTGCCCAACGACGGTCGGCCCTGCGGGGTCGGACTTACGTTTTATGTTGCAGGCAGGGACTACCCGGATCCGTGTCGGTGGCAGGGGTGTGCTGGTCCGCGGGCCTTCGTCAGCACGGAGGCGACAGCAGGAGACGCTGTGGGGAAGGAGTCGCTGCAGCTCAACAGGCCGCGGCAACTGCGAGGTTGCCCGGAGGCACGTCACCACACCAGAAGAGGAGGAGACAAGATGGCCGCGGACCATAAGTCCTGCCCTGAGACAGGCACGGGATTGGATGGTGTGTCTTGCGTGGCCGCCAGTGGTTGGATGGACGCGGAACCAAGAAATGTCCATCTCGTGCCGGGGAAGGACCTGATTGGGCTTGTGGAGAGGTCCCACAGGAAGCAGTCGGCGTGTGCGACCAATTGACAAGTGAGTCCACCATCAGCTGACTTTCTGTGCTTGCCGGCAGCTCTGCGAGAGCTGGAAAAGTACCTTCAGCTAGCATAGTCGCTTCTACAGGTAATACGTGTGGAATAATAAAAATTTTAATCAATATATTAAATAATAGTTGAACAAAGAATCTTGGGCTGAGGACCTTTTGACCTAGTCTAAGGGAGGGGAAGAAGATTTCGTGACTATCCCTTAGTGCAATGAAATTTTTGTACTTAGATAAACAAGTCTAAAATGCCTTGATGATTACTATCTGTATGCATTTGGGTGGATGGAAAATATGTTATTATGCAAACCAGCTTATGCTACGAAAATGTTTATGTGCAGTACAGGCCAAAAGTTTGGACACACCTCCTCATTCAATGTGTTTTCTTTATTTTCATGACCATTTACAGCACTCCATCACTCTCCTTCTTGGTCAAATAGCCCTTACACAGCCTGGAGGTGTGTTTGGGGTCATTGTCCTGTTGAAAAATAAATGATCGTCCAACTAACCTGACTTCTGCACAACACAACTGCTGGTCCCAACCACATTGATAAAGCAAGAAATTCCACTAAATAACCCTGATAAGCACACCTGTGAAGTGAAAACCATTTCAGGTGACTACCTGTTGAAGCTCATCGAGAGAATGCCAAGAGTGTGCAAAGCAGTAATCAGAGCAAAGGGTGGCTATTTTGAAGAAACTAGAATATAAAACATGTTTTCAGTTATTTCACCTTTTTTTGTTAAGTATATAAATCCACATGTGTTCATTCATAGTTTTGATGCCTTCAGTCATGAAAATAAAGAAAACACATTGAATGAGGAGGTGTGTCCAAACTTTTGGTCTGTACTGTATATACAGGTGCCGGTCATAAAATTAGAATATCATGACAAAGTTGATTTATTTCAGTAATTCCATTCAAAAAGTGAAACTTGTATATTAGATTCATTCATTACATACAGACTGATGTATTTCAAATGTTTATTTCTTTTAATTTTGATGATAATAACTGACAACTAATGAAAGTCCCAAATTCAGTATCCGTAGAGGATTGAAGGAGCTGGAGGTGAAGGCGGTCGTGTCCGTGATGACGCTGCGACAGTGGGCAGATCGGCGCGACACTGGAGTCTTCAGCTGGATGGACACGGCGGGGAAGGTAAGTGAAGCCATCACCGTAAAGAATAAGGCAGAGCCCACCGAAAAGGCCCGTGATGTAAATGATTGGAACCGAGTAGGGGGATCTCCAACAGTGGACGCGGTAGCAAGCGCTGTGAGCGCGGCAAGGGGAGAGACAGCGAAAGGGCTGGCAGGACGCAGGCTGATGTGTGCCCCAGGTCCTAGCACCCTACACCCTGAGCCAGCGGTGGCCTCACGTCGTTCCACTGGGACGCAGACGGGATGGGTTCTCTTTCTATGCCATAAGGAGACTCTGACCGTCATGGCATCCCAGAGAAAGAGGAGGAATCGAGGGAAGTTGCTCACGTGCGGAGGCAGAGGGAAACCCCTAAGCCGGCTGAGGTGATGGGAGTACGAGCGGCCCCATGTGATTTCCCAGGTACGGGGGCATGAAAGCTGTGGAGGGGGTGCCAAAGAGACAAACCTCAGGGTGCCGGTTGGAGGGGGGAGCGCTGCCTGTGCACAGCATGGACAGACACCAGGTGGTGGTGTCCAGGCAGTGTCTCCGTCCCTGTTTCTGTTTGTGGTACAGGACTGGACCCTGGGCTAGCAGTAGGACCCGCTTCGTCGGTGATGTGCCCTCGTGGGACGGGCCGCTGGCCCCTAGTGGTCTCAGCTTGCAGTGGGGTACTGTGGTGAGCGGCTGGGGGTGGTACCCACCCGGGACACCCAGAAGGACCGGAGGAGGGCTTACGCCTCCTCTCGACTGTGAGCAGGCGACCGCCCTGGTGGCTTTGGGGACCACGGGTACAGAGCTTAGAAGCTCAACCCTGTAGGGCCCCGTGGTCACTGCCAGGGGACGCCCGAATGCCTGAGGAGCCCTGGCCATCGGCACTTCGGCAACGACCGGAAGTGCTAGGGGGAAAGAAGACCAGGGACACCCAGAGTGCTTCCGGGTGCACGGCTGGTACTTCCGCCACACTGGGGAGTGCCGGCGGAAGCTTATCGGGAGGCACCTGGAGCTTGTCCGGGTGTGATTAAAAGGGGCCACCTCCCTCCATTTGATGGCTGGAGTCGGGTGGAAGTGGACAGAGTCTTGGAGGAGAGGAGTGGAGGCGGCCAGGAGAAGAGAAAGGTATTTGGAAGAGGCATGGACTTTGGGGTGATTGGTGCAGTGGCACTGGATTGTGTGTGTCAAAATTGTAAATATAATTGTAAATAAACATGTGTTGGGTGACAAATGATGTCTGCCTGTCTGTGTCCGGCCTGGTTCCCACTATATATATATATATATATATATAC
>JANRMT010062854.1:74850741-74982243 GCA_026402145.1 Polypterus bichir lapradei | reverse complement strand
ATATATAATTTATTTTTTTTTTTTCTAGGGACAGTATATTTAGTGGCTGCCAAGCCTATACTTGTAACAGTAATTTCTAACCCAAGGGGTTAATTGCTTACAGAGATAGACAGTGACATACCAGGGGCCATGTCTAATGTAATTACTATTTTCCTCTACTGTTACCTTTCAAAATGTATTATTGACGAAGCTGCATCCCTTTGGCCATATACTCTAGGGGGAAAACAGGATCTTTTAACATACTATTCTAATGTGATTATAGCTATTTAGTTGTTTGTGCTTGTGCTGCATTATCTGTATCATACAGTTGCTTTCACCTGCATCATGTGGTATAACTGCCTATGAAAAACTTTTTATAAAATGTAGAATGGTTATGCTTGGAAAATAGATGTTTGGATATACAGTATAACTGGATGGAAGGATGATTGATTAAGGACAAATGGTATCAAAATTAAATAACTTGTTGAAATAGTCAAATTATTAAGACAATATAAAAAAAGATTTGCATGCTGCGCATTTTGTATTATCTCTGCTACATAACCAGTCTTTAAGATTTATACTGACTTGCATTAATTATTACTTAATTCATGGTATGTATGCATCCATTTTTAATCATGTTGTTTCCTGAATAATTTCTACCCCTAAACAATAAATTCAGGGAAGCAAATCATACTGATGTATCGTTGGGCAGCAGGCGGTACAATCTGCAGCATGTCTTTGTTGCCACACTTGTATAAAAAAATTCTCATTTTTTCCAGGTCAGTTTGTCTTTTCTGAAAAACATCCCAAACAATTTGGACACTTTGACAAATACTTACAAAATCTAGACTCACTCACTCTTAATGTTGCCAATCAGCAACTATTCTTTGGATTGTGAAAAGAAACTTACACATAAAATATACAGAACATGCAAAATAAATATGGCAAGAAATCAAGTTAGGGTCTAAATCTTGCGTGTCACATTGAATCAGATTTAGAAAATTAAGTGACTTCATAGGGTTACATTTATAACTGTATGTTATCTTCGTGTTCATGGATATGCTTTTGCAATTGAGCACAAATATGCACACATACAATGTAAAATTAATGTTCTATTTTAGAATTAGAATAAAATATATTTTGTACAGTTACTACTTTTTCCTGAGATAAAGTATTTATTTACACATAGTACATTCTTTATTTATAGATGTTATTAGTTACTTCTGGAGATACAGTTTCTGCAATCTTCTGCTTACGAAATTGCCAACATATTCTATAAAGCAAAATAAACATTGTTTTAAGAAAGGTGCCAGGTATCCAGTGTCTACACACTTTGCAGTACCATGGTTTAGTCTGGGTTCTTTTCTGAGGCTTTCCTTCCTGCTGTGTGTTATTTTGTGCTTGCAGCGAAACATTTGCTTGCTGACGGTAGGGACTGTCTTAGTAAACAGTTTGGCACCCTGCTGCTGACACTTTTCTTCGGTACTGACAAGCCCAAAAAGGATTCAGTGTTTGTCAGGCAGCAAATTATGTTCTTTTTTAAAAGTCATTCTCTTGAATATTGTGACAGGGTATCCCCAGGCAGCCATAGCCCACCTCCACAAAATAGTCCAGACAGCAGTGAACAGTCCGATGATTTTTATTTTTACCTTGAATGCCTCTATCTCTCACGCATAGCCAGAAATATCACTGGAAGAAACACTACAAAAGAAAATTAGAACTTAGCCTTGTACTAGAAACAAAAAGTAATTTTATTAGGTTGACTGTGTGAAATGTTAAAGGATTAAAAGGCAGAGGAAGAACAAACAATTTACAAACGTTCTTTAATATGTGAGAAATAGCAATTGCACAAGAACTCATTCTTTAAATACGTTAATTGACAAAAAAACAAAAATAAAACTATCATAACTGCAACACACACTAAAACATAAACTGTCAGTCTGTTGCCTGCAGACATGTTTTTCTTTCTTTACTATCCTTATGTCTGACTTTTCTCTGGGAGAACAACTTTCTGTGAGAGCACAGAGTTCCATTGTAGTTGAAAGGGCAGCTCGTAAAATTGAAGGATGAGCTTCAATTAATAGTTCTTCTGCTGCAACATCAATAATTATGGTTAGATGTAAAGTATTATCAATAGTATATATTAAATACCAATGTTCATATTATATTCTAGCAGCATTTTACTCAAGCTATGGTTTAAAATGTGGGTGGGTCTATGAGAAAAACTAAACAGGTTTACTGTGCCAGACGCTGTTCTTGCTACCTTCCAATTTTTCCTGTTACACACACCACAATTTCAAGCTTATAATGGACGCTTGTTTGATGCTAGTGACTCAACTTGGCTGACCCTTGGTAAGGAACTTTGATGCGTATAGCTACTGTCGAACACGAAAGTTTGCTGAATGTTACAATCAAAGGAAACTCATGAAGAGATCAGAAAAAAGTTCTTAATATCTACAAGTCTGAAAAGGGCTACACATCCATTTGTAAAACTCTTAAGACAACACAGAACAATACTGAGCGCCTTAATGGAAAAAACAGCAGCACAGCCGCTACTGTACCAGGCATATGGCACATCCTAGCAGTCTTGACATGGTCCTGGTTTTCTGTCCAGAAACTCTGTATTACCATAAATAGGGCTTGTGGAAAAAAGAATTTACAATATACTAGCCACAGCACTGCCCCTGTTGAAGGCAGGTAATAGAATACATTTAAAACACTTGATATCTCTTGCCCTGCAAGTACCTTCAGTGCTTTTCCTCAGTATCATTGTGACTCTGAACTTGTCTTGCCTGGTGCTTCCTCGATTGAGCACATTCCTATAAAACCCGATCCTCAGAACTCTGTCTTTTCGAGGTGCCTTTCTCATTTCCTGTCCACTTTCGATATGTCACGTCTTTGAAGGCAACTGCCAGCATGCCTCATACACAATTTCATCTCCCTGTTTGTCTCAAAGTCTCTCCCTTCTTCTTTCAATTGCATCACCAAAGTAAGATTGACCAAGCAAGTTGCTCTGGGAGACTGGACACAAAAACAGACCACAGTATTTTATTAGCTTCTTGGTCACCTGCCATGTAACATGCTTGGCCGGTTTCATTTCTTATTACTGTTTCACTCTTGCGTGCCACTAAAGAATTTACTTCTGGCTCACTACTTGTGAAGATACACACTGACTTACCAAAGCAGCACGAATCTTCCCCTAAAGTGTTCTGTCATTGCCAGTATTGTTCTTTTTTCAAATCTGTTGCCTTTTTGCATCTTAGTAACAAGCCAGTTTGGTAAGCATAGGCAACACACTAACAAATACAGTAAAACCTTGATTGCGAGTAACTTGGTCTGCAAGTGTTTTGCAAGACGGGCAAAAATTTTTAATACATTTTAACTTGATAAATGAGCGAGGTCTTGCAATATAAGTTGTACGTATACGTTTTGTCTGCCAAGCGTCACATGATCACAACTGACCCGATGGTTCTTCTGTGTCTCTCGCTGTGGGATTGTGGGTAATTGTCTCCCATGCTTGATTTCAGTCCGTGTGCCTCACTTGTATAGTCAACATCCGTACGATTGTATATTGCTTACTATAGCACTGTGACCACGTGTGTGTGAATTTTTTTATTTTGTGTCCAAGTGTAGTGACTGTTCTTTAGTAACTGTACTAGATTAGGGAGATGTGTAAAAGGTGGGAAAGAGTGCAAGTTTTGTAGAAAAGCATTGCTTAAATAAGGCTATAGCAGTGCAAGCGATGAATCTGTTTAACAACAATATGTCACATTTCCGCAAAATCCAGAAAAGAAGGCAAAAGCAACTGTCATTGGATAGGTTCCTTGTTAAAGTTGCAAAAAAAGAAAAAGATAGCAGTGATTCCGTTAGTTAATGAAAGTCCTCGTACACAATAACCCTTCTCCTCCTCTCATCTCCCTCACACTAGCCACGATTCTTTTCAAAGGTAAAGTGCAGGTTAATATGTTTTATGTATTTTTACTTTATATTTTGCATTAATCATTTTTATATGAATATTTTTGGGTTGTGGAACGAATCATCTGAGTTTCCATTATTTGTTATGTGAAAATTCGCTTTGATGTGTGAGTACTTTGGATTACAAGCTTGTTCCCAGAACGAATTATGCTCACAAACCAAGTAACCACTGTACAAAATATTATCATAAAAGTATGTTTGTAGAAATGAATGTGTTTTGAAGGTATGTCATTCTGGTTCAAATCACTGGCTAAGTAAAGGCAATTTTCAGTGAAACAAAAGAAACCATTAATGTCTTAGAGATCCTGGGAAAACAGCACCTCTTGGTTCTAAGAACTTTTTGGAAAAAATCAAAGTTTAGTTCACCTATTCCAAATTGGATTTTCGAAAACACTACAAGTCATGGCGGAACAGGTCACATCTGTTCCGAAAGGAGTCCCAGTGCCCCATAAACATATACCCTTCTACTCTACTCCAAGATTTGAGCCACACTTTAAGCCTTCTGATCTCCTCAGTCTTAACTGGACTCAACTTAGCACCTTACTCTTTCCATTTGGATCGCAGAACTGATAGACTACCCTTATGTATGTCATTTGTTCCTCCATTGTTTCATGGACAATGACAACTGAATCCACCCCTGCTCTGGCCAAGAGCCTATCTACCCTTCCACCCAACAGGCAATACACCGTGCAAGACTCTCTGTCTCTGGAGCACACCTGCACTTCAATCCCCCTATTGATTGAGTCGTCAACTCTCACTACGTCTCTCTTTCTGGGAACTGATTTTGGGGTGGCCCGTTGGGGCTCCTCATCCCTGCCTACCACCTCAGAATCATCAGAGACACCGTCCAGCTCCGCAAGGACATGATGATGGTTTGACTCCACTAATTCTGGGATTGATGCCCCGGGACAGTATGCACCCTTTACCTTACGCCTTGTGACTATGAGCCACCTATTTCTACCTGTCTGGTCTGGAATCTCCTCCCGTGCCACCTTAGGGGTGCACACTATCTCTCTAAAGGACACCTGGGCCAGGTCCGCCAATTCTTTACTACAACACAGGCCAGCCAACTCCTCCTCCAGTTCAGTGACCCTGAGCTCAAGGTGCTGGATTGTTTGAAATAATGGTAGAATTTACTGTTTCCTCATTGACTTTAAATTATTAACAATGTTTATAGTATGAGATAGGACTGACCTGTTGTGACCAATTATTAATACCAGATGTAAACACTAACTGCTTTATAAGTAATCTTATTTGTGATTTTATCTAATGTTGTAAATAAAGTTCTTTTTTGGTTTGGTCTTGGTCATTGGAGACTGTTCAATCTTTAATGATATTGATCTCTATATATATACTACTATGATAATCTTTGCCAATTCCAAACTTCTTTTAACTTCAGTAATGACTGTTTGGGGAAACTGCTTCATCTGAAGTATGTTTTATTTATAGGTTTTTTTTATCTGGTTTCACAGCAAAGGTTAAAATTTCACAGAGTATTGCACTGTTTAAGATGGCTATTTCTCTGTCTTACCTGAACATTTGCTATAAGGAGCAGATCAGAAGTAATTCATTGAAGAGTTGAACTGTTAATTAATAAGTTATCAACGTCACAGTCATGAACCATAATTTTATTTTGCCTATGTGAGAAATACTGCCCAGATTGTAAAAATAATGGTTTGTTCTGAAAAGAACAATATAAATTACAAGTGTGGTAAAGTGCCTACCAAAGCATTACCAACGGAAGATAACACTTTCGCTAGCAATTTCAACACTGCTTCAGCAATGCAATGATACATGTTGTTGGTAGTCCTGGCTGGCATGATCCCACAGAGACCTACATGGCTCAATGCGCAGCTTGATTCCCTGTCGGTGGCTCATAACCTCCTGCAGCTGAAGTAAAATATAAAGGGATCTCATAAGTTAATTCTAATAGTAGTATTAGAAGGAGAGGTATTACCTTACCTTAGATATGGAGTTAAAGTGCTCAAGCTTCATTTGTGCGCATGGTTATGTACATACCTGCCCACGGGACAGCCTTTATTTTAATATAGCCCTTGCAAGGGCGAATGCTAGGTGACGTAAGAATTTGCTTGTGTCACCCACAATTGGTTTGAGGATGACGCAGTGCTTGATGATTGGTTGGCAAAATGGTGCAGAGTATAAAAGCTTACGGTCTGCAGGGGTTGTATTTTAACTGAGTTGTGGTGGTAAGTGAACATTTTGTGTATCTCAATGATAAAAGTAGATCAAGCATAGCAACTTGTGCCTTATTTTGTATATATTTTCTTTTTATACATATAGAAATGAACATCAGTTTTAGTGAAGGAATTTATATGAATTGGGTTTGTGATGCATTTTTTTGTCTTTTTGTATATACCCTAATTTTTCTCTTTATAAATATTTTTTGTGGTTCGTAGTATTGATAGGACTTCATGTTCACGTAGTATCTTCTTGACTGCATTTTTGTTTATAAAGAGTGCCAAATATTTTTGTATAGTGATTGTTATTGTTTCTTTTTCATTTGAGCTCTTGCAATACTCACTATAAATATTGTACAGTTTCACTTTTTTGGGACATTGCTTCTTTGTGTTTTGTGTGTCAGTGGCAGTAAAAACTGTGTAAGAAAGCCCACAAGATGCTCACCCCTGACCAGTTTACTCCCAACAACTACCAACTGTCTTAGGCCTTGCCAGGTCCAAAATGGGGAAACTGGCTTTCAAAGTTCAAAATTTTCTTTAAAATCCAACTTTATCAGAAATGCCTTACGAAAGGGACAAACCATGAACACTCTGTCTAGAAGAGACAATTCTAAATGAAGAATCTTTATCAATGAATATTTATTCATAAAACATAAATAACAACAAAAAGCCTCAAAAGGTGGATAAAGAGGTAACCAAATCCTAATACATAATCCAAGACAGTAATCCAAAGACCAGAGAAGTAAATAGTTGAAAAATAATAATTCCACAAGAAACAATAAATCTCAAAAAAGACTCCTGAGATCCTCTTCACTGGGACATACAGTAAATAGTCAAGGGGAGTTCTCACGTGTAGTGATATCAGGGTGGCCCTGCTTCTTGGGGTACCAAACAAAGAACATATGGAATATAACCACTTTTATAGTGATACTGAACAATTAAAGAATAAGAAGTAAAATTAACAAAATAACATATAGACATTAAAATAACAATTCAGGTGTAACAGTAATAGAAAAACAGGCAAGAACTACAAGTTACATTTATAGGATCAAACAGCCATATCTTCTGCCCTACTGTAAAATCACAGGATTACAGATGTTTTGGTATATGCTTCCACCATTCACAGATTCTCCATATTTTTTATTTAAATAGTTTAGGTACTCTGATACAAAGGGAAAATAAGAAACTATTGAGTCCATTTCAAAAAGTTGACACTTAAAGTCATAAAAGTTTCCAAATACAGATGATAATGTAGCAGTGGTCATAAATTTGTTCACAGGGATTAAGATTTTTGGAGAAGAAACAACAATAGCCCCCAACCTAACAATTGAGGCATCTACTGTACTTCCAGTTTAAATTGTAGACAAATATCTGGTTATCTTGAGAGTAGGGCTTTTATTTATTTATTGGTCTATACTAATCCATTGTCTAGAAATGTGTTAACCTAAAAACTTTACTCTAAACTCTGTGAAACTTCTTAAGTTTGGCAGAAATACCTCTATATTGATATTTGGCAAACATTCTGGAGGATATAACTTTATCATCAATATACTCTATTATATATCATTCACAAATTACTATAAGACTGCAGATGTGTTCACTAGACTACTGTATATGGCATCACATGGTATTGGTAATGTCAAGTGCTAGTAATATGATCAGTCTTCAGTTTGTTACCGTACCTAATTCAACTGGGCCTTTGAAAATCCTATCTACTAAAAATCATGGATCCAGTAAAATGATTGATTTAAGATATGACTAGTAGGAATGGGTAATTGCATGAGGCAAGAAATCAATATCACATTCATAACGGCAATATGTGGGCAAGGTATGGCTCTATTAACTATTCAAACCATCTTGAAAATACTGATATTCCACAATATGTCTGTATTATATTTTAGGACAGGCTTGAGAATTTTCTTTAAATAATGGTCCCATGGATTATGTCTCTTTGACTTTAATTCTTTAGAAAACAAGTCAATAATTGAATTGGGAAGTTTTAGTCATGTGAACCTAAGAACTACCTGGATGGAAGAACATCATAAAAGAAAGAATGACATTTGTTCATGGTGGAGAACATCAGTTTGCAGAATAATGGACTCAGTAATAAACTGAAGGTCCCCATCACCAGAGTAAGTATTATTCATGAACTTCAAAGTTTAACTATAAATGATCCATTAACCCTGAACTGATTAAATGTTTGGCAGATCCTGAATCCATTAAGGCTGATACTAAATAAGAATTCTCAATTATCAGCAGACGACAAATTTATGTGTTCTGGTATTAACTACTAACAACTCATCGCCAACAACTCTAAATAGTCATGGGCAATTTAGTTTACTTAATATAACTTATAACAGTTATCTATAAAAAGTGACCAACTGTGCCACACCAATACCATATATATATATATATAAATATATATATATATATATATATATATATATATACTGTATATATATTGCTCACTTCCATCAGAGTTGTTTTAAATTAGTTTACTTTAAATTATTTTCTTTTTTTATGCTCTCCCAATTGGGTTCCTAATTTTAATGTGAGAATAGGGATTTCATGTAAGGTATCACCTAGGTCATGGCAAGCAATCAAGTCTTTAAATTTATCAGCAAGCCCATCCTGAAATGTTGAGATTAGGGCTGGTTCATTCCAACCTGGGTCAGCTGCCATGTGTTCTACCTCTGTGCTCAATCTGATCAAAGATGACTCAAAATTCTTTTATGAAATTGTCCCACATCCATGTATTAACAAGTATGATTTGTGTTATTAATGGTTGATGTCCATTCCAAAGTCTTTTTTTATAAACAAGAGTGTAGCCTTTCAACAAAAATGTGCGGTAGACTATTGGTTAATAAGCCTACATTGATTCACAGATCCCCAACATCTAGCAGGATTTCCATCAAACCACTCAAGATGTTAAGAAGACTGTAACAGTTGACACATAAAGCTTTTATCATAGGTTGTAATGCGAAAGTTAACAGTAAGGTCAGAGGGCACACCTGTGAATCAATTCTCAGTCAATAACTTACAAAATATTTTTTTTTATATAGCACCTTCCATGATGATGACCATCATCTATCTCTTTAACAGTACAGTAGGCCAAAGTGTAGTTATACCTGTTTATCAAGCCATGTAATTCATGGTAACACAATGTTTTATGTTTGATAATATAACCTAAGAAATTAGATTTTATAACAAATATTGTAGTCACCAAACTAATTAACCAATCAATACTAAAGTTTCTTCTATACAAAATCGTTTCCAAATTCTTGTGACAAGGGGAACTGATACTGTATGGGAGAAGGCAGGTTTCCCAGAGAAGTCATCAGAAATTTGTGCCGTGTTGCTGAAAAAGAGAACAACCTCTTATTATCATTAACCTTGCAGTAAAGTTTTATTTTTTATAGAAGGCCTTTTATAAATTAGTGCAGAGACTAAAATGAAAATTTAATGGTAGTTAACTGCTTTCACTGTTATAGTTTTCCTAAATTAAGCTGAAAATGTCATGTGGAATTATTTTGCAGTACTCAGTGAAAACTGACAAGAATTATTTTGCAGTATTCAATCAAAAATGACAAGAAGGACTATTGATAGTTTCTGGAAATAATACCATAACATTATCATAATATATATTTGGACTGAATTTTATATTACAACTGTACTAGAGCATGCAAATATTTAAAATATAACCTCTTTGTCATTATAGAAAAACTGAATGAAAACAAATCTACACTGCAGTATACCTCAAAGGCTACAAACCCTCAGGAAACTGCAATTATAATTGAATTACCTTGTTGGCAGACTGTAACTAATATATCATAAATGTCACTGTGTATTGTTAAGCAAATATACACAGCACAACTTCATCTAGACAGCATGACAGTATTCATCTCGAATCTGTCAGAAGCAGGTAATGTATGGAAAAGCAATAATTTGCTTATTTTATCATAAAGTCACCTCTGGTCATAAGCAGGAAAGTAATACAGTACCTTATTCTTGGCAAAACTAAACTACTGAAGAAATAAATAGTTGGAAGAAACATGACATGTATCTAGTACGTAAAGATGTATAGTAAAATATGATTTTCCTTATATATGTATATATTTGGTGTAAAAGTGCCCATTTGGTACTCTTTTTAGTTTCTCACAATTAAAACTTTTATCAGGCTTTTTTATCAACAATCTAAAAAGTGCTAGTTCATAATACGTCTTCTGACTGTTGGGATTTTGTAATATTTTTCTAAGAAATTATATACAATATAGCACTTCTATTTTATCCCTAATAGCATTATCACATTTTGCAAGTGATCAGCTAATAGATATGTTTGGTTTCGAATGTTTTATTCTTGTGTTCATGTCATACATGATGCACTATAATACAGTATAAAGAAACTGCAGTGTATAATAGATCATAGTTTACCCAGAAACACCAGAACAGATAGTAAACAAATATGTTTGGGATTACTTTATATTTCACCACTGAAACAGCTTCTTGTGCATCACTGGAGGCTCAGAGGTGAAGAACATGTTGTCTGAAGAGACATTCTACAAGATCCCTCAAATGATGACAGCTGCAAGCAGACGTTGGCAAAAGGAGGTTGGTGCCTGTTATGGAAGCAGCCCTAGAACTTTTTGATGAACCACATTGCTTTATGGAAGATGTTGAATTAAAAATGATGCCTAGTAGGAGGTTATGTGGGTTTGGCTGGGAGGTTCCATGGCCAAGGAACCAGCAGCTACAGCTCTAGTTGGAGTAAAGGCCTATTCATGGGAGGACTTTGCTGAGGCCACAGAGAATGACATTTGGGTAGTGTCAGAGACACTCCGTGCAATCATTTAACAACTTATAAAGGGTAATTGTGAGATCACTAGGCTGTTCTCTCAGAAAGTATAAAAATATTACCTCAACTTGAAATATTTTTATGTATTCGGCATGGATGGAACACTCTGAGAAACTTCTAAATGCAGTGGATATGCTTCTCTCAATAGATACATTCCCAGGACCATTAGTTGGAAGTGATTTAAAAGGTCCCTATTTACAAGGCTGGATAAGAAATACTTAAAGCAGTACACATTATCGGGGTGTGGGAAGAAGGTGGAAGCAGTGTCTTGAGGTTTTCAGATTGGGATGGTGGTTCTTGATTTTGAATAAAAGTGTTTATTTGATATTTGGACTAAAGTCTTCACACATCATACATTTCACGTCATTATTAGTATAACATAGAAAAAGTTTCTGCTTTAGATATGTGTTCAGCATTTCTTATCTCGCATTTCCTTTCATCCTACACTTACCCCAGATCTTTGTAGACATGGAACACACATGAAATGCATGTGTTCCGAATAACAGTATGCTGTATTATTTACACTATACAACTCCAGACACCTCACACACAGATAAGTAGCCTTGAGCTGGGAAACTTTTAACCCGAGTTGCGCTCCGTCAAGGTGGGGATGGAACAGCAGGATAACTGAACTGATTACAATATGCAAGTTTTTGAGGCAACTGTAAAACAAAACAATCCATCAAAACAAACAGTGTTCAAAGGTGCATTGCTCTCTTATTTAAATAAATAATCCATTAAAAACATGATGGTCAATGAGTTTAAAATCCAGATTAAAATGAGATTAAAACCAATAGCCATCAGGTCCTTCATATTCTGTCAGACAAGCCCAGTACCTCCCCAATTCCATCTCCCCAGCTCACCCAATGCTTCCTCATCAGGCAGAAACACAAGCAGCCACAGTCCTCACCATCCTACCCCTGTCTAAGCTTCCTCCAAGTAGTGCTGGCCTGAGCACTCGGGGTCGGTTGTCCCGTCTTCCTTCTCGCATCCCTGGTGTATCTTGGATCCCTGAGATAGGATGCTACTTCAGTTGGTCCCACCCCTCAACAATTAATGAGTGGGAAACAATCTGATCCTAGCATATCAATCCTTCGCTCCCTTGCGGGCCAACACCCATGCTGCCTTGCACCCACACTGCCTTGCTCTTCCTGCCTCTCTCCATGATGCTGTTCTCGTGGCACTCTTTCTGTCTGTTTGTCTCTGTCTCATTTTTTTCCCTCCTCTCTTTGCCATGCTTTTAATGGGGCATAGGTGTGCATGCAACACTTCCTCCAAGGAAGTAATGAGGCACTTGTCTGATGCATGCATTTGCATGTGTCTTCACAATCAGACAGGCACCCTCCACATCCACTTCTGGAGTGAAGCACATTCACGTACCCACCTGTGGACAATTACAGACTGCATTTTTCGGGCCCTCATTACTTATTTGAAATGAGTACAGTGCTACGGACCACTTATCACATCCTAATTAAATGATTAATTATATTTTACAGTTCTTTGTGAGTGCTTTTATTATGAAAGATAGTATGTGTATTAAAAGAAAGTTAATATTTGATAAGTGAATAAACAATGCTAATGTGCAATTCAAACCATTGTGTAAAATATCTAATTTGTATTCTCTTTTTCAGATTCCACAGTATAATTGAACATTTCTTTGTTTTTCACTGTATTTATTTAGAAATTTTATCTACTTGGATTAAGTGGGCTAAGAAAATGAATGGACAGTTTTCTGTTAAAAAAAAAAAGTTTTTCAGAATGTGGTAAATCGCCTACTAGGCATTACCACTTTAAAGGAAAGAAAGTCCTAAGAATAGGGTAAAGTTGACTTTTACGAAATAAAAGTTAAAGTACTTCCTGTTTAACTTGTTGAATTAAGGGGTGTGCTTTCACAGTCATTTTTTTTTTACTTTGGCTTTGGCAGGTTCGGCAGGTTCACTAAGCGGGACGCTGGCGATGTGTCGAGCGTGCCTCTAGGTAAGGCCTGCTGGAGGACGTGCGCGTACCCAGTCATCATATCAAGTGTTTCTTTTTATCCATCTGCCATTAGCAAAAGGAAAGGTGCAAAGCATTTTGTTAAGTTTGTGCATGCCTTAGTGTGAGAAGGAGATCCCCAAGAAAAAGTAACTTGCTTTTATACTGTGTATCTGCTCTTCCAAGGGGAGAGCAACAGGATGCACTCAAGTTTGTGCTCGTGCTCGCTTTTGCACACGCAAGGCTGCTAGCCCTATTTTATATATGCCTTGCAAGGACTGAGAGGAGCACCTGTGCAGAAGACACCTGCGTCAGTCGCGATTGGTATAAGGGAGGAGTGTGTCGCAGGATTGGCTGAAGATTTGTTTACTGACTATAAGAGGCACTTACTCCCTCAAGGGGTTGTCTTTAGACTCAGTGGTGTGGTGGTATAGCTCATTCTTAAGTATACCAAACAGCGGTATATATTTTCTCGTTGTATAGAAGTATAGATATCTCCTGTTTGAAGTATTGTTTTGGTGGAGGTATTTATATAGATTTTCGGTTTGTGGTGCTCTTTTTGTTTTTCTTGTATATACACCTTTTTTTCCTTATAAAAATGTTTTGTGAACTCCTTAGATTTGATTTGTGTGTAGTTTCTTCCTGCTTGCTTTTTTTCTTAAGGAAGACTACCATTTTGTGTATATACATTTTTGCCTTTATTTTTGGGACTGACAGCTTCACTGTAAATATAATTCACTGTTTTGGATTGGGACACAATTTTTGTGTTTTTTGTGCATCTGTAAATAAAACCCACTTTTGTTTTAGAAATACCCCCTTTTTATGTCATTGTCTCCATGTCTGACTCCTCTTAAGACGCCCACTGTGTAGTCTGGTGCCAACCTTGATGGCACCCAAATTTATCTCCTGCTTAAAAACAACTCCCTTGGGTCTCTTTTGGCTTGTATGAATGATGTAAAGAGCTGGATGTTGTCAAATTTTCTTGACTTAAATAAAAGTAAAACTGAAATTGTGCAGTTTAGTCCAGTGCATCTGGTGCACCTATTACTAACTTAAGCCCATTATCGTAATATTGCAAGATACCTGCAAAACTTCTGAATGTTATTCTCGACAACAGTCTTAAATTGGATAAGCAGATAAACTCTTTTGTATAAAGCTGCTTTTTATAGTTAAGAATCATAAAAAAAATCAAGTCTTTTCTTTGTGTTGTTGATTTGAAAAACATTCTTCATGCCCTTCTTTTATCCTATCTTCACTATTGTAGCTCATTGTACAGTGGTGTGAGTGCCTGCAGTTGGTCCAAAACTCTGCTATGAGGCTCTTAACTGGGTCATGTAAGTGTAAGCACATCACTCCTATTTTGGCTTCAGTCTTGGAATTGATTTTAAAAAATTATTCCATACTTTAAATGTTAAAAGTCTCGCCCCAGCTTATCTGTCTGACCTCCTTGTCTCCTACACCCCTTCTTGATCCCTGAGATCATCTAGTTGCTACTAGCCTTACCATGATCAAGGCAAAAGAATTCGGGTGATCATGCTTTTGCAGTGACTGCTTCTCAGCTCTGGAACAGCCTACTGCTTCAGATAAGAGCAGCTCCAACCCTGTCAATTTTTAAATCTTTGCAGAAAACACATTTTTTTCTCCCTGGCTTTTAGTTGCTTATGATGTGTTTTTATTTGGTGCTAATTGTTATTTGCAATTGCACAAATGTCTCAGTCCATGGAGTGAGCAATCAATTAAACAATTCATCTCCCTTTATATTCCTTTCTCATCTAAAAAATTACATCATCCCACTCTTAATATGCAGAACTTTATTACCTCCTCCAATCAACTAACACCACTAGTAATTTATGACTCATTCTGCTTCATTCAAGAAGGGTATTTAGCCGATTGTCCTATTGAGCTTAGCACTACTTCATAGGAGAGGGGTGTATGGGCTTTCCCGTCTGTTTATCCAGGCTTTCTGGAGGGGTGTTCATTTATAATTTACCTCATTCTAATCTTGGAAAATTATGCTGGTAGCTTCTCTAAGATGCTGTTAAATTTTAAGTTACATTTAGTTAACCCTTGAGTTACATTCAGTCCCTTTCTTATGTTTAACAATTCATTGTGTTATTGCTTCATATATTTATACTTGTAATAGATTATACAATATTTTTATATATTAACAAAAAATTCTGTAAGAGCAACTGACAAGAGATGACACTGGAGTTCATCTGGACCACTTACTTCTGTGCAGTTGGAGATAGTAGGAGAGATAAACGAATAGGTAACCAAAGCAAAAAATAAATAAATAAAGATAATCATAAAAATATTCTGAGAAAGAGCTATGAAAGGTGAAAGAATGGTTAGGCTGGTAATTAATATAATAATTTCTTAAGTAGGGCAAACAAGGTACAGCTAAGTTCTTGGCTTCAGAACTAGTGTCAATGAAAATGTAATGATCCATTGTGCTCCTAAACTTTAATATGCATTTATACAGCAGTCTTCATATACCAATAGAAAGACCCCACCTGTTTTTACTCCACTTATTTGGTGACATCTATGTGGAAACATGAATGTTTTTTGCCTTAACAATCTCTCTTTCACTTAAGTGTTACCAGGGGAATTCACTTGTCAGACACCCTAGTGCAGGGGTGTCCAAACTTTTTTCAAGGAGGGCCAGATTTGATAATGTGAAAGTGCCCGAGGGCCAACAGCCCCTGGTGACATTATTTTACCCAATAAAAAGTGCATATGAATATTCTGTTATTTAATGATGTCATTTTTACGCAGCAAAAGAAAAAATATGCAAATTTAAGCATTTAGATATACAGATCAAGGCATACAAGTTATCTGAATTTCTAGCAGAAATTGAAAACATTCAGAAACTTTGTAAAATACAGCTGTTTCTAATTCTGATAACAGAGCAACAGGTAAGCTATTGACACTAATGTGAAGGGTGAAACTGAGATCTGGATTTCAGTACACAGGCCATGTCTGGTTCGAGAGTAGTAGTAGACATGCGTAAAATTTCACGTAGGTGGGAGTCACTAAGTCTTGATCTCAAGCGGTTCTTGTTTAAGTTCAGAACAGAGAAAGTCTGCTCACACAAATATGTAGAGCCAAACAAGCACAACATTTTCTTTACAAATTTCCCATTTCTGAAAACTTGCCTTTATCCAGCTGCCGGTAAAAAGGCACGAGAGAGAGTTGCTGCTGTCGGCTACGGCACTCGTTGTCACACTGAAGCTCAATCAGCTCTAGCTGTAGGTGAGCTGGAGCCTCATCAGTGTCCATGCTTAAAGATGAAGAGAACTGCAACAAGTCCTTTTCAATTGTGGTAAAATCTCAAAAGCGGTCATTGAACTCGCTGAAAAGAGATGCGATGATTACGGCATACCTATTTGTTTGCACTCCCACATTATCAACCATGACATCCCGCAAAGCTGGGAAATGTGTGGTGCAGGGCTCCATTTTTGACAAATGTCTCTGAAAAAGTTGCAGCTTTGTTTTAAAGGCCTTTATGTGTGAATATAGTTGTCTCACTACTGCGTTTTGTCTTTGAAGACTAACATTCAGCGCATTCAGATGCTTTGTTATGTCAACCAAAAAAGCCAAGTCTGCTATCCACTCTGTATCTGACAGTTCTTGCATTGGCTGTTTCTTTTCAGCCAAATACTGTCCAATTTCCCCTTTAAGAGAGAAAAATCACTGCAATACTGATCCCCTGCTGAGCCACCTCACGTCGTTATGATACATCACATCTCCATATTCAGCCTGGATGTCAAGCAGGAACTGCTGGAACTGGCTGTGGTATAGAGCTTTAGAACGGATGAAATTAATTGCCTTTACCACTGGATTCATGACATGATCAAATCTTAAATGTTTGGTGCAAAGAACCTGCTGATGAATGATGCAATGAACGTTTAACTGCTTTGCCTCCTTTGTCGCTGACTTTGATACAGACAATCCACTTCGTTCACCAGCCATGGCAGGTGCACCATCCCACTAAGCTTGCTCCATGGTAATTTCATGTCATCAACAGCTGAACAAACATTATGGAATAAATCAGTCCCTCTTGTTTGGCCTTTGAGGCTTTTGAGATCCAGCATCTCTTCTGTTATGTTTAAGGTCACCATAAACACCTCTCAAAAAAGTCAGTAACTGAGCAGTGTCTAATGCATCTGTGCTTTCATCGCAGGCCAAAGAAAAAAAAATCAAAAATTGTTGACTTGTCTCCCAGTTGTCTTCTAACATCTGATGATAGCTCTTCAATTCTCCGTGCCACACTATTACGAGTGAGGAAAATGTTGGTATAGTCTTTCTTCTTTTTGGGGCAAATATGTTCTGCTATTTTCATGACACAGTCTTTAAGAAACTCACCTTCCGTAAAAGGTTTTCCATGTTTAGCAATTAACATAGCCACTTCATATTTAGCTTTGGTGATGTTTTCATTTGACTCATGGGCCCATGTAAAGAACCGCTGCTGGGCGGCTAAGCTCTCCTCGAGTTGCTTCACTTTTTCAGCACAGTCAATCTCTGATAGCTTGTCATATGTACTAGCATGTTTTGTCTTGTAGTGTCTCTTCACATTATATTCCTTATACAACACAACAGCCTTGTGGCAAATTAGGTAGACACAGTTGTTTCGGATTTCAGTGAAAAAATATTGTAACTTCCACCTTGCCTGGAAGCGGCATCCTTCATTATCAACTTTCCTTTTTTTACTTGCTGTAGCCATGACAGTTGTAGGGTCAGAGCAAATTTTACAGAGCCATACAGCGTACTTTCAAATTGGCAGCGTACACCTGCAGAATTCTCAGTGTTAAACCCACCCAAGCCCCACAGCATCGTGTGTCCAGCGGGAGATGTGATTGGTCAATTATTCAGTCTTTTTCTGTTTGAGGTTTTATGGCAGTTGGCAGACTCTGTTATAAAGTGCTGCCACCTTGAGTTCAAAAGAGAAACTGCATGTTGAATCGGTATGATTTATTTATTCTGTTTGTGCCTGCAGGCCAAAAAAAAACACATTTTGAGACAAAAGGTACAGGCCATATAAAATCTAATCTCGGGCCGTGAGTGGCCTGCAGGCCGGACTTTGGACATGTCTGCTCTAGTGGCATATGTTTTTCTATATGTGGCTGTCCAACTGCATGCATGAGTTTTTCTTTTTACTCATGACAACTCTGTATAAGATGTATATGTACATTGTAATTTCAATTAAGGCACTTTGAATTTATAGCTGAAGTGACAGCTCAGTTGATGGCACAAAGATAATTAAAAGCGCAAGACACAGAGAGGGAGAAATAAAGAAAATTTTGTAGAAGGATGAGTGGCTAACAAACCTCAACAGGCACTTAAGGGTTCAAGACCTGTAAAGTCAGGCAGAGATTGGCAATAGGGTTTTCCTACTCTTTCAGTTATACATTGCACTTTATTTATTTCCATGTTCATCCCTGTTTTGTGTTGCTTTTTTGGAACTGTTTCTTGCACACTTTGCCTGCTTGGACATCCTCTGTGTGTGGAGGATTGACACAATGGCTCCTTTTATTACAATCAGGGATCTAAGAAAACAGCACTGAGTTAAAAAGCATGGCTAAATAATGCTTCAGTACTATGACAAAGGTTTTTGAAAATAACTACTAAGCAAAGTAACCTTTTTAATGCCAGGAAGGCATTAATGCTGAGCAAACAATTATTAATTTAATCTTGAATACACTGTTTTTGAAGCAGAATGTTCACTATAGAAAGCATAAATTTAAAGCAAAACTGGGGCTCACTGCTTGATGACACATTATAATATGTGTATCATTCAGTAGGCCACGTGTCATCTGCAATCTGCAGAGCCTTCCAATTATCTGACACCTTGCTCCGAGGCATTAGCATGGAAAATCAAGCTCTAATGTGAATATGGAGAGAGAACATAACATTCTTGTTCTTTTTTATCAGCTATGCTGTAGAAATCAGTAACTATATTAACCTAATTGTCAAATATAATAACCTCAATCAATGCCTTTTTGAGGAAGTTCACACATTTTTAATAAAGTGTGTTAATACATATCAGTTGTTATGTTCACAAGATCATTAAGGTTTTTTCTTTTATGTTGTACAGAAAAATCAGAAAGAAAATGACATATGACTTGACGGATGATTTCCCTAGCTATATTCTTCAGATCATTGCAGAGCTAATTGTAGTCATATCTACTTTGTGTATCACAAATGGGCAGAGGAGCATTGACACAAATTGTAGTAATCAACATGGTCTAGTTCAGGTGGATTATTACATGCTTAAAACATTGCCTTAAACCATTGTCTGCTTTAGCAAATGCTTAGTCTTGAAGCATTTTTAGAAAGGTTTTGATAATAATTTCTTTTGTCAGCATTTAATAATATTCATGAAATTGACATAGCATTTTCCTTACAGCATTCCATCACTAATCCTATTCCCAAATAAGAAGCCTAATGTGGAGAATTTGCATGTTCTCTCCAAGCTTACATAATTTTTTTTTTGTGGACCCTGTTTGTGCAGCATATGTTTTTCCTTTATGCATATTTTATCTTTTTATTTCTTTATGTTTGACACTGTATTGCTGATCCACTAATATTTTCTGGTATTAAATATAGCCAGGACATTGTGCCATCACGCAGTGAGTTATGAAGAGTGATAGTTGGTGTGCCCAAGTGTGTCGACATAAGATATAACTGAAGCCATTTTTCCCTATAAAATTAATTCTGCATAAGTGATAAGACTGTCAGCTGTTCTAATCTAAATTACAAAGCAAGACTTCAATTATGTTCAACTTAATGGTTATTTTGTTATTACTTACACTACATATTTCCTTTTATTTGTACATTTGGCATTTTTAAACACACTTTTTCTGTACATTTATTTTACATAAATTTTGCTCTTTAGGAGGTACTTGGCTTAGGCAGAATCTCATGTCTCACTGTATAGATGTCATACATTTAGGTTTTAGAATCTCTTTTTTGCATTATTTGATATTCAATCCTGTTGATTAATTCTGTTTCTGGTTTTGGTGTTGATTACTGCATGGTTGTTGCCATATTGTTTATGGTGCTATGCTTATTTCAAGCCATATGGCATATTAGATCTTCTTATCCTGCCTATATACTCTAATGTAGCAGTGATCTGCTGCTGCCATTCTCGGTCTGAATTCATGTTTTTATGACTTTGGCATTAGTGTTAGTTAGGGGGATAGGAAAACGAATTAGTAAGAACATACAATACTTGGTTCTGTTCTTTGGCTGTGATTTTGGTTTGTGATTTGGATTTCATGTTTTGGTTTTCCTTGTTTTCCCATTTAAGAACAGGGAGTGACCTTTTCGTCTCTTGGTCATTTTCCCTTCATTTCCCTTTCCTTCTTCTCAACACTTATTCCTGGTATTTCAGATTAGTTAAGGCTGCACATCCATACTCATTCATAAGCTCTTTGAACTTTAGCTAATATCTCAGGTTGTTATTGTGACCTGTTATGTATTTTAACAGAATTACCTGTTTCATTTGTATAGTCACTAGGACCCTAATCCATAAAACTTGCTTACGTTCGGAAATGTGCATAAACCATTTCTTACACAAAAGTCAGGATTTATAAAACACAAACTTGGTGTGAAAATTGGGTAAAAGTTACGGCAAGCTTTGGCCATCCATAATTCCAATGCATACATTTTTGTTGTTGTAGTTTTAGCTACTCCAGATGGTATGACGATGAAGTAAACAGAAAATCTCATTTTATTGCACATTTCAATGAATCAGTCAGATTCTGATGGTCTAGAACTAATCATATCACAGGTAACTGACATGTTCTCTCAGTACTACAGTCTTCAATGTTGGTAATAACGCCTAATACATATGCCTAACTGCCTTATTGTTTAGCTTGTCTATTTTGCCAACAAAATTAGTGTGCTGTGTGTTGTACAACATAACTGTCAATGGCAGCATTAGCTTTTTTGAAGGATACCACCAACGTCAGGCTAAAGTACGTTTTCAGGGATCACAATGATTTTTGGCTTATGAGTATGACTGGCTTTTAAGCCAATTTAGATTTCCTAGAGCTGTCCTCCTGGAGTTGTGTGCAAAATTGAAGCCTACGTTACAGAGACTATCACACAGAAATCCTGTGATATCTCCTCCATTACTGGTTTTAAATCTGTGAGGTTTTTGGCAAGGGGTGCTTTTCAGCATGAAGTGGCTTGCTGGTCAGGGATATCACAATCATTCCTGAGCCACTTCATTCCATCTGTATGGAATCATATAATTGATATAACCCTTGCTATCAGGAAAACCAAGTCGCAATTAAAAAGCAATTTGCAGCAATTGATGATTTACCTAATATAAGGTCAGGTCAGGTTGGGCAGCATGCACTGGTACAGCGCATTGCCGCACCCACCACACAATGAAACAGCTCAGGATCCTGGTTGGCAACCCCCTTGGCAGACATGTGGTCCATTCCCATCCTCTGCAAAAAAACATCTATCTGCCGCAACCAGGTGTTACGTGGGCATCCACTTGGCCTGATCCAACTGCTTGGGTCCACAACACCCTTGAGGAATCATGTAATGTAATCTAATCTAATCAAAATAGAAAAAAGGAAAAGACTGATGTATTGTACATTTTTCCACTATGCCTCCTCTTCTTGGATGTTTTACTATTACAGAAGACAAAAATAAACAATGAAGTCTAGAGGTAAAGTAGAGTTGTGTGACATGAATTAAGTCCAATACTGTAATCAAACTGGGATGAAGTTACTTCCTTCACTCTCTGAAAAATAGTTTGGGATAGATTAGATTAGATTAGATTAACTTTATTAATCCCAAGAAGAAATGTAGATGCATACAGAAGCAGAAACATAAATAAAAACCTAAGATAGAGATTTACAAAATAAATAATATAATCAAGCAATAGATAGATAAATCTATACTAATAAACGGCAAAGCCCTCACTCACTCACTCACTCACTCACTCACTCACTCACTCACTGACTGACTGACTGACTGACTCATCACTAATTCTCCAACTTCCCGTGTAGGTAGAAGGCTGAAATTTGGCAGGCTTATTCCTTACAGCTTCCTTACAAAAGTTGGGCAGGTTTCATTTCGAAATTCTACGCGTAATGGCCATAACTGGAAGCTGTTTTTCTCCATTTACTGTAATGGAGTTCAGCTGGAGGGGCGGAGTTCGTATGACATCATCACACCTCTCACGTAATCACGCATTACGTAGAAAGCCAGGAAGAGCTACAAAACGCGCTTTAGAAAACATGCATTATATAATTAAGAAGGCAGCGAAACAATTAGAAGCGAGCGAGTGACATATAAAACCATATTCAGCAGCTCACGTGAACTGACGCAGTGCGCAGACAAAAAGTAAAGCGGTAGTAAAGCATTCGCCTGTAGCGCCCACGTCCGAGGTTCGATTCCCGAGAGGGGATGCACTAAGTATGTACGTGCGCTTCTCGATTTATTTTAACCTCGCATCACATTAGTTTGACAAAAAGTAACAGTTCCAAAGAGTGCTGAACAAAAACTGAATTACACTGCTACGCTCAAATAGATAAACCACACGCCGTGGCGCGATACTAAAGCATTCGATTGTAGCGCCCACGTCCGAGGTTCGATTCCCGAGAGGGGATGCACTAAGTATGTACGTGCGCTTCTCGATTTATTTTAACCTCGCATCCCCTTAGTTTGAGACGTATGAAAACGCATGCGGTTAACGCAGAAAGACAGATCACCTATTCACCTATTGAAGCTTCATGAATAATGGATACTTTATTCGCGATCAATGATTGTTTTGGTAAAGCCATACTCAGTGTATTCATTAGATGAACGGTAAAAAAGTAAGAGCGAGGGGACGGTAACTTACTGAAGCACACAAGCAAAACCACAATAGCACGCGGGCTCGATGTACTGACTTGCGCGATCACATTCCAAAAAATATTTCTTTTCAAGTTCTATTTAGTCCATATGAGTCAAACTCAAGGCCCACGGGCCACATCCGGCCCGGCGTGTAATTATATCCGGCCCGCGAGATCATTTTTTATATACTGTATTATTGTTATTAATGGCCCGGGTATATGAAGCGCTGGTAACACAATAAACTACAGATCCCATAATGCAGCGCTTCAGCTGCCTTGCCGAACACTTACTGTGTTGCTGCAAGTTATTGCGAAGCTAGCCCACACGATGCCGAAGAGAAAAGTTGATTCTGAAAATAGAGCCTTTAAAAACCGATGGGAGGCTGAGTATATGTTTACTGACATTGCCGGTAAACCCGTGTGTCTCATTTGTGGAGCTAATTGCACTGATACGAAATAGCCTGCCCATTTAATTATTTAGGAATGGATAAATAAAGATAAGATTTTGTACAAATAATGTTTTTCATTTTTCTTCCTTGATGGATTCTGCCACCCCCAGCAACAGTTGCTCGCACCCCAAAGAGTGTATGTATGTATGTATATATATATATATTTATAATATATATATGTGTGTGTATATATGTAGATATGTATGTATACGTTTATATGTGTGTGTGTGTATGTATATGTGTATATATATATATATATATATATATGTATTTGTGTGTATATATGTGTATGTATGTGTATATATGTAGATATATATATGTATGTATATATGTGTGTGTGTATATATATATGTGTATATGTATAGATATGTATATATATATGTTTATATGTGTGTGCATATATATATATATATTTTTATATATATATATATATGTGACAGCAACACTCATCACTCACAACAGTGACAAAACAATTACATTTACAATCATGTTATGTTATTTTCAAAATGTTTCATTTTCTTTTTCATTACTTCTTTAACACACTACTTCTCCGCTGCGAAGCGCGGGTATTTTGCTAGTAAGCAATAAATGTACATTGTGTAGAAATGGCTAAATTAATTTAAAGTTATTAAGCATTTAGTTTGAGACATCTCCAGGAAGGACTGAATTCCCTGATAGTGGCATGCAGAAAACATCCCCAGAGGTGCTTAGCACAGGAAAGCAGAATGTATCTGTGGCTAAAAAAAAGCACCTCCTGGGGTGGATGGTGGCAATTTTTCATGGCATGGGATGGCATGCAATATTACACCCATTCTGTATTCCACAACAGCTTTCAGTGTGCCCAGGATTAGCCCTGTGATAGAGCATGCTTCCCTAATAAGTTTGTTCAGGCATTATGTATTTTTTGAACTCAAGTTGCTTCCCGAGGAGACCAAAACAAAGAACAACACACTGGCTACTATGGACTGGTAGAACTTTGACAGCAGCATACATCAAAAGACCTAAGTCATCTCAGAAAGTACAGTCTGCTCTGGCCCTTCTTGTACAGCGCTACTGTGTAGGCACACCAGTCCAGTTTTCAGTTTATGTGAGCCCCCAGGTATCTATAGCTCTGTACCACTTTAACATCCTCCTCCTGATGGTGACTGGTCTCAGAAGCTATTTGAGTCTTCAGAAATCCATCACAACTCTGTTGTTTTTCTGATGTTGAGTCTCCTGTGCACTGAATCTTCTTCGTTATTAATGCATCCTGTGATGGAGGAATCATCTATGAATTTCTGTAGATAGCAGTCACTGGTATTGCACTGGAAATCCATTGTGTAGATGGTAAACAGGTAGACAAGACAGGTCCCTGATGTGCTTCACTTATACACACACCACCATTTCTGACACACAGTCCCTCAGCATCACAAACTGCAGTCTATTATTTCGTTAATCCATGATCTAGAAGATTGTGAGTGTATCAAGATGCATTGCTTTGACCTTTTTTCACATTTGATGAAGTAGAATAGTGTTGAAGGCATTAGAAAAATCAAAGAACATTATCCTTACTATGGTGCTGGCTTTGTTCAAGTGGGAGCAGGCTCTGTGGAGAATGCAGATCAGAGCATCTCCTACACCTATATGTGCCTGATAGGCAGACTGCAGAGGATCAAGATGTTCTTTAAGCAGGGGGATCAGCCTTTCAAAGGTCTTTATGATGTCTGAAGTATGCATTTGGGTGCAAGATGGGAATAATTGCCTCAGATAAGGTACCGGTCTGTTGTACAGATTTTATATATACAGGGTCACTTATCTGTTTACATTTTTATTATTCTGTAGAAGGTATTTTCATAATCAATTATTTTCTATAAAATGACACACAAAATATAAAATGTACTATTTTACTATTTATTGCATCCATCAGTTCATTTGTAGAACTGTAGGAATAAGAGTTGTGAAGTTACAAGTGCATTTATATTATTTAATGCCTAATTAGGTCATTGGTAGCAAACAAACTTGCAGTTGCAACAAACCTGCAGAACAAAACCTGCCACTGTAAGATTCATTTTATCTATTTAATATTATTGTTGAGAGGGAGTGTGTGTATGTGTTTGTGTTGTTGTACCCTGATATGTGTGTGTGTGTTCACCCTGTGATGGGCTGGCACTCTGTCTAGGGATTGTTCCTTCCTTATGGTTGACACTTTCTGGGATCGACTTCAGCTTCCATGTGTCCTTACTCTGGAAAAGTAGGTTTAGAAGATGGATGGGTGGATGGATGTTATTGGTTTTGTTTTGATTATTTCTTCAAATCCTTCTTCCACTCATCTTATTAATACATGTTTTTTATTTCTTGAATAGAAAAACAATGGGCATATTATTAGCTGAGAGCAAATAAACTTTTAGAGAGGTTTAGCTGTATTCATTGAGAAGAAAACAGACTAGGGCTTATAAAAGTTGAGCTGTGGCCCCGGAGACAGAGAATCATTCGAAAAGGTTTTGCAGCAAAATTGTAGTTTGGCTTTGATTTTAGCAGAATTCTGTAGCAGCCACTATGGGAAGTAAATTTAACACTTTTGTTTTATGCTTCATATACAGTACTATAGCTTTAAAAGTGAAATAGTTAAAACCAAACCCTACAAAATACATTTATATGAAAAACAGAGGACTAAAAATAAAAGTATAATATGTAGAGCTAAACAATGATAGAATTATACCTTTAATGACTGGCAAAATCAACTAGAAATAATTGGGTTGCAAGAAAAAAAGACAATTAATGGCTGCATGTGGAGGTGCAACAGGCTGTTTGAGTTAATTATTATTAAAATGTGAGTCCATTACAAGCATGTCTGTTGAGTGTTAGACACACTGGATGATAGTTAATTAGAATTAAATAAAACTTTCCTTCCGATTGTCTTCATTTAATTTTTGATTGTCTTCATTTAATTTTAAAGAATGACATTCCATCTATATCTGTATCTAATTGTTTGCCTATTAAAATCAAAACAGTTTTTAATCCATCTCCTTATTTATACAATTTCAGTATCTCTCTTTCTCTTTAGACATATTTTTAAAAATATATATAAATTACACACATGTACCTTTATAGTTCATATTGTTCATCTATCACAGGAATTACTATTATTGTTACAGGCTGTACATTTAACCTTAGATAGATAGATACGATGAAAAAAATAAATACATAAATAGGTGGATATGTAAATAAATAAATGCAGACACACTTTGGTCTGAACACACACCATGACTATAAAGCAAGAAAATTTGAAAGAAAGTTCTGACTTGGCAGTCTCAGTCACAGTGAGGCATCATGCAGACATATTTCTATTGGTATAAAAAAGCCCCAGTAGTGTTTCTTGCCGAATTATTTGTTGGCTGAAAGTTCTCAGTGTTAGTGTGTCAGAGGGAGGATGTGCAGCATTCTCCTAATGGCATTCAGTTTTGTTTTAATTCTCTCCTTTCCTCCTACCTTCAGGGAGTCCATAATGTGTCTAATAACTGAGCATACCCTTAATTAGCTTGTTGATTCAGTGGGCCTCTGTTGAAGTGATGTTACCAGCAAGGCATGCCACAGCGTAGAAAATCTCACTCTCACAAACTGCAGTCTTCTCAACAGAAAGTCCATTATCCAGGCACCATAGGCTCATCCACCTGCATCTCTCTGAGTTTACTCTTTAAAAATGATGGCTGGATGGTATTAAAGGTGCTGGAGAAATCATAAAACATAATCCTGACAGTGCCGCCAGCATTGTCCAGGTGAGAATAAGCCTTGTGGTGCAGAGAGATAATTGTATCCTCCATTCCAAACTTTGTCCAATAGGCAAACTTCAGAAGATCTAGGTGGTCTACCACAGGAGGACTCACATAGTCTAGGATCAGTCTCCTAAAGGTCTTCATGATGTGAGATGTGCCACTGGTCTGTAGTCATTAGGTGAAGAGGCACCTGCCTTCTTTGAAACAAGAACAATGCAGGATGTTTTCCACAGCAGTAGTGCTTTTTGAAACCTTAGGGTCAGACTGAACAGGTGGCAGAGAACATCCCTTAAGAACTCAAGGACTGACTCAGGTCTGGCCCAGTAGCTTCTCCTGTGTGTTGCTTCCTTAGTTGTGTTTTTACTTGGTCTTCAGTTATGGATAGTCCGCACTGATGTTCAGAGGTTGACTTGTCACTGGCCATTCCATTTGATGTGGTAGGAGTTGTTGATGTAGTAGGAATTGTGTGGGGAGTCTGGCCATTGGAATAAATTGGCAGTGGAAGTGGGAGGGAAAATCTATTAAAAATTGGTGTAAGGGTATTAGCTTTATCTAAATCCTACCACCTGAGCTCTGGGTTGCTCAAGTCCTGTAATTATACCCAATCCATTCCAGACATCTTTCATGTAATTCTGAGTGAGCTTGTTTTCTATTTTAGCTCTGTAAGCATCCTTTCCTTCACTTAGCTTTTTCTTCACATGCTGTATGAGCCTCTTTGCCACTGGATTTGAATGCTCACTTTTTCTCATTCAGGAGACCTTTTACTGTGACTCCTTAGTAATCCAGGGCTTGCTGTTTGGAAAACAACACACTGTCTTTGTGGGTACCACTGTGTCGACACAGAAGTTAATACAGTCATGCAGTGAGGCCCCTTAATATTGTGACTTGCACATCATTTCCCTGTCCATCATTTGGAAGTAGCCATTCCATTTCCACCTCCAGGCTGTGCCATTTCTTCACTACTCTGTTGGTAACAGGTTGTCATCTAATAACAGGCTTCTAGCTAGGAATAAAATGAATCAGGTTGTGGTCAGATATGCCCAATGGAGCAAGCAGATTACACTTTAAAGGGATCTTTAACATTTTAATACACAGGTCCAGCTTGTTATTTCCTCGAGTGGAACTGGTCACAAACTGGTAGAAATGTATCATTGTTCCTTACAAAGGCACATGGTTAGTCACCACATGACTGCAAGGTCGGAGTGAGTCATTATTAAAGTGTTGGTGATAGAATGAATCATTTCCATTTGTGAAGGGACGAATATAAGCATTAATAAGGATGATATAATTTATCTCCTTGGGCAAATAATGTGGACGAATTCTGACAACCAGAATTTAAATATCTGAATTAAAAACTGTAGTTTTATGTATAATATGCTCCCTTTTACACCATTCCTTATTCAGATAGATGACCAGTTCCCCTCCTGTCTTTTTTCCACACTGAGTCTATGTCTGCTTGAATAAGATGAAATCTGTCCAGCATTAGAACAGTGTCAGATATATCAGGTTTGAACAACTTCTCTGTAAAGCACAAAATGCCACTGCACTTGTACAGTGTGTGCCATGACCTGCTGTAAGCGCAGTTTATGTGTCTTATTTGACAGCAGTCAAACAGTTCCAATTACAATAAATGGTAGGCCATTTCTAAAACCTTTTTGCCTTGCTTTTACTCTCACACTGGCATATCACCCTCTCCGTCTGTGGACAAACATCTCCTGCAGTAAAGTGAAACTGAGCTGCTTAGGCACTTGCGATTGCAGTACAAGTAGCTGATTATGGGAGTTCTTAACACACCCCACTTTCATTGCCTCACTGTCTCTTACTGTTTCAGGTGTTGCAGACATAAGGCAGCCATCGGGTCCTCTTCACGACTCCATCCAAGTTCGTAGCTTGTCTGAAGTGCAGTTATGCTTGGGTTTGCTTGTAAATTTAAAATCCATCTGATTTCTAGTGTCTACTATCAGTGATAAGCCAGAACCCAAATCAGGTCTAATTTTAAATAGGACTAGTAACTAGTAAATAAGTTCAGAAAAAAAAGAAAAACAGTGAGAAATAAAGAGCTTTTGTAATAAGGCTGCTGCTTGTACAGCACCCAGAATTAAAAGTACAAGTAGAGTAAGTCTTAAGTCTTTAAATATGAAATACACTGGGGTTGATAAATAGTGTTGGGTTTGCAGACACTGATGTGGGTTGATGGTACTTTTTGCTATCCTGACATCTGGGTGAGGAATTGGAGCAACATACCTTTTAGTAAACTGGAAAAGAGTAAAGACTGATGATTCAAAAGAAATGAAGAGCACATTAGTAATGCAAAAGAATATTTTAAAATTGATACAGGACAAAAGAAGAGTAAAAGTTTGATTATATGATGGTAAATAACTGCACAGATGTAGAAGATAAAAATATATTTGTTGAACTCTGTATGTTGAGCAGTGACTGTATGCATCAACATCTCGTTCCCACAAATATTCCATTCACTGCAGTGTTCCAGTTATGACCTAGCTCATTCAGTCAGACTTATTAATTTTTAATGAAGAATCCTGTATCAAAACTACTTTAACATACTGTCTCACTCTAACCAACTAGAAAAAATAAATAATTCTACTTTCTGGTTGCTAAATTGCTTCTTTTTCTCCTCAGTGACTTTGGTTACATAATCTGCCTGCTAGAAAAATGCAGGGTCATTAACCAAAATTCCAAATTTAAACCTAAGGCATCTAAACCTAAGGAGAACCAGTCAGAAACTCAACAAGGTCAAATGCCAAGCATACAGAACCTTGAGCCTAAAATACAAAATACAAAGTGCCCACTTTGATCAATAAAGGTCACTGATCAATCGCACAATGACTACGTACCCTCCATTAAAAACAATTTTGTCTTTTTAAACTTTGCCAAAATGTAACTGAATCTCCAGAGGTTCATGCACACATATTTCCTCTTTAAACACAAACACATCTTCCTTCCGTTTAGTTTCCTTAAACACTCAAGTTTTCCTCAGCTTTTTAACACCTAAGCAACTGTTCTCCTTTGCTCTTACCCTCAAACATTTCCTTTTACTCTTCTTCTATTAAACAATACTGTTTTCCGTTACTTTCTACTACTAAGAACTAAAATATTTTTTTCTATCCTTTGTCACACACATGCACATGGGTGGCAACTAAAGGGCTTGCATTATGATAATTCCATGTCTGACCGGGGGGTGGCGAGGTGCACTGACTTTTTCTCTCAATCCTCTGCAAACCATTCACGAGAAATTTCAAAGGGTTCTGGCTCCCGTGACGACGTCACTTCCTATCCAGGTGATCTGACTTCCAGTTCTGGTGCCTGTGATGATGTCACTTCCTGTCCAGACCTTTAAAGCTGCCATTTTTGTCACATGTCAGTTCTGTTTCGAATATTGAACCAGACACAACTCCTCAATAATTAATCCTTTTGCAGCCAGGGCATAATACACGGGTGGCTGCCCCAAACCTTTTTATGTCTCCTGTCCATTCTTGTGACACCTTCTAAAGACAAAAATGTAAACAGCTCTCAGCTGGTGTGCGTTCCTTGTACACCTACCGTGGGAGAAACATAATGCCCATAGTAAAGCTAAGAACAAGCCTAAGCCAGTTCAACCATCTCAGCTGGCTTCTTTCATTCTGAGCTCCTCCTGCACTTCTTTGGATCTCCCTTTATCACGGAGAGTACAAGAGCATAGGTTAGAATGGGGATATAGACTGTCTAAGGACATATCTCCTGCTTAATCCCCAAAGTCTGGTACAAAACCTGCAGAAATGTTACTTATCACCTTTACCTTCACTCATTAAGAAGAACTTGAACTGCTCCTTTTAGTAAAGCTGCTTACCCCTTATCTGGAGAGTACAAGCCACTCTCTTTTGGGAAAAGACCATGACCTCCTATTTGGAAGAGCTAATTAACATCCTGTCAGCATCACAGTTAGCTGGGGACTGTTCCAATGCGCACTGATCATCATGCTTTGAAGAAATTGAGAGGAGTACATCTTTGCATATAGCAGAGATACAAGCCTTAAGATCTTAAGCAACCTTAATAACTAGCCCATGAAAATCACTAACACAAGAGGGACCTAGGCACATCCTTAGCTGAATTGAAAGCCAACAAAAAATGAATTTGACTTAATGCCAAGGTTGCAAACTGTTATTCCATAACGACATACACCAAAAGTCACCCGGCAACATATCCAGAACCCCACGTTTGTGACATAATTTTGACAAGATACCATGGGGCATATGGTCATATCCGTCAAATATCTGTGCTGTATCACATAAGTGGACTGCTGTTCCATGGCCAGGACAAAATTCACATTATATCTCCTGGGAAGCTGAAAAATATGATACCTCAGTGACTGAAAAAACACCACTTTGTCCTGTTTCTAAAAATGAAACCAACAGTGCAGTTTTACAGCTCTGGTACAATACACCCCCCCACCCTGCAAAACTTGCTGATAGAATTTTTTTAAATAAATATCATAGCTTAAATCTCTAATCACAACAGATGCCTCTGACACTGCCAACCCCTCAAGAGGAAGGTTTATATGCTGGATTTAGGAGTTCCTCAAAGTACTCCATCTACTTTTTAATGGTTTCCTCAGTTAAGGTCAACATTACCCAAACCTTGCTGAGAACAGACTGAGTACAATTCATCTACCTTTCCTGAGTCTTTGAATTGTTGGTCAGACCTTTTCCTGAAAGACCTTTCAATCTCCATGGCCTCACCACTTACATAAGAGCCTGTCGTTGGACACTGCCTTCTCTGTTGATGTCTTGACACTATACTCTACATCCAGGACTTCCTCCAAAATGCAAAGTTAAATTCACAACTAAATTAAATATAATGGGCATCACTGTGGCACAGTGGGTAGCGCTGCTGCCTCACAGTTAGGAGACCCAGGTTCGCTTCCCTAGTCTTACCTGCATGGAGTTTGCATGTTCTCCTCGTGTTTGCGTGGGTTTCCTCCGGGTACTCCAGTTTCCTTCCACAGTCCAAAGAAATGCAGGTTAGGTGCATTGGCGATTCTAAACTGTCCCTAGTTTGTGTGTGCGTGTGCCTTGTGGTGGGCTAGCGCCCTACCTGGGGTTTGTTTCCTACCTTGCGCGGACCCCCGTTACCCTGTAGTTAGGATATAGCGGGTTGGATAATGGATGGATGGATGAATTATAATTGTAGAATGGCATGCAGAATAAAATTATAATTCAAAATGTGAGAGAAAAGGTTCAGGCTTTAAAAGAGGTTTGAACACAGAACTGAGTCTAAAGTAGCACAGATTAAGACTTGTAAAGAAGCGCTCTGATATAGTGGGAGATTAGTAGCAGTTTTTGCAACATTATATTCATTCACATACCTTAATGTGGTTGTAGTCAGTGACCGTCAGTATAGGAAGGACGGTCCTTGGGTGTGGGGGAACTGTTAACATTTGAATTTGGTGATTGTATATAGCGAGGAACTGACCTCTCTGTACAATTCTGTCCTCTGCATCTCCTGGAGTACAAAAGAAACACCACCCATGCACCAAAATGTGGAGACTGGGCAAGATTGGGAAAAAAAAACTGCATGAAGGTATGTGAATGAATATAATATTGCATTTTCGAAATGCACTATACAGGTCATAAAATGAATTATTCCAAATGTCATATATACCTATGTCTTTCTTTTTTGTCAGTGCGTCTTTGACATCATGGTCCAGAAGGTGCATACTAATTCAGCAGGTACACTCAAGAATAAAACTGAATAAAGAAATTCACATCCATATTCATTCTCAGTCACGCACACCACTCACATCCACGTCCACAGATCTGACACTGTTTTCAAATAAACAGGTGATATAACAAAACAAGTCTGTTTGTTATACCACATCTTTATCTGAAAACAGCTTCAGATCGGGGGTTGGGGGGGAGGTTATGTCTTTGGACTGTGGGAGGAAACCAGAGTACTCGGAGGAAACCCACGCAGACACAGGGAGAACATGCAAACTCCACGCAGGGAGGACCCGGGAAGCGAACCCGGGTCTCCTAAATGCGAGGCAGCAGCGCCACCCACTGCGCCACCATGCCGCCCAAGTGAGAGAATAAAATTGGAAAAAAAAAACCACTAACTTTGACAAGTACTATAAATTTACACCGGCTGTTACGGACACAAATGTATGTTTTTATTGAATAACTAGCAAAATACCCGCGCTTCGCAGCGGAGAAGTAGTGTGTTAAAGAAGTAATGAAAAAGAAAAGGAAACATTTTAATAATAATGTAACATGATTGACAATGCTGCTGGCATATATATATATATATATATATATATATATATATATATATATATATACATATACACACACACACGCACATATAAACATATATATAATATACACACATATATATAATATACATTATATATATATACATATACATATATACATATACATATATATACACACATATATACATATAAATATATACATATATACACATATACATATATAGATATATATACACATACTGTATATATCTACATATATATACATTTATACATACATCCACATATATATACATATATACATACGTATATATACATATACTGTACATCCACATATATCTATACTAATAAAAGGCAAAGCCCTCACTCACTCACTCACTCACTCACTCACTCACTCACTCACTCACTCATCACTAATTCTCCAATTTCCCGTGTGGGTAGAAGGCTGAAATTTGGCAGGCTCATTCCTTACAGCTTACTTACAAAAGTTGGGCAGGTTTCATTTCGAAATTCTATGCATAATGGTCATAACTAGAAGCTATTTTTCTCCATTTACTGTAATGGAGTTCAGCTCGAGGGGCGGAGTTTCGTGTGACATCATCACGCCTCTCACGTAATCACGCATTACGTAGAAAACCAGGAAGAACGCACTGAAGAAAACATGCATTATATAATTAAGAAGGCAGCGAAACAATTAGAAGCGAGCGAGTGACATATAAAACCATATACAGCGGCTCACGTGAACTGACGCAGTGCGCAGACAAAAAGCAACAGTTCCAAAGAGTGCTGAACAAAAACCGAATTACACTGCTACGCTCAAATAGACAAGCCACACGCCGTGGCGCAATAGTAGAGCATTCGCCTGTAGTGCCCGAGGTTCGATTCCCGAGAGGGGATGCACTAAGTATGTACGCGCGCTTCTCGATTTATTTTAACCTCACATCCCCTTAGTTTGAGACGTATGAAAACGCATGCGGTTAACGCAGAAAGACAGATCACCTATTGAAGCTTCATGAATAATGGATACTTTATTCGCGATCAATGATTGTTTTGGTAAAGCCATATTCAGTGTATTCATTAGATGAACGGTAAAAAAGTTAGAGTGAGGGGACGGTAACTTACTGAAGCACACAAGCAAAACCACAATAGCACGCGGGCTCGATGTACTGTAGTGCGCGTCAACTAGATCTGACTTGCGCGATCACATTCCAAAAAATATTTCTTTTCAAGTTCTATTTAGTCCATATGAGTCAAACTCAAGGCCCATGGGCCACATCCGGCCCGCGAGATCATTTTATATACTGTATTATTGTTATTAATGGCCCGGGGATATGAAGCGCTGGTAACACAATAAACTACAGATCCCATAATCCAGCGCTTCAGCTGCCTTGCCGAACACTTACCACATTAATCAAGTCTAGCTTATGATGCTACAAGTTATTGCCAAGCTAGCCCACACGATGCCAAAGAGAAAAGGTGATTCTGAACATAGAGCCTTTAAAAACCGATGGGAGGCTGAGTATATGTTTACTGACATTGCCGGTAAACCCGTGTGTCTCATTTGTGGAACGTGTGTACAAAAACTGGGGTCTCCTTCCCAGCAAAAGTCGAGCAAATAGCTGTGCCGGGATTTGAGACGCTGACTGCGCTTCTGGCTTAAGTCAAAGTGAGCACTTTTAATTTTTTTCATCCTCCCCCTGAGCTATAGCCCAGACAAGTGCAAACACGGGGCCCCTTTTCTACACCACGGCAAAATAATATTAAGGCGATTCACACTTTCTTTTGCACGTATACGATTATGAGGTCCTCAGCTCGGATTATGAAGACACGCACACGAGTGGAGGACTGACAGTGCCATCACAGCCGATTAATGGCAGGGACGTCTCACCAGTCTACACAAGACCCACCGCGACTGTCCCCAAAAGGCGATCATAACGTCACCGAACACATCTCTCTATACTATATAAAAGAAAAAGGCAACTTTCCTTTCTTTACACCTTTTTTCATTTTATCCCAAACCAAAGCCTTTCTCTCTTAACACTGCAGAGGACACAAAACAATTTTTCTTTAATTGTTGGTAATACCGTTGAGGCACATTACCAGAGGCAGAAATTTGAACGTTCACATAAAAAATGTAATTTCTATACCACAGCCGTCGTGTAGCGCCTTTCAAAAGGGATCAACTACTGAGAGATGATCCATATACATTTTAGCTGCTGTTAGTACTACTTACCTGTTCTGTTACACCGTCTTTTAAAATGTAGTTTACCCGCAACCACTCGAGTAGTGCTCAATGTACCTGTACTTCTTAAAACGTTAATGTTTTACTGTTTAATAACTAATAGACTATATTTTATTATTTTTCCCTTGCACTCAGTGGCCAAAGCTATACACACACATATAGACACATACATATATATACACATATATATATACCTGTGTGTATGTTTGTATGTATGTGTGTATATATATATATATACACACACACCTATCTACATTATATATATATATACACACACACACACACACACACATATATATAATTTGTGTGTGTGTATGTATGTATGTGTGTGTATATATGATGTAGATAGATATGTATATATATATATGTGTATATGTAGATATCTAATGTATATACATATGTATATATTTATATAGATATGTATGTGTATATATATGTATGTATGTGTGTATATATATATATATATATATATATATATATATATATATATATATATGTAGACTCAAACCCATTATGACAGCGGCAATCCAAGCTGTGAGAAAACAGTAAAAAGGAGGCGTGTCAGACGTCGTGGTACATTTTCTAATGCAGCTAGACGAAAACAACTTCGTGACGCTGCCGCCAAACACACAAAACAATTACTTTCACAATCATGTTACATTATTTTTCAAATGTTTCCTTTTCTTTTTCATAACTTCTTTAACACACGAAATCGCTGCGAAGTGCAGTTATTTTGCTATATATATATATATCACAGCGACACTCATAACAGTGACAAAACAATTACATTGACAATCATGTTAAGTTATTTTCAAAATGTTTCCTTTTGTTTCTCTTTCCTTCTTTAACACACTACTTCTCCGCTGCCAAGCGCGGTTATTTTGCTATATATATATATATAGATATATATATATAGATATATATATATATATATAGATATAGATATGGGAACAACACTCATATCAATGACAAAACAATTACATTAACAATCATGTTACGTTATTTTTTAAATTTTTCCTTTTCTTTTTCATACCTTCTTTAACACACTACTTCGCTGCGAAAGCGCGGGTATTCTGCTAGTATACATATATATATGCATACATATGCTTGCTAAAATTGGGCAGACTTAAAAATAAAGTGGTATTTTAAGTACATTTTCAGAATGGTATTGTCTTTAAATAATAATAACAAAAATTTCAACATAAAGTGCAGTTTTTCTTCTTAAAAAAATAAGGCAGAAACATAAAAGGTAATCTGACGAGCTTCACCTTTAAACTCTGAGTAACCTTAGCGAAAATTATTTTGTACATTAGGCTAAAACAGTGTGATCATTGAACATTTTGTAATTAGATGTAATTAGAATTACTAACGGTCACGGAAGTCCAATGATCCCCAGTAAGAGCCACAAAGTCCGCTTTCTGTAATGCATCTAATTTTGCTTGCTTTTCAGTGTCATAAAGCTGTTGAATTTTACTTGAAATAGTCTTTCGGCACGGCAGTTGGAAAGTTGGATTACCTGACACTAACTGTAGCACATTATCTAACCCCCATCTTCCACCACTGTTAGTGGTCTACAGTCCAAAGCAATCCATTTTGCGAGAGAATTTGTAAGTTTGACCGATGTTGACTTACTAATTTTTTGTCCTGAAGCCAGTCATTTCATCAGGTTTGGGCTGCTGACACCTTTTGTTGGTACTCGAACTCGTACTGCTAGTGCTAACAGCATACACAGTTTCTGTGCTCGCTGTAAAATGTTTTGTATTTAGATGGTACCGTATGGTTGAAGTGCTTCGGTGGTATGCAAACTCCTTTTTGCACAGTTTGCACAAAACCATGCTTTTATCAAGGCTTCCGTCGGGTAGTCTTTTGAAATGAAATTTGCCTCCGATCAGTCCTAGCAACGGGCTTTCTTCCGACTCTTACATTTTTGTAGCTCTGATGTGTGCATCAATGTAGTCGGTGTACCAGGAAATCATGCATTGACAAAAGTTCCCATTTGCTTGGAATGCAAAGTGTGATTAAATGCGTTTTTTTTTTTAACGCGTTATGGAGTACATGCATCGAAGCTTGTTAGCTGTGCTTGTGCTAAGAAAAGGAAACATTTTAAAAATAACGTAACATGATTGTCAATGTAATAGTTTTGTGATCGTTATGAGTGTTGCTGTCATCAAGGATTTGATTATCATTATTTCTTTCAATCAGGTTCATATTTGGAGGATGTGTTGTGTTCAAGTTATATTCTGTGTTTGTCAACCGTTGTAAAGATAACAGGTTTCATTCATCGAAGTGTTCACCACCCAAATCTCTACTCGTGAATCTAAGATGTTCAACAGGCATTCCCGGTATTAAGTGGTGGATTTGCCTGCGAATATTTAGCGGTAGCATGTGTATGAACTTAATTTAATCTTTTCCAGTCCTGCAAAGTCAGTTGACGTGAGCCGCTCGGAGTACATGCATCGAAGCTTCTTAGCTGTGCTCGTGCGATCTCGCGATGTCCACGGCTTTATTTAATGTTAGCTAAGACCCGGCACTTAAAAGTTTCTTGCTACAGCAATTTTAACTCTGTTACAAAGTGATCCAAAGTCTCGTTTATACCTCGTGTCTTCTCATTAAACTTTTATCTCGCGAATACCGTTTTCGGAGTGTCTATAAACTTAATTTAAAGTTACGATTCACATCGTGCTTTGTTTCCGCAGTAGCTGCACTTATGAATATGCTTGTATGCGTCATTCACTTCATAATCTTTTGCTGCCTTCTCAATTGTGAAATGTGTGTTTTGTTCAGCGCTCTTTGGAGCTCTTCCTTGTTCTCTACGTACTTACGTAGGAGGCGTGATGATGCAACACGGATCTCCGCCTCCCACGGCCATCGACCTGCAGTCTATTACAGTATATGGGCGAAAATAGGTTCCAGTTATGACCATTACGCGTAGAATTTCGAAATGAAACCTGCCCAACTTTTGTAAGTAAGCTGTAAGGAATGAGCCTGCCAAATTTCAGCCTTCTACCTACACGGGAAGTTGGAGAATTAGTGAGGAGTGAGTGAGTGAGTAAGTGAGGGCTTTGCCTTTTATTAGTATAGATATTAACAATAAGAGCAGCTCACTATTCAATTTGGTAAATTTGGGAAGCAGCCAGTATCAAACCCATGACCTCTTGATTGGGAGTCAGAAGATCTTACCATTGCACCACGCAAGCTATGGTATTAACAGCCTACCGTAACCTGCTTTCTTTTTCTTCGGTTATATTCTTAAATAAAAGTGCACTTGTTTTGTTACACTTGTACCTTTTGTGAAGGTGTTTATTTGATATTTGGACTTTTGGCTTCACACATTACACACTTCATGTCTACATTTTGTCAATTATTACTAAAACATGAAAAAACGTTTCTGTTTTAACGATGTGTTCACATAGATTGTTGTAGTCACGGAACACACATGAAATGGATGTATTTCAAATAATATATTATTTACCCTCTACAACTCCAGGCACTTCACTCCAAGATAAACACTGAGCACTAGGAACTTTCTTTGCAAATTGAACAGTAGCAGGCTGCTACTTATTTTCAACGCAAAAGGCACTGATGAAGAGGTGCGAACGGATTTAAGGTGGGCTGGGATTACACATTTTTTTGTAGGCTTTTGTAATTCTAATGTTAAATGACAGGTAAAGGGTAAAAAAATACAGTAATGTACAGTACATATTAGTCTTAAGAAATAACAATGTGCTGTTAGAATTGGTGCCTATTCTTTACGAGGTTGTTAGGGGCAAGTGTACCAACAGGACAAAGCAGGGCAGAGGACAGTTGCAAAAAATATTCTGGTGGAGAGAGATATAAAAAAGCCTGGTTTAGAGAAAACTATATATATGTTTTTGAAAATACAGGGGTACTCACAGGGGAAGAGCTGTGTAGAGAATGTGTACCCCGAAAAGGGCAACAGGCTTGTGGACCAGTTCAGGACACTATAGTAAGCAACCAGTCAGATCCAGGGATGTCTTTCTAGAGAAAGTAATGCCTAGTGCGGATAATACAGTAAGAAGCCACAAAAACCTTCTGGCTGACAGGTGGCATCACAAAGCAGTGGCTTGGAAAGGAGAAGCAAGGATGTCTATTTATGGATTAACCTAAGGAAGACTGGCACTACTCTTCTGCCCATCCTCCTGGTGCAGCATACAATTGGTCCTTTAAGAGAGTAAGCATGGAAGCTACCTAAAAGACCCAGTCCTTTAAGAGTTACTCATGGCTAGGTTGTACTGGAATAGCAGGAGTCACTAAATGGAATTCTACCCTTATGGTTCTATAACAAAACTATGGCTGTCTCTAACCCCAGAATTAGTTACAGGGGTTGACCAGAAGTAGTTATTGAGCCTAGACTTAGAATGAAAGGTGGCTTTATGGTTCACTGGCATGAGGAAGAAAGCACAGTTGTGAGAAACAGACAAAGACAGAAAAAGAGAGAGAGGAGTGCAGATGAGAAAACCAAAACTAAAAAAAGGCCAAACACTGACAATGTTAAGAAATTGCCAGAATCAATCATGTTCATAACCCGTTGAACACAGTGCTCCATGTTATAACAACTAATGTATAAGCAGTGAAAAATATGTAATATACCATGCAAATGCTTTGTGTAGGAAAGATACAACACTTTGTAGAAAACTCAAAAGGAGAAGGAGTGATTCAGCTTAAGTGAAAACTGAAAAAATGTCAAAGTGATTTGATAGTAATGGGATATACTGTATGCATAAATTGTAGAACAAAATTGTCATTTCCAGAATAATTACTAATGCCAAAACCATGTTAAATAATGTTACGCTTTAAAACTATACATAATATTTCTAAAAATATAAAACTATGAGCTTTCAGCCAAATTCCATCAAAGAAGGTTATTTTACAAATGATCTTTATGAATATTATTACTTTTTCCTATCTAAAACTGCATTTTATGGTAGAATGACAAAGACACTGAGGTGCTCATGTTTTCTATAAGCTGTTGTAATCCTTCACTGTCTCACCTATGGACCTCAATTACAAGTTCAATAAAGCACATCTTGCTTTATTAGTTTTACACCTGCTGTCCATTTGCCCTCTCTTCAGAGAGAGACCATAGAATGTGATGTGTGACTTTTAGTATCAGCTATGAAGTAATGATCATCAATAATTGTGTAACATACAGGCAGATATCTTTTTTTCTCAAAATTAAAATACAAAACAATACTTTATCCAAGAACATGTCACAGGAAAAAAAATGTTTTTCAGATTCATCCTATATGGTTTATTTTCTACCCTTCAAATTCTTGAACTTTCGAGCTACTTTGTGTTAAAAAGTGACAATGTTTAAACAATGACGGTATGGTTTGTCTTTTGGTCAGGAGATCAATTGTTTTCCACTTCGTAGATGATTTCTAACTGTGTTGCTAAGAAAATTTTTGTGGATCTCTATGACACTGATGAAGTAATATGTAATGCTGGAAATGGAGGGGTGAATATTAAACTTATAAAACAATGTCAGATAGTGCTGAGATGGGAGTGAAATTAGTGGAGCAGGGTTCTGGGAGCAAAGCAGAAATAAAAACCAGGCTGGGAAAATAAACCTTTTCATATAGACTTAACCACCTAAAAATAATTATACGAGGGGAAAACCAAAATTCCCCTGAATTCTTCACTGGCATAGCAGAAGGGTGTACTTAATGACCATGCTGCTAGGTATTATAAGCCTACAGTCTTGTTAATCAGTCCTCAAAGTGGTATCATGCTGATCTAATCAAGTGCATGTTTTTGACATTTATTCTACAATACAGTGTGTGATTTTTTTTCTTCATGCCGAAAAAAGCACATCAGGTCGTTACTGAACATCAAGACAATGGTGGTTGCATTTTTTTGACAGATTTATTTTATATATATTATATACATATTAAATATATTACACTGAAATGCTGAAGCATCTACAGTGAGCATCAGCAAAAAAAAAGTATGGAGCAGTGATACAAGCAAAACTGCATTTTGCAACTTGACAGCGCACTTGCACACTACCGCTGAACCATGATAGTACACTGGATCACACAGTGTTGTCAGTGAAAGAGTTTTTGACAACACAATGTGATTGTCACTATGCACTCTCAGAATTTTCTAGATCACACTCCCTGTGACTTCTTTTTGTTCCCAGAATTAAAATTGATACGAAAAGGAAGACAATTTGCTGCCATGTAAGAAATCTAGGGAAAAAATTGCAGGAGGCTCCAGACATAGTAACAAAAGAAGAATACAGGAAATGTTTCCAATAATGGAAGAAGCCCTGGGATAAGTGTTCTGCATCTCAAAGGAAGTATTTTTGTGGTGACTAAAATTAAATTCTTGTAAGTTGTATAATAGTTTTTTTTTTAAATAATTCTGTGAATTTGTGTGACTCCCCCCACCACCTCTTATTCAACCTAAACAATGAGTTCAAATGCTGATTGAACACTGTGTCTTCTGGGTCTTTTTTGACCCGATTCTTACAGTCCCCTTTTAGGTGCCCTAGATGTCAAAAGTTTCACCCCAAATGTATTTTATATTGATTAAACGTCAAAGTACTTTGCACCTTTTTGCACCATCCCCTTGCTTCCTGATGTCTTCACTGTCCAGCTCATCCGGTAACACTACCAACAGTGTCGAGTTCAAGCACTCCCAAAACGGTAATGGGAGCATAGAGTAGAACCCACATCATCACAAGAAGAGTGAAGCAGCAGAAAGAACTGAATGAAAAAGTGGTCAGACGTGTAGTGGAGTGATAGTTTCATTTGAGGGGTGCAGTGGTGTGACAGAATAAAGTCAAGCAGATTGCCAGCTTTGTTAGTGTTTGGGGTGTGGAGCTGTGTGATGTTGAAGGAGGAAAGAAGAGTGAGAATGTCAGTAGCAGGAGTGCTGTTCAAGTGGATGTTCAGGTCCTGAGAATTAGAAGTGGGCTGCCGTCATCTTGAAGGGGAACCAGTAGTCTGCTCAGCTCATCAAGGAATATTCTGAGCAAACCTGGAGGGTGATAAACAACAACAGTGATCATATTAATTGGAGAGGGGACAGTAATAGCATAGAATTCAAAAGCAGTAAAATTGCATACATTAGGCTGTGAATTTCTAGCTCTTAGACTGTGAATTTCCAGCTCTTAGATGTAAGAACATCTGTTCCCCCACCCATACCAGTGGAGTGGCAGGAGTGGGAGAAGTTGAATGCAGAGGAAAGTACTTTTGGCATTACCGTGTTTTCTTATCAAATCCATGCCTCTTCTAGAATCACAACTTAGAAACCCCTTTGCATGGCGAAAGTTGGAATAAAGCCTGCTTTGTTGACTGCAGACTGGCAGAGACACAAGCCAAAGTAGAAGAGAGAATCAGAGGTGGGGTCTTGACAGAGCAGACGAAGGGTTGCCTGGGCTTCTCTCTGTCCTGCATAAGGGGCAGTGTTAAGAACAAGAATGAATTGGTAAGATGTGCTGAAGATGATATTGGAAGGAAAGTAAAACGTTACCTTAGCCAAGTAGTAGTGTCCATTGCCTTGTCCGGTGTCCTTTCTTGGTGAACACACAGTCTTTACACAAGTACGGTAGGTCTTAACACGAGGGCTGACACTTGCATAGATCCTTGCGCAACAACGCGCTAAGTCTCCTTAAGTAGGGAGCAGCAGTGAGCCCAGCTCACTAGCAATTACCAATCAGCAATAAGCAATGCAAAGCAAAGGGCAAGACTCATTAAAAAGAATGAAACTATGCCGTATCAGGCAGACAAACAAGGACATGGGTTGATCACTATGTTTGAAACACAATGGGAAGCAGTAAAATCAACTTTATAACAAAAATAACTATGCACACAGAACGATATGTAAAGCACAAGTACAATCACTGAAAGAAACCCAAACCTGAAAACACCTCATACCCATCAAACATCTAGAAACTCAGTAGTTACTTGCCTTATGGTTTTAAAATATGCAGAATTCCATGCTTTGGTATCTTCTCTCCTATATGTTCTGGACTTCATGTATTCCTTTTCAAAAACAAACTCTTCAGCCTCCAGAATTTTCATTCCTTCCCCAGTGCTCTCAGAATCAGCTGTGACAATGTGTGTATATATACTGTACATGTACACTGAATATAAACATTGTTAAAGGTGCTGACATTTAACAGAAGATCATTTATCTTTCTTAGAAAATTAACGGATATAACAGGATCACATGCCACATTTATCATTTTCAACTGCTCAAATATAATAGCTTTAAAGTGAGATTGATCTGCTTAGTAGATATAATGAACTATTCACGGTTATCTAAGACAACAGGTCTCCCTTCACAAATCCGTCTTAGGACTCAAAAAAGATTAATCATAGTTGGCTGTACTGCTATAGTTGGGATACAAATTGTATAGCTAGCTGGTTTTGCACAATCATGGACATTTGGCTATAAGATCAGACATGAAAGCAGCACTAAAATCAAAATTAATTAAACTTATTTTTCTGTCTATAAAGAAAGGCTTCTGAAGTTGTAGGTTTAATTAAGTCAGGGAAGATGGTATGGCTTTACAGACTGCTGTGCTCTCCAAGGCATGTTATTTTCATCAAAAGTATATCATGTTAAGCTGGAAAAACTAATTAAATCACATTAATTGTGTGGGATGCAGATCAGAGAATGATATTTTCTTGGAAATCACTCAGATGGTATATGTAAACTACTATTTATAAAAAGTATTAAAAAGTCTACTTTTTAATTTTATTAGCTGAATTAAATAATTAAAATATTGTTTCACTTTTATAACAATCATTTAGTCACTGATTTTGATATTAAAATAGATGTGTTATAAAAAGAAACCTTGACAGTCTGCACATCTTATTACTATATGCAAATGAACAAATGTGATATGTTTTTTAGTCTTTAGCAATCTGGGGCTGAAGCACAGACACACTCAGTGTACACTGCTGCAATATGTTAATATCTTTGTTCATATCGGTTACACATATACTCAACCAATATCCACATGAAACATGAGAACAGAATGATTCAAGAAATGTAGCCATTTGTTTAGGGGATTTGCAGTGATATATGAACTTGTTAACAACAAAGCATTTTACTGTAACTTTCAATTTACTTTCAAAAAACATCAAGACTTCTTGAATCTGCTAAAGTTTCATCCTGAAACAGTTATAGTCTTTCTGGTTTTTTTTTTTTGCATTTTTCTAAACCAGTACATTTTCTGAAAGGAATTAGAATACTAAATCTCAGCTGTTACATTAAAATAAATTTTGCAAAAAGAACATGGGAATATGGTTCGAAACTTGTTAAGGACAGCTTCAATATACAGGTACTCCTCACTTTACGAATCGGTCAATAAGCGAGGAGCTTGCGCTGGGAATATAGGGTCGCAACTTTTTATGCATTTTTTCCATATGCTTTGCATACACTTATCTGTCACTTCGTCCTAAGCTGATTTAATGTTTTAATGCAATCTAAAATACTGTACAATTTCAAAAAATCACGAAGGATTACTACATCATTTTCTGTTGCTGCTTGGGAAAAAGTCGTGCGCAAATAAAACGCTTTGAACGTAGCTATAGCGTCCTGATCCATTGGCTGTAGGACAGCAGTTGTGTTTTTAGGAAGATACACTACCTTTACGTCTGGGTGTAGATCATCAAGATGCTGGGGGTGGCCTGGAGCATTATCAAGCAGGAGAATAATTTTAAAAGGAACTCCCATTTCCAAACAATAATGCTGGACTGAGGGTATGAAACAGTTCAAAAACCAATCTTAAAATAAAGGTTGCATCATCTATGCCTTTTTATTTGCACGATGGTAAACTGGCAGACTGTTTTTACTAACGTTCTTTAATGCACCTGGGTTTTCGGAGTGATAGACCAGGAAAGGCTTTAACTTGAACCCAGCGGCATTCCCTCCCAACAACAATGTGATCCTGTCTTTAAAAGCCTTGAAACCGGGCATTGCCTTAGCTTCTTTGTGCATATCGGACCTTTCAAGCATTTTTTTCCACCAAAGCCTGGTATTGAATATCTGTTCCAGGCAGTAGCTGCTTTTTTTAATTACTCCATCCAAATCGTCAACAAATTTTTCTGCTGCTTCTACATCCGCGCTTGCCGGCTCACCGCTGATTCTCCAATTATGCAGGTTGAATCTCTGCCTAAACCGTTGAAACCATCCATGGCTTTCTGTAAATAATTCTGTCGATTTTTCGCCTTCACGTGCCTTCAAAGTCTCAAAGATACTGCGTACCTTAATTTGAATTATTAAAAGGCTTATCGGCATATTATTTTGCATCTGGTTGTCAAACCAGATCACCAATAATTTCTCCATCTCATTAATAAGACCTTTTCGCTGCCTAGTTATTATGGCTTTAAATCCTGTCGATGATTTCACCATCTCTTTCACTCTAACGTTATCCTTTAAAATCGTTGAAACTGTCGAATGTGCCAATTTCAAGTCACATGCTATTTCTTTAACCGTTTTACCAGCTTTGTAGTCTTGAATGATTTTTATTTTCATTTCAAGATCAATAGCTTTGCTTCGTTTCTTAACAATTTCTCCAAATGATGCCATACTTTTTCTTTTCGTTGACATCTGTATTATTTAGGGGTTACAAATATGTAAAAAAAAAAACGAGGTTACACAGTGACTGCTTGTAGGAATGAAACTGACTGAAAAAGCACATAGCAAGTCACCATTCGCCACTGACCAACACTCAAGCTGAGAAAGGGGATTCCCCGAATTGCAGGTCGAAACTCGATTGGTCGTAAGTGCAAGTGGTCATTAAGCAAATGGCTCGTAAAGTGAGGAGTACCTGTACTGTAAATGCTAGAATGTTTTTCTTTACATAAAGAACCACAGACACATGGAATAAATACCAAGTAGTGTGGTCAGGAGCAGGTCTTTAGGGAACCTACAAATTTCAACTTGATGTTATTTTAGACAGTCTAGGTTAGTATTTCTCAACCTTTTTTTCTGTGGTGGCACACTTTTGAAATGAAAAACATCCTAAGGTACACCACTATTTTACTAGCCAGAAAAACATTATATCTCATACTGTGCTTAACTGCCTGAAGAACCTGGTAAAAAAGCAGCTTCGAGATCAGCATTTGCAGACACAGCACTTTGTGAGAACTTTGATGGCATCTCCCAGCTGCTTCATCCCTTTGTCCGCCACTCTCTGCCCTAAGGGTCAACTCATATTTCCACTATCCTCCAGCCCTGTGAGGATTGCTGGTGACCCATACACCTAGGCAAATGGAGTCTAACAGCCAGGAGAAACGTCTCAAGTGCTCAAGTGTCTGCAACACAGAGGTTGCTGAGCTGCTTTTATGCCATCTACTTCAGATAATACTGTCCTCCTCAGACAGATCGACCACCTGATGATCTTGTCCCTCACAAATTCAGACCCAGGTATGCTGCACTATTATTATTACATAGCACACCACTGTGCCATGGTGCACTGGTTAAAAATGCTGGTATAGGTGAATAGGGTGGACAACTGTGTTGGGGTAATATGCCCGTTCTTCTCACATTTGTTCTAATATCCTAATGAACTTATTTATTTTATGTCAGGGTTGCAGGCAAATGGAGCCTGTCCTCATAACACTGGACACTATAAAATAATCAACTTTGCTGTAACCCCACTGCATCAAATCACAAACACACACAGAAGCACTCATATGGGGTCAGTTTGGAGTCAAAAATCAACTTAACATGCAGATCTTTGGAATATTGGAAAAAAACTGGTCACTCAAATAAAACCAATGTGAATGAAATGACAATTCATGCGTCCCTGTCTCCTTGTCTAAACAGTGTACATATAAATTATATATAAATATTTGTAATACTGATAATTTTCTCGATTACTTCTTGTGCTTATACTTTACTGACAAAAAAGTAGAATTTTAATTAGGTTAAGCTTCAGCCAAAAATAATTTTGCACTGCATGAAAGTAACAGAAAAAAATGAGACTGAAAATAATATTTGTGTCTTATCATACTGTAAAGACACGTGTTAACTATTTAATTGGCTGTATGTGAGTTAATATACACATGTGAGTGTACACTGTGCTGGACTGCCATTCCATCAAAAAGTTGATTTCTGCCTTGGGTCTGATGCTGCTGGGATGGGGTTTAGCTCTCAATAAGGTTATAAATGATTAGCCTTAAAAGTAAGTGAAGTGTATAATTAAAGCAATGTAGTAGATAAGTAACTTTCTTACATGCACACACAATCTTAAACTTGCTTAATCCAGTTCAGAGATGCAGGGGGGCCATCGACTACTCTGGCATCACTGGGCCCAAGTCAACAATCAGCCTTGGTTGAAAGAAAAATAGATTGTAGTGCACATTTACTGCACCTACCCACATTTACACAGAGCTACCTGTGTTAGAGTTACCAGTAAAAATATCATGTATGTAAACCTTTTTGAGGAGTTTAAAGGAAAACAATAGCCATGTCATATTAAAGTGGGAGAACACTTATCTGATCAATTATTTTGTGTTTTATATTTGTAACTAATTTAGACCACTTTGCAGAGGATCTGTCTTCACTTTGACATTAGAGAGTCTATTGACGAGTGTCAAAAAAGCCAAATGAAACCAACTGTGATTCAATGTTGCATAATGATAAAATATGAAAACTCTAATGAGTGAATAATTTTTTTAGGCACAATATGTATGATGAAATTGTTGGAAGTATTTATCAAAATATTTCAGCTGTATCCTTTTGTCTCAGTGCTCTTTGTTAATCTATTATTGTTTGGATGTAATCTGAAATGGCAAATTTCATATTTCCCCATGTAAACATGACTAAATGAAAACCTTAACCTGGAGTAACTAGACATGGGGAGAATGTGCATACTTCATGTGGGATTTTTTTTTTCAATTCTTGTATTTCTTTAGACTTTATTATATCTCAGCAAGGGTTCATTCCCTGGCTGGGGTTCAAGTTCATATGTTATGTTGCCTTTGTTCATTTTTTATTCTTTTGTATGTAATTGTTTTATTTATGCTTATTTCCTATTGGTTATGCTCATGTTTCAGTGCCTTGGTGATGTTCTATGTATGTTGTTAGTGGTTCCCTCTTGCCAATTACTGCCAGGAACTGCCCTCTGCCTATAAGTCCAGAGGGACTACCACCATTTCTGGCAGTTAAGTGTGAATGTGGTAAGGAGTCAGTGAGTTTACTTATGTTTATTGTTAAACTTTGATTTTTTGGATTTCTGGATTTTTGAACTCCTGTGTTCTGTTTTTGCTAACATTTCTTTGTATTCTGTTTTGGGACATTGTTGATTTGAATTGTCTTGTTAGCATCTTCTTTGTGCTCTTTGAAGCTTCACAGTGTAAAAGATCATTTTGTAAGAATAAACTTTTTATTGCATAAAGATCATGTGTTCACCTATTGGCCTAGTGGTCATTTTTGGAAGTGGTTTTAGGACTTTCATGCTATGGGACTCCTAGTTTATCACAGACTTGCTTGAATATGAGACAGATGATTTTCAGAATTACTAGTGACAAATATCAGATGATGTTTCTTGCTACAAACAACAGATCATTAATGTAATGTAACCTGGCAAGCCCAAATCGTCAAGCCCCACTGAGCTTAAGCTATTAAATCATTTGTTTTTATTGTATTTTTATTTTAAAAAACTTACACAAAGGGATTATATAATGGAACTGTAGATGATCTTTGTATATCCTTATATAGAAAACTTGCTTTTAATATTGCTTGTATAAAAATTCTGTATAGCTGATACTGTGGATGAATCAACTTTTTGAAATTACTAACACCAAGATCAAATAACTTGTGAAAGGACACCTCTTGTTTTTAAAAATTATTGCACTTTTCAATGAATGCAATAGTAATAACATTTAACAGTAGCAATAGTGGTTGGAAATAAATAAACACGGACTAGTTAAAAAGTACTCCATACTTGGTGGTCACAGCCTGTTCTAACCACAACAGGCTCAAAACAAAGACTGGAATGAGTTGGAGCACTAATGTTGAACAATAAACACATTTTAAAAGTTTACAAAAATGAATTACTCTTAATATTTTATTGAATAGCAAAAATCCTGAAAACAAATGGTTACATTCTGCTTTTTCACAATTTATTGTTTCCATTTGACTTTTTTTTTTCATTACACCATAATTTTCAGGTATTCTTTCTGAATAAAGGTGAGAAAGCACAGTGTAATTCATAATCCATTGGTTGCTTTGTAACTGAACATGAACACGATTTCATAGTAATAAACAGTAAGCTATATTATATGATTAATGTGATTAGCAACATCAAATTTCATTTCAAAACTTAACTTCAGGAATTGTGAATTACTGTACATTGTCCTCTATAGGGTTTAAATTTTAATATCCAGATGGAGAAATATATTTTAGTCTAAGAAACTGAATGCCACACTTTCTGTTCTAAATTAACTTAGAGGTTTCCTCAACAAATGAATGAATAAGTAAAAACCTGAAAATGCAATTTATTTATTTCCTGCTCATACAGTAATCAAAACATTAATTTGTAAACCATGTGAATAATTTAAAATACTACAGCTCTAACACTGTTTCCCTCCAGAGTATAACTTCTGACATACTGTCATAATCCGTTATTGTTGCATATGACAAGAACATGATTACTTTTCTTTACCAAGGAGAAATCCATTAAATATAATTTAAACATTGTAATATGCTGTATTATTCACACTGAATGCAGGAAGGAATATTGAAGATGACATTTCTTAAAAGATGATGGAATCTTTAATCTGTTCATTTACCCCATACTAGTTGTAACATGTGACTGTAAGTTTTGATCTTAAATTCTTTAAAAATTTCTCTCTGACTCAGTTTTCTGTTTAGTATTGAGAACAGTCTCATTAATATAAAATATATGTCTGAGAAATATGTAAATAAATAATTATAAGTTGAAGTCTTTTTCTTCAACCACTAAACAAAGCTCATTGTTTGTGAAGGACTGCACACTCTGCAGGTTTTCATTACAAAAAAGTACTTAAATGGTGTTGACATAATGTGGTGCTCATTGTACACCTTATTCATACAGACTACTATATGTGTCTCACTGTTGCCACACTCGCACTCTGCATTCAGAGATATCCATTTCAAGAATGAAAAGTACAGACAAATGTTACGTTTGGTGACCATTCATTCATCAGGATGTGTAAAGAGGTGCAGTTGTGTGAGGAATGCCTGAAACATTTTTCTGCTTTTTATATACACAGTAGTGGCCTCAAGCATAACGCTCAAAGCTCCATGTTGACTAAGCTGAAATGTTCTTGGCCATTGCTGATGCTCATTCAACATGAATATATATTATTACAACGGAGAACTGAAGGCTAAATTTCAGTGTGTTTAGACTTCCTCAGTTAATCATTTTGGATAATGGAGTATTGTTAGTGCTAAACTGTCATTGTCAAAATGTTTATTCTGGTATTATACCATTCCAAAGAGGACAAATGAATTGTCAGCAGCAGCTGTTTACAGGAAGAACATACCTTTTGGATTGGATAGTGCTAAATTTGAAAGAGGTTCAGATATAATATTCAATTAACTTTAAACATTCAATTAAAACAGAATTAAAGGCATATAAAATGCAAGTTGGGAATTTGTTCATATCCTAATGAGGTGTTTGTCACTAATGTTATGTTTATGTGAAATATATAGTAAGTAGGCAGACTTTGAAATGTCTTACTGATTTGATGAGAGCCAAAAGTAAGTGTGATGTGATCTAAGACTTATAACTAGAAAATGTTTTAGAGGAGCTGAAAGATAAAGTTCAGGCTTAGGGGTGACAGTCATTGCAGAACCCCAAAAATCCTTTCCTACAGAGATAGTTGGTCAAGAGCCTGTCACTGAAACAGAAATGGATGTACAGTAAATGTTGTGCCAAAGGTACCTTCACTGTCAAGGTGTACATGAACAAGAAAATTTTGTGCCACAGTTACCATGGATTACATAGAGGGTACAATATGTGGAATGAGTCATGTATTGGCTCACTAGCTCTGCATCCTGATACCACCCAGCTAAGCACATAAAATAACAAAGTAGAAAACACTGCTTTTGTAGAAATAGTTGAAAATTTACAACAATACATATTTTGTGGAGATGCAAACACTTACAGAGCAGGAGGAATGTATGCTTACTATAAAGCAATCCACATCAGTAGTCTGCACAGATTCTTGGCATTAATATGACTCTTTACAGTTTTATTTTCTTTTATTATGTACACCTTTCCACTTGGCCCTGTGTCAATGTACTGTGAATGAGGAGGACCCTAATGGATGCTGTTGGCCTAAAACCTCTTTCAGTATTTCATCATAAAAACTCAAAATAACATTTTTCAATTAGCTTGAAACATAAAATAATAAGTCAAATACAAAGTAATCTTTTTCTATATAAATAATTTATAAAAATTACAGCCATACCTACATATTTCACAGAATATGTATGTAAATGGAAAGCAACATAATAGACTAACATCTGTCCACACCAGCAGCCCATACTTATTTTTGGAGTCTGTGAGTGGTTCCCACTCACAAAATGGTTGCATTGCTTCATTCACTTTTGCTTTGTTGAATGTGCATAGTTTCACCTAGCATTGTATATTGACTGTAGAGGTGTCTATTTTCTTGTTCAACTGTTGGGTTCTCTTTCATAGAGGGTTGGCAGATACCAACTTGTTTTGTTTACAGTTTGGTATGGAAGGAGACTTGCCGTTTAGGCAAATAGCTTATTTGCCATAGAAAGTGATGTGAAACTATTGTCAGCAGTGACAGTTCTCCCATTGCCTGTGTCACCACTTTCACAGACTGCAGGCTGCCTTTCCCAGGTGATCAAGTGGGCTTTTCCTCCAAATAGAATATTGCTTTTTGTATATATTTGTTATTTACATAAGTAGCTATTCAAAATTTGAATTTGGACTTATTTGATCTGCACTGAGTGAAAAGGCAACAACATTTCATTCAAAATAACTGTACATCAATGCTCTGCTCTTATTTATAACACAAACTGTGCCAGGTGTCTGAAACAATGGCAAAGCTGACACTATACAAAGTATACAGTCAGCATCAATTTGAGATGGGAAAAGGAGAACATGTGAGATGGCACACTGTGTGTGGAGCAACCCACAAATGAAGAGTGCAGTGCTGGAAGAGACTCTTAACTGTTTTCATTGACATGGCAGACCCAACCATTTTTGCCAATGTGACAACAAGGAGCTTTTTTTATTCCTTGAGCTACATGAAACTGTTACCAAGATTGTAAATTACCTGAAAGTGAGAACATTGATGAAATATGGGACTCATCCATGAAGGCACCATTTAGGAAATAAAAAATATGTGAGTATGATCTGCTGTCAAAACATTGTGTTTATGATTCAATACATGCACCAGCATTTAAACATACTTTAGCACTACAAATTTTGGGTTTTAATCATCCCAAAGTCAGGCTCAAAACACTGCTCTGATACCGTGATACTCTTGTGGCTTTCATTGGTTGCCACTGCTAGGAAGCTCATGGCAATTCCTGTAAAACAATATATAACAGTTAACAAAACAACAACAGTAGCTGCAAGATTAATACAGAAAAAATAATGAACATAACCAACACAAGTACTAATGAACTCTTAACAGAGAGGAGTTGTAAGAAGCACTTTGCCATGGTGGATACGTTTTCTGTGAGAAGTTCCATTAGTGAATCAAAATTTAACAGGAGCAAGTCTACTGCAGACAAAATGTACCCATGCAGTCAGAAACTTCAAACAGCATATTCTTCCTTTGGATTAACTAACTGTGATATCTGCTTTCTGCCTTCTGTCAAGACCTGAGTTTGCATCCTGAGTGTCCAGTGAGGATGATTTGCAACAGTGCCAAAATAAATAGCCATCATCAGATTGGTGTAGAGTCAGTGTGTCCATTGAAACTCTCTGTTTATAAACATTTCTGATAGTCAGAGGTGTGTGAAAAAATGAAGTCATTTAGAACAGCAGCTGGTTTACTGTCTGCTGTTTTTCTATAAGCAAAAATGCAAATTTTGGAGCAAATTCATGAGAGACTGATTGCTCAGAAGTGTAGTGATTATTTCAAAATAACATCATTTTTACTGCAGAGGGGATTTTGGTAGTATGAATTTACTAAAATTTTTGTTTTTTCAGACCTGTCAAGGTGTAATTGCTTTAGCAATTACAAGGATGAGATGTCAATAACATCATTTGATCATATTTTGATAAACAATGGAAAGATGATAAAGGCATGCGTAATTAAACTAGGTTCTGATTTTTTTTCTACATTTAATTATGCAGCTACTATCAAAAACAAAGTCTGTTCTCCTTTTCATCCATCATGAGTTGTTTAATCCTCCAACAGTGTGGTTATCTGTTATTTCTGATGCAGGCAGAAAATTCCCTACTTTCTACAATTACTGAAGTATTTGATTTCTAGACTGTGCCGGGGTGTTGAGACATCTAACTTATAAAATGTCTCAGCATACCAAGACAAAAGGAATGAATGAATAGTTTTAAATGTTCCATACCTTTTGTCTCCTTTAAAATATTTATTGCTTATTTCACAATTTAGAGTTCTGCAGCAAGGTGTAATGTCCTTGGCAACAAAATATGACTGTACATGATTGCTAAACAGTTTGTGATGCTAAAGATTCATTGACAACTTATAAAATTAAATAAACATAGTATGGGGTTATAGCTTAATCTAGAAGAATGACATACAGTATATGTTTGTTTCCTGTACAGTCCAGAAGTTGGTGATTAACTCCATCCATTGGCTCGCCCTGGGTAAAGTTCCCTCAAGATGTCAGATAAATGAATTGTTCACATTTTGAACCCCGGCCTTTCAATTGACTTATTTTTAACTGTATACTTTATATTGTGGACTTTATTGTGCATTGGTGAGCCTTCCCCATTCACAAGTGATAATCTGAAAAAAACAGACTAAAGAAAAGGTTTTTTTTAAACAAAACAATTGAACAATAAGAGCAAGGAAAGAAAAATACATGAAAAAGGTAAAAACAGCAAATACTAAAGTATCTATGGTGTTTATTTTATTGTCCTTTATTTTATTACACATATTTTTTGGTCCACTTCATGTTTTTGTTGTGTGGAAGACTTGATTCTGTATTTTTTACTTTTGACTTAATTTGAACCTTATTGCTTTGTTTATGAAGCAAGCGTAAATAAGTAGTTAGTGTTATCTGAATATAATAAAAATCCAGTCTTGACAATGTCACCCCAAGTTTCATTCCCCATGCCAGAGATGTGTAGGTTGGGTTGACTGACAGTTCTTAACATTAGAATTACCAGAGCCAACGAAAAAACTCATAATTTCGGTCCACCTTAAATACCTTCGCACAGCATCGTACTAATGCAATATTATTTGAAAACGAACAGCATCAGATTGGGTGTAAAGTTATACTGGCGCTGCTCGTTTTCAAATAATATTGCATTGCAAACTTATACACTGTTTTCTGATTGGTACTATTCAGGTCATAAAATGATTTCTTCAAAATGGCACATATATTCGTCTCTTTCTTTTTTTCCCCAAGTGCTGCGTTGACATTGTGTACCAGAAGGCGTTAGCTTATTCAGTGCGGCAGGAGCACGCAGGTGGCCAGTTGCTGTGTGATATAACATGCTTGACTTGGCAGCGATCCGCGCTCATGTACTGTACAAGGCATGCACGGTAAGCACTGAGAAAAGAAGACTGTTCTTTGCTCAACTTGCAGAGGAGCTTCGTCGTCGCTTCTTACAAGAAAGGTGATGGATAAAGCAAAAGAGGATGCAACATCGACAAGCTTCTGTTCCAAGACCGAAGACACTGCCTCTTCAGTGTAATAGTAACCATAGCACAGAGAAAAGTGTGTACATTGCAACAGGTACACATGTCCTAAACGTAGAAAGGACGGTCCTTGGGTGTGTGTGAACTGTTAACATTTGAATCAGATGATTGCATATAGTGTGGAACTGACCTCTCTGTCCTATTCTTTCCTCTGCATGTCCTTGAATACAAAAGAAATAGTACTGTGAACCAAAATGTGGACACTGGCAAGATCGAAAAAAAAAAAAAAAAAAAACGCGAGAAGGCAGGCGAATGAATATGAATAATGTTGAACCAGTGCCATAATGTTTTCTGAAATGTACTGTACTATACAGGTCATAAAATGAGTTGTTTGACATCATGGACCATAAGGTGCATACTAATTCAGCGTGAGCAGGAACACTCAATAAAACTGAATTAAAAAAAATGGACGTTATATCGTGACAGAAAATAAGGGTAAAAAAAAAAAAAACCACGCTAACTTTTACAAGGCTTATAAATTTACACCGGCTGTTACAGACACAAATGAAATGCATGTTTTTATTGTATAATAGTAACAATAAGTGCAGCTCACTACTCAAAACAGTAAATTTGCAGGGGAACTAGTTTCGAACTCACGACCTTTGGATTATAAGTTGACAGCTCTAACTGCTGCACCACGGAAGCTGTCGTATTGTAGTTGGCCAAATATCAAATAAACACTTCCATAAAATGGGAATCAGCCTTTACATATTATATAGTTCATGTGTACATTTTGTCATTTATTACTAAAACATGAAAAACGTTTGTTTTAAAGGTTTGTTTACATACATTGCTTAGGCATAAAACGCACATCAAGTTATTTCCCCTTACAATTCTGAGTAGCTAGCTCACTTCCAGATAATCAATCAAGGCAGAAACTGGGAGAACTTCTTGGCCATTCTGAGGCGATGGGGGGATGGTATAAGGCTGCTTGGGATTATCAACACATTTAGAAGACAAAAGAGGCTGACAGAGAGGTGCGAAGGGATTTAAGGTTGGCCAGAATTACAAGTTTTTTCTTTGGCTCTGGTAATTCTAGTGTTAATTGGCCCTGTATGAGTGAATGCTGCTAAAATAGGCTCTGGCTTCCCAGAATACTAAATTGAAATAAGAAAAATGTAAAATTGGTTGGGTAGATATTTATCTTAAATATTTTTTTCCTGATACAATGGATTTATCTTTCCAAATACTGAATTTTATCTTTCCAAATACTGAATTTTTATGTTAAAAAATAACATTTTACTCTGTGATGACATGTGTTGTTTGCCGTCAGGCCTATTTCACAAATATATTTTTCATGAAGAATGCAATCCAGAGCACACTGCCAAATCCACAAACAGATTGAAAAATGAGCATGAAAAATCAATGATCAAAATTGGCAGTGCTCATTTAGAGCCTGCCTCCAAATGAGCATTTGTGACTTGAAACAAACACTACAGATGCTGAACTTATAAAAGCAGAGATGCTACATAAAATAGAACAAGTCAGGAAAGTTGTCCAAAACAAGTTTTCACAAGTAAAGGATATTTCATTAAGGAACTATTAGACCGTGATAAAGCACAAGCATATTACAGCCTTTCATCAACATATGCATTTGATGTAGGCTATATATTGCCATAACAACAGCCTACCTTTTGCATTGAGGATTTCATAGGGGCACAGAACAGGAGGAATAAACTTAGGAATATGTGATTTGTACTAAAACTATCATTCTGGACTTTGGAGAGTTTGCCAATCCCACTAGCTTATTGTAACTGACACATCCTTGTTTATCAATTAAGGAGAAAGATAAGTGAACATTGAACTATCATTATGTAGACTCGGAGCAGAGAGACCCAAATCTATTAAAGGCACAGAAAAAAAGAAGAATTTGGTTATTCAAAAATGCCAGAATTCATTCCTTTTCATCTTTATATTACAAACCTTTATAAATGTTTTTTTCTACTTTAATTGGTCAGTAGTAGTATGCCTATTTAGATATTTTCTATTATATTCTGCTACATTATGGAGGTGCAATGTATTTCATTGTGATTTTTTCACTGATGAACACAAGTAGCAGTTTAATATCATTGTGAAAATGAAATTCTGAAATTTGAAATGAAAATGAAGTCTTTTCAAATTAATATTGTTATAATATGTGGTAATTTTTTTTTATGTAATATTTTTATTCTCGTTCTTTTGTTTATATCATAGACGCATTGCGTGATTGTGATTCACATTTGTTATGTCGTCGGACTTCCAATATAAATATGATGCTGGCGCCGGGTCAATTCATCCTTCAGTTAGATAAACTACTAAAATTTATATTAATTACTTGATTTTTGATTTACCCCTGTGCTTCATTTGTTTGATTTTCTTTTTGACCCTGTAATTTTGACCTTGCCTGGACTCGATAATGATTTCTGTGTTGTGTTTCGTATCTGCTGGGGCCTCATGTGTAAATGGTGCGTACACACAAAAATGTTGCATATGTCAGTTTCCACGCTCACATCACGATGTATAAAAACTAAACTTGCTGTAAAGACGTGCACGTTTTCACGCTACTGTTCCTGTGTGGTTTCCCTTATTTTTTAGATTCACACTCCTAATGCGGCTTTATCAAATACACTGAAATTAACCACATTTTGTCATCTGATTGTAATCAACCCATAGCCATATAATGGTGCAGAGAATGGTCAAGCTATTCCAAATACTATAACTGCTTTAGCGTTGTCACTGTCAGTGCACCACTCAGAGTATTTAACCCACTGTATCCAAATGTGGCATCACAGCTCTACAGCAAATGATTGGAAAGCTCTACTGCAGATTTTGTCAAGAGCAGAGAGAAATATCGGGATACAGCATCTAGCACGTGCTGCCTCAGCCATGGGCACAGTCTATTTGAACTTCTCCCAGTCGGCAAATGCTTCAGAGCCTTTCCTGTAAGGACCTCGCCGTTCAGAAACAGCTTCATTCCAAGAGCTATAAATGCACTTAACCAGTGCATCAAGTGCTTCCGGTAGAACTGTTTGTACTTATAAGTACAATTGGCTCACTGTAAACTTGCATTACAGTTGTAATATTACACAACCTGAGCCACTTATGCTTTCATATTGTATATTTTTTACTGTTTTTTATCCTATTATTATTATTGTTGTTATTTTACCATTTTATAGGATAATAAGTTTATGGAGGCTTTACATATTGAATTTCATTGTACAGTACAATACAATAACAATAAAGGAATTCAATTCAATTGAGAGCGCGTATTTACAGATGATGACGACTGGCTTCTAAGTCGATTTAGATTTCCAGGCGCTATTTTCGTGGAGCTGTTGATATTTTAAAGATGAAATGCATTAAAGTATATATATATATTATATTATACAGATACATTTTAAACTTCATTTAAATAATGTATATTGCTATTGATTAAATATGCAAGGACTCGGTGGCGCAGCATCAGCAATGAGTTGGCGCCCTGTTCAGGGATCGTTCCTGCCTTGTGCTGTATGCTTTTGGGGGGTGGCACAACCCTGGATGGATAGATGGATGGAATACTTAACATGTAGTATAATTATTTCGATGTTCCTTAAAAGTTTTGAAGAATCCGCATTCTGCGCTTGCAGATGGCTTGACATTTATTAAAGAGCTGATTGTTTGGCAAATGGTTATTTGGAGAAAGAAAAGGAAGGACAGGAATCAGGGGTTAGTACGTCTGAAAGAGACAGTACTACTGTAATAAATTATTTTATCAAGGTTCGTGCACGGGGCAGCAAGCATCATGCTTGAGTCAGGAACAATCTCTGGAAGGGGTGTTAACGTGCCTCAATGTTTTATACATGCTTTTATTTCTATCATCATGAAAATGATATCAAGTATACATCTTAGTATTTAAATTGTTCAGAGAGCTGTAACATAATGAATGTAATTCTGTGTCCTATCGGCGTAAGAGAAAGCCTGTTTAAGAAGCACATACTGATTCACACACATAAGAGTACACAGAATACTAAGCATTTAATGTGCTATTTAGTTATGATGGCATTTGAGAAGCTATTAAATTAAGTGATTTTAAGATGAAGTTTATCACATTCTATTTTAATGACAAAATAAACTATGTGATTAAGGTGGAAATTTCAACCTTTTTTCCCCACTGTGTCCCAGCTTTTTTCTTTTCACTGTACCCTAATACGCTTCCATATGAGACTTAGACGGTGGGATACAACTTGCCTTTTCACGTTGACTCACGTTGATATCTGACCACTTCATATTTAGTTTGGGCACTGTGCGACTTTCTGAATTTGAACTTTTAAGTTTCTCCGCCACTCTGTCACTCGAACAACTACCTTTTGTTGTTTATATGACTGCTTAAAACAACAAATAGTAAGTTTTTTTCCTTGCCTCTACTTGGTATTCACTGAAATTCTTCGTTTTCCCCATGCTTTTGCCATTGTCTTTTCACAGAATGCATAACATAAGGGGCTATTTACATTGATTTGCATATTCAAAGAGGCATAATTCTGGGAGAAGTCGGGGTGGAGCGACAGGCACATGCACGAGCGTTACTTTTCACGCTGACTGAGGTTTATGGAGTGAAAAAATGTGGAAGTTGGCATATGCACAGATTTATATACATCTGGATTTTTTTATGTGTACAGACTTTGCGTAAATGTCCGTACACCAAGTTTTAGTGTGAATTCTATGCATGGCATTATGCATGAGGCCCCTGGTCTTTTAATTCACTCACAATAATCCCTGGAGACTGATGTCGGCACATTCTTTCCCACACACGTTGAGAACTACTAATTTCTTTCAACTCTGTTTGCTGCTTTGTTTTGTTTTTGCACTTCTCTTACTTTATGGCCTGCATAACCCGTGACAATAGAAATAGCTGTCACAGTTAATGTGTTTTTTTTCTTTTAGCATGTATGTTTAGTGTGTTTTGTGGATGTGCAGTTTGTGTTGTGAGATTTTTCGTTTTACTAAGCACATCATTAATTTGTTATTTTTGCTTGATTTTGTAATTCTTTGCAATACTTAGTTTTCCAATTCTAGGGTTCTGGTGCCCATAATTCACTAGGTGGCTTAGCCAGGGCTTTTATACCTAGGGACATAGCCAACCCAACAGTTGATAGTTGTCATGTAACAGTAACAAATGTAGTATCATTTGATATTTGTTTGAGTTTATTTGGCCTTGTTATTTACAAAAAGAACTTCATAATTGATTCTGTTTGTTGTTTTCTTGTACTATTGACCTTTTTTGTAATCAGCTCTTATCTTGTCTCATTCAGCTCACCACCTCCACATGTACGTTTTAAAATTGACAATAATGATAATCATTTTTTTGCTCTGACCCAAGACTTCTATGTCCATGAACTGAACTACAGATGCTTACAAGGGGGTGGAGAACTGCCATGGGATGGTGATGAACTCTGTCTGTACATATAGCTGAAAATGAAACACAGTTTGGAAAAAAAAAACTAAATTACACTGATTTGTCACCGCCCCTGTCAACTGATACTTTAGCACTTTCCACTTCTGTAAGAGACAGAAACAGAAATTGTCTAGCAGAGTGACAAACCAGAAGGCAGAATCTATGAACTCTGCTTAATGAAAATGCTAAAAAACAATTTCAAGATGTCTCATCAATAGTTCTATTCTTATATTTAGAAGACAGGCCTTTATTCATCATTTGTCAGTTCCACTTGCTTCCAACCCTGTGTCTACACTTAGTAAATCTGAATAACTACTTATTTTTTATGCTTGTTTCATAAACAGAGCAGACCTCTAGGTTGTCACTACCAACATCTGTGTACGGCAGAAAATAAATTCTAACCCAGTTTTGTTTTACACTTTTTTCAATACAGATAAGTTCAATACAAAAATCCAAGCCCTTGATGTTTGAAACATAAACGTTTCTTGACAAAATAGTGAATATGGTCACTACAGAGAAATGTGCTCACTTGCCGTAATACTGGAAGCTGGCAATTCAGGATTCTGGGAATTCAAAACCTATTTGAGCTGCGCTTATTCATACAGGAACATAACTACTGAACTGCACCACTGTGCCATTTAACTAAGATAATATCTAAAATAACTAAAATTACTTTAGAGCAGAAGTTCTTAACGCTTTTATTTGGCACACCCATACGAAAAATTTAAATCTTCTTAAGTACCACCATTTATTTTTGTCTTAAATTGTTAAGTGTAGTACTGGGGGGTATTTTTCGTACGTGGATTACTTGTTTAGCCGGATGTAATTGTTGACGATTTGGCATGATCATTGATCTGTCGGTTTTTCGAAACTCTTGCTAGATGTGTTGTCATAGCAGCACATCCAAATCCTCAAACCTGCTTGGAGCAGGTTTGTTCTATGTAAACAAGGATTAGCTCACACACTTAATCAGTGTCCATGCATGGAATTCATTCAGTCATGGCTTCGCTGATCATGAATGAGCGACCAATTAATATCGGTGCGCAAATTATAAGAAGAGAATTTCATATAGAGACGGTTTTGCGCGATCAGCAAGATCCTTTATTGCTCCCAAAGGAAATTGTTTTGAAAGATACCGGGGGTGGGCGGATATTGTACCTCAAAGATTTTTTAGCACCTTATATTCGAAGTCAAACTAGGCGGAGTCGGGCTCTCACAACCACACAGACAGTATGCATTGCTTTGAGGTTTTTTGCAAGTGTTACTTTTTTTATATTCTGTAGGCGATGCAGTTTGCCAGGCAATTCGTAAAGTCCATTTGGCTCTGAAATATTTGCTTCGGGTTTTCATAGTGTTTCCAGGACAGGAAAGAGGTGTTTCATGCCATTGCAGGTAGGTAATACACAGGCAAAAACACCCACAGTTCCATAAAGAATCTCACAATCAGCCTAACATTCTCATTACCCAGTGGAGTTTGTTCAAACATTATTTGGAAAATTTACCTCTCCTCCTGAAGAATAATCAGACACAGTGTCTTCATCAAATATTTGACCTTTGTCAATATCTTGTTGGTCAGAAACAGGTTCTAGGACTATGACATTCCCTGCAACTGACCCAACAAAAAAGAGGGCTATATGGAACATACCTATGGCACACGTTGATGACAAATATATTCAATGACCATCCTTTGCCTGAAATGAAGTGACCACTGCATCCTGCCACTGGTTGTGAGGAGGAGCTTCCCCCGGAATGCCCTCAGAAACAGGGCGATGGGCATTTTGCTGGAGAGCCAACTCTTCTGCAGGGGTTAGGTCTGGACCGCATGGACCTCCACCTGTTTTTTGCAGCTAGACTAATCTACTACATGGCTGCGTTTGAAAAACAGACTTATCCCGGATGAGTTTCACCGGCATTAACTCATCCAAGATGAGGCATCTGATCTCGGATGATTTAAGCGATGTATGGAAAATACCCCCCAGAACTGTAATTAGGTAAACCTAAAGGCTACATTTTTTATCTACCCAATAATATTGTGGTGAGGGGCTTTAACAGGGTATAAGCAGGTTTGTTTATATGTGTGTGTCTTTTAAAATTCTCTATTCTATACTATTTTTTTAAATATTTTTTATGTACGTACAATAGTGCAATTTCACATAAAGTAAAAAGCCTTCAATTTTCATACTTTTAATTTAAAAAAATAACTCAAAAGTTTTTGAATAGCAGAGAGGGGGATTTCCACCAAGGGTAACAAGAAATGGAAGCATTTTATTGGGCTTGTGGTAAAATGCATTTGGGGGCCGTGGCAATGTGTGGAGTTTAAAATAAAAACAGTTCAGTGTAGGTTCTGTGGGTGGAGAAGCTGGGCAGCTGTAAGGTGTTCAGTGTGGGGGCGAATCAATTGCTTAATTAGGTCAGCTGCTCCACATCGGCACTCCACGGATTGTAATCAGAGCACTGTGCCCACAGGTGTGAATTAAGAGACCTGAAAAAGGTAAGGAGAAGTTGAAAAGAAAAAAAAAAAATATATATATATATAAATCTAGATAGAAGGCAAACACAGAAAAAGAAATGAATGGAGAAGTTCAGAGGTTTAGTGATAAAAATGAGAAGCAAAGAGATGATGGATTGTTGTAGAGCCAGTATGGTAGTGTGGAGGCAATTGGTCAGGAAGTGGCCCCTGAGAGAAGTGAGCTGACGGTCCTCATGGGGCAGAGTCACTCCTGCTGAGCATTCAAGCTGAAGGATCACCCAATAGCTCCGAGTGGACTCCTGCTAAGTGGCAGTGGAAGAAAGGAACAGGGCTCACGGGATGACTCTGCTTGCCTGTAGACATCTCATCTTACTGAACTTCAAAGGGTGTGTAGAGAAGATGTCAATTTGAGAAAGAAGCACTGAATAAGAGCAGCTTGCTACTCAAAATGGTAATTCTGGGAAGTGCCCGGAATCAAACCCATGACCTTTTGATTATGAGTCAGCAGTTCTTACCACTGCACCACCCAAGCTGTTATGGCAGTGTTGCACCCTAACCTGATTTCTTTTTCTTTGCTTATATTCTTGAATAAAAGTGCATTTGTTTTGTAATATGTGTACCATTTGTGAAGGTATTTATTTGATATTTGAACCAGTCTTCATACATTATACACTTCATGTCATAATTTTGTTGTTAGTACTATAACATGAAAAAAAGTTTCTGTTTTGGGTATGTGTTCAACATTTCTTGCATTTCTCACCATCCTATATTTACATAGATCATTGTAGACACAGAACACACATGAAATGCATGTGTTCCAAATAATGATATATTATTCACCCTATACAATTCCAGGCACCTCAAACCCAGATAAACAAGACTTCAGCTTAAAGAACTTTTTGCCCGAGCAGAGCTGCAGAGGTGGGGGATAGGATAGCAGGCTGCTTGTGCTGATCGACACATTTACAAAACAAAAGACGCTGATGGAGAGATGCAAAGGAATTTAAGGTGGGTTGGGATTACAAGTTTTTTTCGTAGGCTTCAGGTATTTGTTGCAGACTGCATAAGTGTATGGAAGAGACACAAATGTCAGTGAGTCACTTAAAGAGAGAATACAAGTAAAAACTTTACAAAGGAGAGCTGTGTATTCATGCTTATTAATAATTTATTGAAGTTCAGTAAATAATCAATATCAGTGACAAAAGCAGTGTTAAATTAGTATAGTGAAGTTTGAAAAAGTGGGCTACTAAGTGTCCTAACATATTGTATATGCTTTCTAGAGGTTATAAACTAGTTTAAAAATTTTGTACAGTTGTCTATGAAAAACATAATCATATTGATATCCCACTCAATTTCTTAAAAGAAAAGAAGGAATTTAATGTAGTTGAATATATAAAAGACTATTAATCCATTCATCCATCCATTTTGTCCTTGTCCTGGAGAAGGTCACAATAACATTATGTCAATTTTTTAAGTAAAATAAAATAGATTGATGGCTGGCAATGAATTTTGTTGCATACTTATTTGCAAAAGAAGTAGTAATTCCCTAATTAAGAAAACCTACAGGCATACTGGAAATCAGTGCAGTTTGCCTGAAAAACATTATAGAGTTACTAGTTAAATTTTTAGTTGTTACATGCAATGCAAATATTTATTTGTAAACATGTACATGTCTTCTTTATAAACCTTATTGATCATGCAAACACTCTTTAATACTGGTTCTTACTCAAACTAGTATATGCCAGATTACTGCAAGATGATTTTTTTCAGTCCTAAAACCTCACATAATTAATTACATGATGTCCTGCAGTTGTTTGACAAATGGATGTCTAAACTGGAAATTACATTGGAAAATTGACTCACCTATCCATTTATTCATCTTTTTTATCTGAGTTGTATAGACTTTGTACTCCAAAATACATAATTAATTATCTTACTTCAAGGTAAAGAACTATCTACTACCCTTCAATAAACTACTCATTAAAAACATCTGTAAACTACATGAATACATCAATTGACTTTTGTGTGTAACACCTCTGAAAGCCTGACACCCTCCACCTCTGAACTATACAAAACAGACTTGAAAATGGACAGAAGGAAGAGTCTTTGAAAAAAATGTGATCTTAATGTGCTTTAGGAAGATAGTGTTACATCTGAAAGAAGTCAGGCAATCCAGAAACGGGAAAACAGTTACACAAGAAGATAGGCATAGTCAGAAAATCAGAAACAGAATAACAAAGAACAGACAGGAATATGAGTTTAATTTGGATTGAAACATATATCCACAAAAAACACATAAACATAAACATAAAAACACATACATTGACATAATATAATAAAAAAGTTCAAGGAGTTGATACCACAGTGCTCTAATAACATTCACTAAGGCTGATAAATCCAAACTAAAGAAGAGTCAAAATGTCATCTTCAAATGATCACAGTTGTTAAACAGCCATTTCAAAGGAAAGCAAACATGACAAGTACTCTGGACTTTTCAGTGTTAGTACTGTGAAGGTGACTTAACATGAGTCAGACTTGTTTTACACCAAACATTTATCCATTTATAGAGTTGTTAACCCGAGAAATAAATATCAGAACATTCCATCTACAGCATGCCCCACATGTATTTTTTTATTAACAAGGAGCAAAAGACAATGAACAAAAGAAATGTACTCTTGCAATCTATCATTCATCATTAACAAATAAATACTCAGGACTGTAATCTGTACTAATAATACACATATGTTAATTTTGTTTTACAACTAGTTTTTATTTTTAAATTCATTTTACATAAGAGCATTGTTGTTAAAATAATTACTGTGTATTTGAGGACACTTCTCTTTCAAAAGGATTATTATTTGATGAATAAAATCATGACAGCTTCTACATTTATTTAAATGTTAACATTTTGGTTTAACTTTTGATTAAGTGTGGGTTATAATAACGTGCTAGTACAAGGCTGCTGCTTTCAACAATGAATTCCATTTTACTTGTTCACGTATGATTTCTGAAGAGCACTTCAGTAATTGCATTGAGGATTTGGAGTGGTGATAATTTTCTTGTTGAAAAAATAATATATATCTGATTTTGATTTCTTCTTTTTTATTGACAGAATATTTAAGAAACAAAACACCCCTGATGCTGCTTGACTTAAAAGGTGCTATTTGTCCTGTTAGAACATTTTTACAGTTGTTCTCAGTTGCCTAAACAGCTTGATCAGGCCAATGGTACACATGGTCATTCCTAAAGGCTATATTAGCAAAGCATCAACCACCTCAGCACAAGAATCAAGCATTTCATATTGCATGTGCACCACTCCCAATTCCTAATGAACTAGATACAGCAGTTATGACTAGACATAAAAATCAATTGAACGTATGCAATCTGGCAAAACAATAAAATGCCCCCAGCTCATAGCAAACAATCCTAAATCATTGATGCAAAGTGGCTCTGTTTTGCAAAGCATTAAGTAATGGTTACAAACCTGGTGATACATGAAAGTGATTGGTGGAGCTGTGCATAGAAAACAAAACATAGGAAGGGGAAGGGAAGAGTTCAGACAAGATCTAAAAGAACCAATAGAAGACAACTGTGAAGAACATCATGAATCAGACCAGGACTAAGGGTACAGCCTTAATGTGCCATGTGCATGTTTGGTATTCATTTTTCTGCCCTTCCTGAAACAGAATCACAGCAAAATAACACCATAAGATATGTAACTGAGCTTGACACCCATGTTTAAAATAATATAGTTTTCCCTCTTCCAATAATGCACTACAGTAAATGTGCTTAGTACTTGTTTTTTTTATCTTTTTTTTGAATTTATTAAAAACATATAACATTCCATACAGTCGAGTCAAAACTTAACGAAAGTATATTCAAATCAAACCCAAGAGTAAAGTAATTGATAGTAGAGAGAAAGGGGTCTTTTCTCCCAGGACAGATGCTTATTCTAAATTATTATTGACTAGTATCGGCACAATGCACGATAAAGTGCAGGGAATACACTTGACTGGAGCATTCATAGTTTTCATACTCTTTCTCTGTACGTTTAGCATTTGTTTGCTCAGAGGTTGATGCGCTTGCTGCTTTCTCAGCAGCTCTTCTTTTCTCCACCCTAGTGGCCCACTTCTTCTCTTTCGTTAGCATCTTTTCGCATTAAAACTGATTAAGTCAGTGTTTGTGTTGCAATTACTTAGTACATTTTCTTTAATTTTTCACTTAAGTCTTCAATCAGCCTCAAGAATGTTTTAAGATATGAAGAGGTAGGGGAAGTGACGATGAAGGTGGTAGGGAATGAGAACGGCGCCCGTACGCATGGCTGCTGCAGAGAGTTGATTCTACAATAGAATTAAATAAACAATAAAAGAGGAATAAGCAATCATCACTCCGAAAGAGGATAGTAGAGGTCACGTAGTATAAGTGTACCAAATTTCAATTCAATAGTTCAAAAGGTTTGAGAGCTACAAGTCATTTAAAATCCAGAACAGAGAAACGAACAGCCATGGTAGCGTATTGTATATAAGGTCTGGAATCCCTGCAGATTTTATTTTTTTTTCTTCAGCTGTCTGGAGTTTTTTTTTTTGTTTTTTCTGTCCACCCTGGCCATTGGACCTTACTTATTCTATGTTAATTAATGTTGACTTATTTTTATTTTTTATTGTGTCTTCTGTTTTTCTATTTCTTCATTTTGTAAAGCACTTTGAGCTACATTTTTTTGTATGAAAATGTGCTATATAAATAAATGTTGTTTAAAAAAGTTTTGAACAGATCTGCTATGTGAGAATTTGATTTTTTTTTCAATTTCAAATAGTATATAACATCAGTTTCCTACTGACTTAACACTAGAATTACCAGAGTCTACGAAAAAACTCGTAGATCCGGCCCACCTTAAAACCGTTCTCACCTCTCCGCCACCGTCTTTTGTCTTCTAAATGTGCCGATTAAGACGAGCAGCAAGCAGCCGGCTATTCCATCCCCCACTGTCGCAGAACGTTCGCTAAGTTTTCCCAGCTCGTGCCTTGTTTGATTATCTGGGAGTGACTGAACTGCTGGATTTTTAGAGTGGAAATAATAGATCGTTATTTGTAACACATGCATTTCATGTGTGTTCCGTTTCTACAGTAATCTGTGTAAACACATTGTTAAAGCCGAAACTGTTTCATATTTTAGTAATAAATGTTTCAAAATGTAGGCATAAACTATAGAATGTGTGAAGCATGAAGTCCAAACATCAAATAAACACTTTCACAAAGGGTTCAAGAATAATACAACAGCTTCTGTGGTGTAGCGCACTAAGATTTGCTTCTCAGAGCGCAGCAGGCTTACTGTGCCTCAGAGACCAAAGTTCGATTCCCCACTGGGGAGAAAGCATTTTTTTTTTTCTTTTTAACCATGGCCGGGCAAATGAGGACACACACAGTCAAGTTCGTAGTGGAAGTTAAAATACAGTAAATAAGTCAATAAAAAATAAGGTTAAAATCATGCACATATGCTCCTCACCAGTCCTGCCTCTTTCTTCATCCTTAACCTCTGTTCTTTCTTCCTCCTTCTTTTCTTTGATTTCCTCCCCTTGCTGCTGTGCAGGCTTCCTATATACTGCCTGATTGGGTGCAGGTGTTGTCCTCCATTTACTCTGAGGTGAGAATAAGGCACCTGACTAATCTGCTCGCATTTGCACGAGAATGTACAATCAGCTAAGCACCCCAATCAGCCCCAGAGCAGCACTGGCATTTACATGTCCATACCTGTTCAGAGCCTGCATGAGCCGGGACACGATTATTTTTTTAAAATTATGCTTTGCCAAAGACCACTTAACACAGTGACAGGGTTAAATAAGGTATTTGTATATATACATGTAAGTTGCTCAAATCATACATGTAGGTTTTACAAACAGGTATTATATTCCTTTTTATCTATGAGTTTAACTTTGTATTCTCTGTTGTGGTTATTGTAATTACAGAGGTTAATAAAGCTAAAGTTCAGTATGTACCACATAAAATTCATCCTATGTTGATAAGCAGGTTTCTATATGTCTAAGACAAGGAAGTGTGGAAGGAATATTGGCAGTCCTGGTATAGTCAGAAGTACAAACATTATTATGTGTGCCGCCATATCAGACTTTGTGTTCTGGCATACTCCCCAGCAATTAGGCCATGTAACCGAACACACCTTATCACATTTCTTGATGGGTTTTATAGATTACTCTTTGTGTCTGAAGGGGAACAGGATGTCATGATCAGTGGCCCCACAATATGTTTTCCTTTGGGTTTCACCACTTATGTGCAGTGTTAGTCTGGTTTCAGTCTGAACTACAAATGTCAATTGAATTCTTTCTACCATACCTTCCATTATTCAATCCTTTTACGGATGACCACATCCTTACAACTCAATGGAACTGATGAACACTATGACTGATGTTTGTCAGGTAACTATTGTGTCAGATTGCCAGAGCTAAATTAGATATTGCAGGAGGCACTAGCCTCACTGCATCACTAGGGAGCAGTGTGGCCCAATATTATGGACAGAACAGATCAATGTTATTGTACTATAAAGTCATGAGCAGTTTTGTCGTTGACAGTGAAGACTGTGAATGTTTTTTCATATTTATATGTCATACTTTGGTCCTTCAGTGTTACTATTCATGATTGGAGTTGTGATCATTGTGTTTACAATCATGGAGTAGATGCCCCGATCTTTGGCATTCAGTAAGCAACAAGCATCACACTTGGCAATTGCTCACACTGTTCATGCCAAATCAGTATTCTCATAGTTTTACCAGTAAATATCCTGCAACTGCTTTGTATGTTTTAGTGATGTAATCCTGTGAGCTTCTGTTTTAATTTAATTATTTGAATTTCCTGAAAGTGTTTATTGTTTTGATTGGCATATCTTTGCAGTTACAATGATGAGTTTGGCTAAACACATTAGTTTTTTGCATGACATGTTGACTGTTTTGAGAATGTGGCTACTGTGTTGTCCAATGTGGTTGAATGACTGAGATAAAAATTGTAATTTTTCCATCTTTTAGCCTCCAAGTTTGAAATAAAGTCAAACCTGCAGAAATGCTTTGAAATCACTAGCTTTTGAAAAGTTATGTCTTTTGGCATTGTCAGTATCAGAAAATCATCTTAGAAAAGAAGGTTAACTTTGATAGTTTGAAGAGTGATATTTTTGAGTGTAGTTGTCAGATGAGAACATTTTGTTGGCCCTAGGGGATGTTTAGCAAAAATCCAAAAATATACAAGAGAAAGTTCTTTTATAAATCTCAAAAATAAATGGTGATTTTGCCCTTGGCCAGAATAAAGTGGTTGGGTTCTACTAAGCAAAAAAAAACTCAAGTTTGATTAAAGCAGTATATAGATATATAGATAGATACTGTTCAGTGACCCTGAACTGGATTTTTATAAAGCATAAATTGAGGGTCAGATAAAAATCATTATAATAAATACATTAGATAAATAGATCAATTACAATATGTGCTTGCTTTCAGTATTGTCATTATTTTATTTTATTGTTTTATCTTTGGGATCCACAGTTTTCTGCTTTTACTTACTTACTTACTTACTTACTTACTTGGTCAGTTGTTACAATTTCCCTTTCATTTTTATACTGGTTGGTAAAAAATATAAATAATTAGGATCCTGTGTTCAATACTGATCAGCCATGACATGAATCCCAAAAAGCATGAAACATGAAGCAGACTTTCAGCACAAGTTATGTCTAGCCTGACTAAAAGATGTTGCTTTGTTTTTCTAAGATTCCAATTATACTTTTAGAAAACCTTTTTCTTTTTTTACAAACATAGCTTATTGGGCACTGCTTGAAGACCATGCAAATGGCAATAAATAAAGGAAATGAGCTTTTAAAGAAACAGCAATATTTCTTTTGCCAATGATGACTGGCTTATGAGCCAACATGGACTTTCTAGTGCCATTCTCTTAGAACTTTGTGCTGAGTTGGACCCGGCCTTAGAAAGGCAGAACGCCTGAAATCAGACTCTACTTGTATATATCCAGGTTTTAAAAATGGTCGACTTTCCAGCAACATGTACTTACCAGCAATAACTGGTCGACAAGTCAGGAATATTTTAGCCAAGTTTCAGCACCATCATGCCCACTGTAATGGAAGACATAAACAAATGATAAGGCATTGCATCCAGTTTCCATATGGTCTGGTTGTACGTGACAACATAAAAAGTTTGCAGTAGTGCCTGGTTTTCTTTGAGTAATCAGGGCAATTGACAGCACTCATATTGCAATAAAGGCACCTAGCAAGAATGATGCTGCTTTTGTTAACCTTAAGCTGTTGGATTTTATTAACAAACAAATCAGAGCGCAGCAAGATGTGTTAAGTGTGAGGCTGCTCTGCCTGCCAAAGTCTACTGCATGGGTGGAAAAACTCATTTATTAATGGAGGCTACATTAGTAAAAAAATTCAGAGACATGGGGCAAGAACAGTTCATCACAAAAATGTAACCAATTGTTACCTGTATATGATAAAACATTATAATTATTAATTCTATCCACCTTTTTAGTATTGGATGAATAAATAAACAAACAGAATTGTTTTGTTTGTTTTAATGCAATAAAATTTTTTATTTAGATTAGCACAGACCTGAATGGCATAGAAGGAGAGGTGAAAGAGAGCACCAGGAAATGGACAGTTTTTATCTCAAATCCCTTTGTAGTTGTTGGGCCAGAAACGAACTGGACACCTTATTGGCTCCCAGGAGGACAAGGACCATTATCTCCACAACACCATTAGTGATGAAGTGAGGGAATAGGAGCTAGGAGAGTGTAGGGCTCTGATCAAACAGCCTAGACCCACAACTGACTTTGCCAGCAAAGAGCCCAGTTGGAAAGAGATCGAAGAGGTGGTGAAGGCTACCAGAGCCAGTTCAGCCCCTGGGCCCAGCAGAGTGCCATATAAAGTGTACAAAAGGTGTCACAGGCTGCTGCACCAACTGTGGAAGATCCTGAAGGTGATATGGAAGAAGGCCAAGATAGCCCATCAGTGGAGACTTACAGAAGGTGTCTGTATTTCTAAAGAGGAAAACTCAAGGATGATCAAACAGTTTAGGCCAATCTCACTGCTGAGTGTTGAGGGAAAGATATTTTTCAGCATTGTCGCATGATGTCTGAGTGAATATCTCCTGAAAAACCAGTATATTGACACCTTAATACAGAAGGGGGGAATCCCAAGAATGCCTGGATGCTAAGAGCAAACTGGAGTGGTCAACCAGCTCATCAGAAAGGCACAAGAAGGAAAGGGAGACTTGACAGTTCTGTGGTTGGATTTGACAAATGCATATGGATCTATACCTCATAATCTGATTAAGATCACACTAAAACGACACTAGGTCCCAGATAAGATTAGGGACCTCATTTCGGACTATTACAACAATTTCAATCTGAGAGTCACAGCTGGGTCTTTTACATCAAAGTGGCACCAGCTGGAGAAAGGGATTATTACTGGATGTACCATTTCAGTGGTTCTCTTTACTTTGGCAATAAACATGCTGGTCAAGTCAGCTGAGGTAGAGAGTCAAGGCCTGCTAACCAAGTCCTTTGTCAGACAACACCCATTAGAGCCTTTATGGTTGACCTGACTAAAAACAATGTCAGTGTCAGGATGCAGATGGATTCTACAGTGCTTACAGTGATTCATCATTGAGGCAAGGATGTGCTTTAAGTCAACTAAATCCAAGTCTCTGGTATTAAGGAGAGGGAAGGAGACTGATCAGTCTTGCTTCTTTCTGGATGGTACACAAATTCCATCAATCTCTGAGAAACCAGTCAAGGGCCTTGGCAAGATCTTTGACAACACCCTGAAGGAATTTTGGTCTATCAAAGCCACAAACCAGCAGATAGAGGCTTGGTTGGCAGTAGTTGATAGGTCAGGCCTGCCAAGGAGTTTTAAAGTCTGGATTTATCAGCATGGTATACTCCCAGGATCTTGTGGCCACAGCTTGTGCACGAGGTTCCATTGTCAACAGTGGAGGGCTTTGAGAAAAGAATCAGCCATCATCTCCATAAATGGCTGGGATTCCCACAATGCCTGAACAGCATCGCTCTGGATGGGAGAAAGAACAAACTAAGACTTCTCTTTGAGTAGTCTGAGTGAGGAGTTTATGGTTACCCGTACAAGAGAGGTGCTTCAATATAGGAATTCTAGTGACCTTAAAGTCTCCAAGGCCTCAACTGAGGTAAGGACTGGAAGGAAGTGGAGGGTGGAGGATACAGTGGACTGGACAGAGGCACAGCTATGCCACAGGATTCTGGTGAAGCCAGTGACATCTGTCCGAGGAGGGCTTGGAAGCATTCCAACAACCTGTTATGATAGGGCCCAAGGCAAAGTCAGGCACCACCTGGTACAAGAGCAAGTGAGAGCAGGGGTCAAGGAAGTTTGGGAGAGTCAAGTGGTAGGAATGGGCTATGGACAACAAGATCTCCTTGTCTGTGCTATGGCAGGCCAAGCCTTTCCAGATCAGGTTTCCGATGTCTATGACGTCCTGCCAAGTCCATCCAACCTCTTCTGCTGGGTCAAGGTTGACTCTACAGCATGCCCCTTGTGCCAGAGAGGACAGACACTTGAGCATATCCTTAGCAGTTGCCCGAAATCATTGGATGAGGGTCGCTATCATTGGCAGCATGACGAGGTTTTGAGGGTGATTGCAGGGACTAGTGCCAGAGATCTGGTCAAGTGCTGGTGGACCACTGAGGTAGAGGATTGCTTTTGTCAAAGTGGAAGAAAAGCCCAGACATCAGCCAAGGGTAGCACTGGAGTTCTTGAAAACAGCACCAGACTGACAGGTGAAGTTAGACTTGAGGAAGTAGCTCTGATTTCCAAATAGCATCATAGAGATCAACTTAGGGCCAGACATCATCTTGTTTTCTGAAACATCCAAGCAGATGGTTATGTTGGAAATTATTGATCCTTGCGAGGAGAGGATGGAGGAAACCCATGAGCATAATAAAGAAAAGTATGAACTGTGGTCACTTGCTATTTGGGCACAAGCCAGGAATTGATCAGTCCTGGTTGGGTCACCTGGATGAGGGTGTCTGATGTTGACACACCTAAAACACTCGATGACTCTAGGTTACATCACTGATGAAGTGTCCAAGTGCATCAATAGATGTATGTTGTAACCATTTTCTAAAACACATTTACATTGCATGTGACTGTGATATTTACTGAATAGTAAAACATGGTATTGAATATGCTTCATCACTGCTTGTATACAATCCTCCCAGAGGTACACTATATATAAAGTATATATAATTATATAATATATTCAATAATATTCATACCTAAGACTTTCTAATATGCTACATAAAAGCTCACTTAGTTAAATTATATGACAAATATCCCTTCTGTATGAAGTATAATATAATCCATATAACTGCCATTAGAATTATAACATTAGGCTTCTACTTAAAAGAAGATACCTGTCATCTTATGGCTTTAACCAGCTCTTCAGTATCAGGAGAAAGCTTCTGAGTAATGGCAACTTTCATAATATCATGTAAGTGTATGTGTTTTAGACAAGAAGCCAATTATGACTTATTTACATTTATAACTGAAAATGCTTTCTCACAAATGAACTGAACCAAAGGCAGTCATTTGTCAATATTTTGGCAGAAGATACTGGTAAAAGCTGTCCAGACCTACAGTGACAAATTTGTTTCTCAACACAGAATTGCACTGTAAGTCAGTGCAGGTCTATGGGTGGATCAGACGGGTTGATGATGAAAGGTGAAGTAAACTTCTTGATTATCGGACAGAGTCTGTCCAAGATCTGAAAAAACTGCCGAAACTCAGTTTTCAGTGATGTTATTGTATTCTTGTATTGATCCATGTTGTCATTCACTCCTTCAGTATTCAATTCTTTCAAACAGGGTAAATGTACAGGATTGTTAGCCACAAGTTGTGTCTCCCATAGATTCAGTTTACGTTGAAATGCACGGATACAATAAATGTACTCATTTACAAGTTTGTTTTGACCTGGCAGATTTGTATGGAGAACATTTAAGTGCTCAGTTGTATCCACCATAAATGCCAGGTCATGAATCCATCTTGGATCATCCAGTTCTCTCACCCCTTTTTTGTTCCCAGTTCTTAAAAACCCTCTAGCACAGCTCTGCATTTACACTACCCTTACTTCTGTGTGGTATTGTACACCTTGTCTGACATTGTGTTTATTAAGCAAGGTATAGAACTGGTGGTGGCTGAGTCCTTTTGAGAAGGTTGAAGTTCACAGTTTTGATGACTACATTCATGATGTTATCCATTTTAAGTGATTTACTGCATAATGCTTCATAGTGAGGAGTGCAACGTATTCCCCAAAATTCTTTAACTACAATTGATTTTACTTTTTTCTTTGTATGTGGCGACAACTTCTGCTTTCTTTCCACACATCAACATTGCATTATTGGTAGCTAGACTTACAGTAAGAAACCAGTTCACTTGTCCAATCATTTGACTAAACATGGGAACATGTCACTGGAAGTTGTTGTGTCTGCCATAAGAATAAGTTCAACAAGCTCCTCATAAATATTCAAACATTCATCTAAACCTCTTGCTCTGTGGCAGGCTGGCCACATCAGTCACATCTGTGTTCTCTTCTATTGCAATAGAAAAACAAATAAATGTCTTTACTTTCCCCTTCAATTGCCTGTGCAAGTATTGTGCCATATCTACAACTCTGCAACCGTTTGTCTCAATAAACTTATATTCATAAAAGCCTGACGTCTGTTGGGGCAAACAAGTTCAGCTGCTTACACCATATATATTTTAATGAACTCTCCTTCAGAAAACATCTTCGATGCCAATGCAGTTTCACTGGCAATAATAAAACTGGCCTTCACGGCTGCATCATTTGTATAACGACTACGACTGAAGACAGACTGTTGCTTTTTAAGAGCAGTAATTGGACATTTGACCTTGACTTCTCGCAGTTCTCCAGTATATCAGCCATACTTTTTACCATAGTTGGTTTTGTAATATATTCAAATGTTAAATTCTTTGGCTACCACCACTTGTTGATGAACAAACTAAGCAAATCGGTTTGTGGTCCACACTCATAGAAAAAATATTTTGTTGTCCATTTCTCCTGGAATATTTGACATTCGGCATCCACCTTGCGTTTCTTAGATAAAAACATTTTGACTTATCTCGTTTAAACTGCAAATGAAAAAAAGTTTAGTTCACATATCTAATAAATCAGGGTTGGCAGATTAATAAGATGGTTTTAAATAGAAAGATAGCCAAAACTAAAGTGAATTAGATCCTAAAACAATCTTAATCTGAATGGTTACCAGCAATTTTCCAATCAAATTTACCGAATTTCGACAAACAAAACAAATCAAACAAATAAAGAAAAAACAAGTCTGGCAAAAAGATAGAAAAGGTACAAGTGCAAACCAGAACTGTCATCTACTGGATAAATTAAAAACTGCCATTTATGGAAGCCAGTCAGTTTCCACTGCTTCTCTTGCAGCCTATATGAGTACATATACATAAACAGCAGACAATATTTAATGTATTTTACTAATCAGATCACGTGCCGGACAAAACCTTGTGGTGGGCCATATGCATCCCTTGAGCCATATGTTCTGTACCCCTGGTCTACAGCATTATGACTGCATATGTCTGAGGTTAATTAGCATAGTGCATGTTGGGTTGGAAACCAGATGGAGTTAGAGGCATATTGACTATGCACATTTACATGATCATTGTGATTTATAAAAATAAATTGCATAGAAAAGTGTGTACGCTAGGTTCTATAAATCAGATTTTTTTTTCTGTATTAATTTTCTTTCCTTTTTTAAAGCATGCTTTCATGCTTGTAGTATACCATGCACAGTTTTATAAATGAAGTATGTCGTGGCGAAAAATTTGTCACCAGAAGGCTTTATACCTGAAAATGAAGGCTATTGGGACTCGGGATAGACAGATAGAGTTTTAAAGCTTTATAGCAATAAAACAACACAAAAAATAACAAGGACTCAACCCAATACGGCCAAATTGAGCTGAGCCCTGAACGGTTCAGCAATCGAAGCTTATATAACAATTTCTTATCACTTTTGACCTCGTTCAATTAGCTTATTTGCTGTTCTCCTCTGACTCCCCTCTACTCCTGTCCGGCCAATTTCTCGTCTCCCTGCAGCTGGGCCCCTAGTATTTCAATGTCTATTGTTCATTTCTAGCTTCTGTTTTGCTCATTTCTTTCACTGGCCAAGGCCGGTACAGACATCCATCTTCCTTATATGGGCTTTCCTCTCATCACTTCCTCTTTCTCGGACTTGAGCCGGGTTGTCTGATGCCAAAAGCTAAGCTTTATTTAAAAAGAAATATGGTATATGCTTTTATTTAATCATTGCGTGGTAGTCCTGACTTGTCTTAATTTCTAATATATTGTTCTATATTTATTGCTAATGCCTGAATATACTAATGTTTTGTTCATACATTACATCAGTGTGACCTTGCTTAAAGCAAAAGCCTTTTGTTGCCTTTTCTACTGATTCATCAACCCAGCTGGTTTCTTTATGTGCCTACCATAGCCATTTTCTATCTGTAGTATCGTTTCCTTAGCTTCCCAGCCTTGAACACAGGTGTTCTCAATCTCCTATCCTGTTCTAAGCTGGTTTCTACACGTCATTTTTTGTTCTTGTTTTGTTCTTTTTCTGTACGTTCTCACACTAGCAATTCTGCTGTAAGCTGGAAAAATAATGCAATATGACTGATTTTTAGTTAACTATTTGCTTGACCTATCTTATTTGCTTAACATTCTAATTTATGCTTAATCTAATGTTTTGAAAGCTTTTAATTACTTTTATGGCTCTTTATGTTAATTTGCTATTTTTATGCTAATATAAAAATTTTTCCTTCTAGAAATACACCTAAAATCAGTCAGGCTCCACCTACTACCTACTGGTAGACCCCAACAATGAAAAGCTAGCTTTAAAAGTTCAAATTACAAACAAAGTCCCAAAATGTATCTCAAAATGTCACACAAGGGAGGGAGAAGTCACGAAAATCTGACTTGCAGAGAAAAGTCATGCAAATAATCTTTATATAATGAGGGATTTATTTAATAAAAATACAAAAATAGAGTAAAATATTCAAAAGAGCAAAAGCAAGTTGCCTAAAAAGGCAATCCATGGCAAACATGCCCCAATATACTATATGAGTCAGAAATCAAAGAAAACAAGAGCAAAAATCACAAACACAGAAAATACTAAGAAATGTCTATACTCGCACAACTCCAAATACAAACTCAATTGCAAACACTACTTGCGTTTCCTTTTCTCTTGCCTTAACTGTCCAGGGGGAAGGCTCAAGAGTAGTGATGTTGGGGTGGACATGCCTCCTAGTGGGGTCACCCCTTAAAGTACATGGAATGGAGGCACACTTAAAGTTATAGTACATAATTACATCACATAAGTAATATAAAGATTTTAAAAATAATTTTAAAATATCACCAAAACATAAAATACACATACATTCAGATAGTAATATAAAATATCCAGCCTGACTCTTTGTCACCACAACATTCAACAAGGAAAGGATATATGAAGGTAAAGTCAGTTGATTTGGAGAACTTCAGTGGCAGGTAGTAACTGAACATTTCTGAAGAAATATTAATCAGAAATTGCGAAAAATAGCATGGAATTGTATATAGTCTGCTGCTAGTGAAGAGTGGTCACCAATAATGATATTATAATGAGATATTTGTTATTCCAGAAAATTTTTAAGAATGAAAATGTTTCTTGGAAGTATTCCAGTTTTTTGTGTTTTATTGAATATGCAAGTACTCTGAATCAGTGTGTACTTTCAATTGTCTTGAGTTCCAGAGCGACTTAATATGCTCATTGTTTTCAAACTCTCAATTCATTAGCTGGCATAGTTACAGTATTTTGTTAATTGAGGAGATGTAACATTTTCATATTAATAAAAATATGCACCCTTTATCATGAACAAGGTCAGCTGATGAGACAAAACTGACGGTGTATAATAAGTTGTGAAATAACACCTTCTCTTCTTATCTACATACACAAAGTACATAGTCAACATGGTCATTACTGATTTCATACAGAGGGAGAAAACATCAATATTAATAAATTAGGAAAAATTATCATGGAATGTGACACTAGATTAATCTCAGAGCTCAGGGATATCTGGAAGAAATGTTTCATACTATTTAGAGGATATTTTGTGCCTTTCATTGACTTCAACATTTTAATGCTTTCTCCTTTACTACTTATTTAAATGTGGATTACTTTTGCAAAACCTCTTAATTATCTCTCTTTCTGTGGAAGATCAATATTATTACTCACAGCTGTGGTTGTTTCTTGCAAAAATACTTGATTTTTTAAAATCCATTTTGAAAAATACATTCATACGTATATACATAAATATCTAAAACAAAAGAAGAAGTTTACTTTTCAGAAATGTAAGAGAATATTTAGATGGAAAGATTTATTTCAAGTTAAATGTTTGAATTTTATAAGGAAGTGGAAGTAAATTGAGCAAAGCGTCACATGAGATATTAATTCACCTTAATGTTAAAAAAGTTTTAATAAGGTTCTCCATGAGATACTAGTGATCAAACTGCAAGAGGCAGAGATTGTGGATTAAGATTTCAGATGGATGCAGAATTGGTTTATGTGCAATAAGTGACGGCTTGGGGGTGCAAAGAACGTGTTTCAAATTAGGTGGTTTTAAAAATGGGTTGCCTTAGACATTAATGTTAATGCTACTATGTTTTTTAATCTGAATAAAGATGAAGATTTGCAGAAGGCACTAAAACAGAAGGACTGGCAGATAAACTAGTGTCAGAAACGTCAATGCAGATAGACCTGAGGACAATGCAGACTTGGAAAACTATGTGGTAGCTAAAGTTTAATATAAATAAAAGTAAAGCTTTACACAAAAAATACTGCACTTAATTATAAATTGGAGGTGCCTTAAACTTGTAAAAGGCTTGTCTCTTCTGTTGGACTTAACATTGTCCAGAAGAAGACAGTGCAGAGTAATGATTAAGGAGGTAAATCAAATGTTGAATGACATAACACTCTGTATAAAGCACAAATCAATGGAGGTTACTTTTACCTTGTGATACATGTAGAAGGTGATGTAAAGATTTGCTCCCATATTTGGAAAAAAGTTCTAAACAGGGCTCGAGAAAGCCCAGAAGAACAATCCAAAATAATGTCAGAGCCATAAGGAACAAGTGTTATGAACACATTTTGAGTCTAGTGGTAGTGATTAGTGAAAAAGCCAAGTTTCATATTGCATACGGTTTAATGAAATTTATGCTTAAATTTATTTTGTATAATATTTTACAATTGCAAAATATGAAACTCACTTGAAAGAGTTCTGTGGAGTTTGTAAAGGTTTTATCTTTGAGTAAAACACAAGAAATTTGCTCCCTAAAACTAATTTATACTGCATTTACTTGTGTTTTACAACAGTTGCATAATGCAGGTAAACCACAGCATTCAGTCAGTCAAATCAATTCTGTTTTATCTCTCTCATTCACATTACTGCAGATGAGTGCAAGGCATTTTTTTAAAAAATTTGATACGCTGAATAATTTCCACAGAAAGTCACACAATAATGAATGACTGCACACATTACTATGTTTTCTGCAGATTAACTGAATATATGGAAAGTATCCCATTGCCATTTTTCTAACAACCACCGTTTCCTGTTTCTTGATTCTTGTAGATGATGATTAGCATATTCAGGGTGAAAGCGCTATGGAGCTTCAAGGATCATTTTTACCAAGACTGTCATCATTTTTGGGAAAGAGGGCATTGCACTATGAGAGTAATCATAACACATGTATCATGTTCACATGTGACAGAAAATGAGTCCAGTGATTTTTTTTTTTAACAGTAAATCACATGCAGACACAGGTGGAAACAATGCAAGAAAACACTTCCAGACAGGGAATAAACACCTTTATTAATGTTTCAATATTTTTAATTTTTTTTTGCCGAAGCAAACCTCTTAGCATTTTTGCAAATCCATTTTTTATTAATTCAATTTCAATTGAATCATTTTATTCATTACTAGTTAGGGAAAGTTTGTCTAGCTAGGACTTCTTGGTTATCTAGTATATCTGCCTCTGAGCTTCAGTTTTTGTTTTGGTTACAGACACTGCCACTTCTTTAGGTGTTATGGCTTCTGGTCCCCAATTAGTTTCCCTATTACACAAAAAGGGAAATAATGAGTTTTGAGAGAAAATGTTGAAGGATTCAATTATTTTATTTTAAGCAAACAGCATTTGTGGTAGAAATATGCATTACCATGTATCAGACAAGATGGGAAAAACAGCTTGTCTCAAGCACTGTTAAGAAATTGACAGGGGGCAAAGAGCTGTAAAAAAAGCTGTAATCCATACACTTGGAAGTTGTGATCTGTTCATTGCCATTTTTTATACATTTGGTGTCTGTGATGGTGCGGGTCACCTGTATGCCACTGGTACCTTCTTGAAGCCTCTTGAACCTGCCACCACTGATAACGTAACCAAGGGATGAGCTGGGCAAATGAAGAGACACACAAAGCAAGGGGTAGGTGCATGAAGTGATTAGTGCTTTTATTGAAAACAAAAGTGTCCATATGACCACTGCTCCAGTGTCCAGGGCTCAAAAGTTCAATAAATAAATAATCATAGTACAAGGGGAGGTTTAAAATTCAGAATAAATAAATCCATAAAAACGAGGTTAAAAGTCCCAGGCAGGAAACTTGTTTAATAACCAGTCTCAGGTGCAGTCTTTTAAAATTGATGTCTCCTCTGCTAACTCCAAATGGGGCATTGATGCAGAGGAGAAGATCAATCAACAGGCACAGCCAATCTTCTTCCTCAGGTCTGGGTCTGTGCTGCCTCATGGCACCCAGGAGAGCTTCCAATTTAGACCTTACTTCAAAGCTTGGATCCCTGCGGCCATCTGTGGCCCCGGAAAGGATCCCCCTGACTCCCGCTGCCTTCTCGGACTTACTTGGAAGCAGCATCTGGTGGTTACTTCAGCTCCCTGATGACTCACCGGGAGTAGACTTCGCCAGCCCCTGATAACTGGCCACACACTCCTTTCAAGGGGTTCTCCTCCTAGCTGCCTACCTTCTTTCGCTCTTTTGCTCACTCACATTCCGGGCTCTCACCGTCTTCCTGCCTGCTTATCACCCTTCTATTAACCTGTGTCTTCTTTAGTTTTCTCCCTTCGTCCATTTTTTTCTTTTTCCTCTGCCCCATGCAGGCTCTCCTTTATAGTGCCGATTCAACTGAGTTTGGGTGTGAGGAGCTGTTCCCTCCGCAGCATCATTGAGGCAGCTGACTGATCTGTCCGCGTCCACACATGTATGCAGCGTGGCCAGCCAGATCCCTGATTAACTGTTGAGCGAAACACACTCACACATACCCACACCTATTTGGTACTTGCACCTTCTTGGGGTGTGATGATTGATTAAAAATTGCCAACCTATTACTAAGCCACAGTCATGACATGATGCTAGTCAAGGCTGGCAACCTAGTGTGACAGCATAACGTATGGTAACACCAATATTAAAAATAATAGTGATCATTGTTAAAAACAAAATATTGGCATGTAAAATGTATTCCAAGAATATGGAGAGAAACTATGACATTATAGACATAAAAACGTTGTTAATGTTTTTCTAAAATCAGTTCTTTAACTAGAACACAGCTGAAATCAAAGCAGAAATTGAGTATGGTTACTTTGGTTAGTAATGATTTTGGGATTCCAGGTTTTTGTGTAATGCTGTTAATAATTTTTCTGTAGTTTTGTGGTTGGGGTGCCACAGGACCCATTTGAGGTAATCAGTTGTGGTGAAGCTTGTAGGCATCATGGAAGGGGCACTGTAGACAGAGTGCTGCATGTAACATTGATGTGTGTGGTGGAACACACATCAAATTTTCAGTGCTGAAAGGAGAGGAGCCGGAAAGGTGACTACAGGTAAGAAAGTGGGAATGGTAAAGTATGTCAATTATTGATTGTGAGTGACCTCTGGTTGAGGGCAGAGCGTTAGTTTAATGCGTGATTGTGCCTGGGCAACACAGGAAGTGATGTACAGCTGACTAGGATATTTGGATACTGGGGTGTATGCACAGCTTAGATTCTTTCACTGAAAGAATGGAAGAGAGGAATGGATGAAGATCACAAAAACTAAGAGGAGATGCAGACTTGGAGGTGAATAGACAAAGCAGGAAGGAAAGGCAAATGCAATTCAAACACTGAGCAAATGAGACAGATGAAGAGCGCATGAATGGCAGGGGGGAAGCAAAACTAGGTGGAACAGTAAGATCACTGGGAAGACCAGTGCATGGAAGCAGTAAGTCTGACGATGCTTGAAGGGAAACAGGGATGCAGTCTTAGCAAATGCAGGATGGCACATCTGGTTTTGATCCCATATACTCGAGAGAAGAGTTTCAGGTTTTGTTTTTAACTAGTAAGGAGGTCCATGGATTGGGATCATTTTTACAGCATTTTTTTTGATTGACAAATTAATTTTTCATCCAATACTAAAGAGAACCATTTTTTTGTGATGAGAATTTTAAGATACTATTTATTCAACTATTTGAGTTAAAGTATTGGAATTATTTATTGGATGACAAGGGATAATAAAACTGTCTATTCATTTGCATTTGGCTGATTAAACAGTTCATGCTTCATGACTATGGATATCTCGGGGAATGGAAAATGCCCATGTCTACAGGCACTGAGGATTTCATAATTTTCTACCCTGCCCTTCTTGTGTATAGCCTCAGTAGGCAGGGTGGTTCTGCCAAGAAACCTGCACAGAGAAAAATGGAGAATATGGACCGAAAGATGGAGCATAGTCTAAGTGCATGAAGGGATGGTGACCAGGTTAGAAAGACAGAGACTAAGCCAGAAAAGTGGTCATCCAGCCCAAAACACTAATCAAAAGTCATAAAAGAAAGAAATCAGATAAAAAATAAAAGTAAAAAATGCACACAAAACTTGTTTGTTCTTTCAGATGACATTGATTCTAAGTCAACATCTTTCATACTGTTACAACTGTGATGTGTCACTTCTTATCTTCTGGAACCACACACCTAGCAACGGACTGTTGTGACCAGGCAATGGCTTCACAAAATGGCAGCATCTATTTGAAAACAAAATGGCGACACGGTAAACATTCAATGATACAAAAATGGAAAATCTGAATATGAATAACCTGCCCTAATTCAGGATGTTCATAAGAATCTGAATGATTTACATTATAAGACAGAAATACATATAAACAAGAAAAGTTACAAATAAACAAGAAAAGTTGTATCAAATAAACAAGAAAAGTTGTATCAAATATTTGAAAGATTAAAATATGTGCTTACATTTAAATGTCTAAATATTCTCAATTTTAATAGAACAATTTTGACATTTGAACCCTATGATATAGGTCCATAGAGAGCTAGATTCCTAGTAAAGGTCAAAAACCAAAAAAATGCAACATATTTATGACCATTGACCACTAACCCCTAACTCTCCAAAAGTAAGACTTATTATCATGACTTAATTCTCTCTTATTAATACATTTTAATTGTTATGTTTTGTGGGTCACATTGATAATGTCAAACTTATTTATTTGATAAAAAATCCATAAAGTACAAAACAATAATTTATTTAATATTAAATCATAATCCTAAAAGACAAAAACTGGGTATCAATTAAGATACCAGTAGGATTGACAACATGTAGAAACTGTGGCCCATCACCACTCTTGATATAATTGCTTCTTTTTGACTCACTGGACAAAAATTTACCTTTTTTTTTTTGGCAATGATTTTTTTTTTTACATTTTTGTTAAATTATTATTATTGTTAATTGTACCACATTTGTTGATGGTAGCTCTCCATTTTGTTTTCTGTATTTCTTTTCATCCTTTTTGTTTTACTTTTCACAGCAATAGTGCTTTTTCTGTACTTAGCTATCTTTTAACATGATGTGTCCCAGATATTTTTATTTCAGCTTGACTGTAGATGATCCAAATGCGTAATCAGGTTTGATCTCATGCAAAACTGATTTGTCTGCCTTGCAGTCTGTGACATGCACAGCAATCTCTCGGGGACCACAATCAAAAGCTGTAAAATAAATGTATTTTCATTCCTTAAAAATATTTAAATAAGGCATGTTTCATAAAATCCTTAAACCAAAATATAACAAGCTGTCATTTAAATGTTTCACTGTCACGAGAATTCAATTGTATGCTGTGTTTTTTTGTATAAGTGTGATTGTGCTGATGTAGCCAAACAGGAAATAAATGAAAACATCAGAATCAACACTTACGTCAGCCTACATTAATTTATTACAAAACAAAAAGCAAATTTAAACAAACAGGCTTAACAATTGGTTCAATAAAATCCCTTTTTTACACAAGGAGAAAATGGCTTAAACCTATATTAGGAAAATGCAAATAAAACTAACTAAAATGAAGATAGTAAACATAACATTAAATTAGACATTTCCAACTATTTTTGTTATTTTTTTAAACAGTAAAGTGACCTAAATCTGCCACAACATTTTTTTTTCATGTTCAAATACTTGATAATGTTGCCTTCAGACACCAGTTCCTTGGCCCTTTGAGATGAGTTCTTCAAAGCTAAGGCTTAATCTATTCTTTATTAGGTTCCTTAAAGTAATTACTCCTCCAGGGCTGCATTGCAACACTAAAAAGGAAATGAGTATTCTGTTGGCAAACAGTTTTCACACTATGCTCTGTGAACTTCACCAAGGCTTTACTTACAAAGGGCGCAAAAGTAAAATGGTGTGCCAAGTGGATGGTTTTGGAAATCTTCTTTGTACGGTATTTTGTGATTGATAAATTAAATATAAAAACTATTTAGGGAAATTTTAAATTTCCATCCACGTATAAATAAATGTATTCTTTACATATTAGAAAAAGATATAGTTTTAACCTGTTATACACACAATGCTCTTACAGCTCACTTGGCTTCTATCAGAGATAACAGTAAAATTCATAGGACAGTCCAAAACACACATAAAAATATAAAATGTCTATAATATGTCAGCTGTCATTGTATAGTGATTAGCCCAGCTACCACAGAGCTCCAAGGAAATTTATGGAAGAGAGATCACTTATTTTTAATGTGTGGGTGCTGAAGGTTGTTTAAGTGTCCTTGTGGTTTTCTCCTGCCACTTCAATTTTCTGCCATAACACACGAACTTGCACTTTACATCAACTGCCAAGTTTAGATTGGCATTCTACAATAAAGTGTGGTATTCACTTTCTCTGAACCTGCATTTAAGAAAGTGAGTTCATGAATGGATTAATGGAGAAATTTACTATTTATTGATCCATTGCCTTCATAAGAAAATTATGCCTGAAATTGCGAAAAGTAGATTTTATTCACTTTTTAAATTTAGCTTATCAAATACCATTTTGGTGACTCTAATGCCTAATGTTTTCAGGTAACAGTGTTAACAACATATCATTTTACTTCTTCACTTTTTTAATCATATTCTGTTCATTATTTTCTGGACTATAAATAATAATATTTGGAAGTTACAACAGCAATCCCTTCCAATAAGAGTAGCAGAATTGCCATTGTAAAAATGTAAACCTAGATTTACCATGTAATGGATTTTTACATTTTTTTTAAATTTTCATTTCATGAAACGCTATATTTTGAATATGTTTCTAGAAGAACTTAGCATTCAGTGAATATTTGTCCCAAATAATTTCATTGGGACACAAAAGAAGATAAACTCAGATAACATTTAAACCTTCCCCATAGAAAGACCTACAATTGTTCCCAAGGCAGCACTGACTCTTTCTTCATAGGTGAAAGGCAAGCAGTTAACCTTTATGTTGTTCACTTATGAAGCAGTAAACTCAAGTTACTTTAACTGCAAGAGAAAAAACAAGTGAGACTGCAACAGCTAAAGTCAAGAAGTATGGTGTAGAAGGTTTCACTAAAAATATATTTGTGCTCTGGAATTCTGTAAATATTTCAAATCACTGAGGATAAATCAGAACTCAAACTCTTTAAACTCTTATGCTTGGATTCAGGTAAAAGTCTGTGTGGTACTAATTTTTTGATCTCACTCCATGTTGCTCCCAACAAAGTCTCATGTTATTTCTGCCGGTTCTCACTCACTTTCTACTGCTTCTACAAAACCTGTTATCCGTCTTTACACTACATTCCTATCTTTCCCCTTAAAAACACATGAATTGGGCACATAACCTATAAGGATTCTTTTACACCTTGATGCTTGTAATAATTAATTAAAAAAGAGACACCACCGTATAATAAATGTCTTTTACTTCTTTTCTGTCTGCATGCATTTTCACATTTAAGCATTATTGAGCAGAATAATGTTGATCATGGTCGTACTCATTTAGTTTTAAAGAAGTCAATTTCTTAGAGGTATGAGTCTTGCCAGCTCCTCTTTAAGTCTTCAGGATTAATTGCGAGCCCCAAACTGGCATCTGTTTCAGTAGGTTTAGTAGCTGGTACCATTTTTGCCTGCCAGTCTCTCACATAACAGATGTAGAGAATCTCCTGTTAAAAATACCAGGAAGGAGGCTTATCTACCTCTTCTGGAAACTGATCATTGCAGTCGAAGTCTTGAACAGGGCTCATTCAGACTCAACCCTGAATAACTCAGGCTCCTCCCAAAGTGCTGGAGAAGCTTTTTCATAGCTGAAAGTTGAACTCATTCTGATCAAAGGTTCTGCTAGTTTATCCCAACCCAGTATCTTCCAGGTTAGCAAAGTGGCCCCTCTATCTGTCTGAGCCAGCTCATGATCAAGTAATAATCAGTTGAAAGTGCAGCATATCTTCATCCAAGTGTCCAAATTATATGGGCTCAAATCAGATAACATAATAACAAATTCAGTCATTGAACCTGGGTACATTGAACTAGGTACACAATTATAAATTTCTTTTTTGATTTAAGGTGGTATTTGTTATGCTAATCCATAACTATCACCATTATCCATTAACAACTGACTGCTCACAATCAATTCAAGGCCACTCCACCCAGTCATGCCTCCCCAAGTATTTCCATCATTCCCCAAATGTCTGCTGTATCTTAGTTGGAATATAAACTCAGTATATGATACCCATTGAGCAGCAAATCTAATATCTCCATAAAAGAAAAACACTCTGAATAATTATTTAGCGCATACAGAGCTATCAGGCTCCCTGATGCTGTAATGCTTTGTGGATGGAGGATATAATCTTGGGCTTTAAAATATTAAGAGAGCAACACTGGATTGTAATTTTAGCATTTTCCAAATAAACACCTTTAGTAAAATAAATGTGGTTGTGAAATGGAATTACGCTAACATGGGAATGTTGGCCACAGATGGTCCATAGTGTCTTTGACTTTGCCATATTTGCCTACAGTCTGAAACAAGTACAACTGATATATCTGAAACAAGGTTCCTTTTAATTGCATCAATATATTTCTTATGTTTTGACTGTTTTAAATTTGAAAAAATCTATTATTGAGACCAAATTAGTCACTTTTACTATTCTGAATAAAATGCTATTTTCTTTATTTTGCAGAAATGGCAGTATTTGTTTATAAAATGCCCCTGGAATATATTTATATTTGTTTAAATGCCCCTGGAATTCAGTCAGTTACTCCTTTAAAAATTTCCTACACTATCATGAACTATAGTGAGGATCATTCATGATTGCTTTTTGTCTGTCTCCTGCCCTTAGAACAACTTTCCATGGATAATACTATCTAAGGCTAATATCTTCATACAACAAACTAGTAAGGATCATTGAGATGAACATTTTTATGAGAAAGTTTATTGTCTTATTTGCCAAGTTCACATCACTCATACATTTCATACAAAGTCATGCATGGCTCTGCATGGCTCAAGGTTTTAAAGCAGTGAGTGATTACTTTTCCCAGATATGCAATTTTTCCAACTAAATCACATTTGTCATGTTCATACAAATATGGATAAAAATATATATGGTTTTGGACAGATAGTTTGTCATCAAAATAATTCCAAGTATATTGTTATACAGTGTCTACTGATCTTGGGAATACACATCAATTTGTATGTTTGATATTTATCTGTTTATCCTACAAAATTAGAAAAAGTCATTCAGATTCACAGTTCATTCATTCATTCATTCATTCATTTGATTTTTGGGGAATTGATATAAAACATAACAGGAGAGTTGTTACTATTCAGACTATTTATTTTTGCCCTAATAGTTTTTTCAACCAATAGAAAATTTGCAATGAACAAGGAAAGGTTTTTGAATAACAGGGATTCATTCCCGCATCAGATACTTTGTGATTTACTCCTGAGTGTGTTCTGAATAGTTCTTTCCCATTTTAGTATTAAAATTGAAAAAACAGAGACAGTAATGTTTTATTACATTTTTAGGAAAGCAACATAGAAACCTGTAGAATATATATATACCACTGAAGAGCACAGAAATTTGAAAGTTAGAAATGAATTGTCAGGAGTTAATAAAAGATAAATTAGCTTCTTATTAAGAGACTATTTGAAGTGAAATCTTGAAACCCATAGGCTAAAAGCATCTAGCTAGAACAATAGACTGTCTAGTCCATGAGTACTGCATTCTGCGAATGACCCTAGCAAAATATCCATGCCTCTGCGACTATTCTTTCATGTTAGTGCTAGAGTTTTACCATAAGGAGAAAAAAAGTGGAATTTGTTGTTTTGCTTTACATTTTTCTTTTTAACGCAGAACTAGTTGAGAAGATAATGGAAACATTTATGTAAATAATGTATATAAGTGATATTGAGAAAGGGGTACAGCTACCCAAATTCGGGTCACTGAATTATTTAAAGAATTAACATTACATCATGTTTATGACAACATATAAAAATTCCCAGTTGTTCAAACCTTATTGATTTCCAATGAAGGATGATTTTTGGTAAATGTTTAGTAGGGGCATTTTCCAGACAAGGACATCTTAAAGTGATGATATTTCACAGTGGTCGTGTTAGCATGGAAGCTGAAGGGGAAAAAATTACATCTCAAGAACAAATGTGGATTTCATTTGCTGATGAAACCTATGACTGAGATGTTGTATGTACTCATTCTTGGGCAAAAAAAGACAAGCAGAGCTGGATAACATGACTTCTGTGCTTTGCACAAAAGTAAATAAATATTTATTAAAGCATGTGTGAACATTGCAAACTACCTAGCTTTCACCAAGCAATTTTGAAGAATACAAAGGTAGTTTGCACATATTGTACTGTTAGTAAGTTGTACTGTAAATGCCTATTATGCATACTAATGTCTACTGTATGTCTTTCTTGAAATTTCCATTTTCACTAAGTACTTCAAATGAAAAGCCCATGAATAAAGAAAATCTAGATTTACGAAATACAAGGACAATGAGAGGACATCTTCAGGTAGAGTTTTGAGTATTTTCAGTTTCTGGCAGCTTATATTCATAGTGTTCCTGGTGCAGAGAGCACTTCCACTCACTCTGAGAAGGGTTTGGTCAGTACAGTAACATCATTAATCCTTTAATAATTCTGTGTTATTTTAGTCTTTTGATGGTTGCAGACATTAATCTAAGTCATGATCAAGAAGGTTTATTTATAATCACCAATCAAACTTCACAGAGCGGGATAGCACACTTAAAAATTAACTGTTTTGGGTTAAGAACATAAGAAGTAGCCTGCTGAGCAGTGGGAAACAGTCATATGGTTTGATGACCCATATTTTTGTTTGTTCATACCCAAATAAAAGAGATCTGCAGACCCAATGCATGTTTCAGACATTCTGGTTGTTTTGTCTGACTGGGAACAGACAGAATGTAAGAAAACAATTTTTAAATTACAAATTTGATGTAATAGAACAGGCAAAGGCCCACACTGTCATAATCTGGAATTTTTAAAAATAATTTTCAGGTTTTTTTCTTGGCCTGTAAAATAATTGAGATATTGTTTTAGGGGAGTCAGAAGTCAAGAAATTCAATAGGTTGTTTTCTTGAATTTTAATGTGTTTAAAGGTCTTATTTTTGAAATACACCCCACCATTGCAATTTTGTTTTTATTACGGGCACTGCTGCTTTTTGCTGTTTGTGATACAGGACTGCTGTTATAATGAGTACATTTTAATAATTTTTTGTACCTTTCTCTTTGTACATTTTTGAGATCCTGTGGCTAAACTGGACTTTTTATACATAGAAAATCCAATTATCCAGTTATCTGTAAGTTGTTTGCTATCTTTCTTCCTTTGAAAATGTATGTGTGTTTCTCTGTGCCTTTCTGTTCTTGGTTTTCTGACTTTAGCTTTGTGATGTCTTAACCACAAAGGTATAAACGTGAGTGTCATACACCTCCAAGGCTGTGGATAAAAAAACAACACTCTGTTATTATTGTTTACGATATACTGTATCTGGTGACAAATACTGCCCTCCTGACCTATTGCAATTATGATACACCTTCTGATTCAATCTTACTTTAAACTGCTGTCACCTGGTGGAGTCAGAACAAAAACTAGAAATTTTAATGCCAAGGAACTAGAGCCCAGTACCAATTGCTTGCCATTTGTTGAGTAATTAACGTTTGTTTTGACTAGACCTTTAACTTCGTTATAAAACTATTATTTCTTATTTTACTTATTTTTACCACAGACATGTTGAGCTACATTTGATGTTGCTTCTTTCATACACTCCCATCTCTTTTCCAGATCTTCATCTTTCAATAATGTAGATTTATTTTCCATCTTCAGTTCGAAGTCAAGTGTTATTTCTGGATTCTGCAATCACACTAAATCTATTTGAGTTGCCATACTTTGAGTTTTCATGGTTTTTAAGTTAATCTTGATCATTAATAGGAGCAGGCAATGGTCTGTATTGGTGAAATTTGCCCCCCCAAATACACTCTTGTGTCTTCTACTGATGTTCACGTTCTTCGGTTAATCAAGATGTGATCTACCTGACTGTTTGTACCTTGTGCATTTCTGCTGTAGTGAGTATTTATGTATGTATTTGTCACACACATGCGCTTAGGAGGCAGCCAACAAGCCCTGAGGTGAGTAAACTATCGCGAGACAAGGGGGTAATAATTCTTCTTAATTCTTCTCTCCTTCTTCCACCAGAATTACTGAAGAAAAAACATAAATTAACTCACTCACTATCCTGGGTTCCAAAAATGGCTTCTTTTCCATTCCATCACTTCCGGCTCCCATAGATGACATCACTTTCGGTCGCCGTTTGATGACATAATTTCCAACCTTACCTGACCACATACATTCACGCCATTCTTCTCCAGAGTTCTACATATCATTTCTTTTCTGCCATCTCAATCTTGACCTATAGCTGTTACATTAATACAATCAATTTTAGCCCTGGTTGTTGGTTAGATTACTTTTCATACGGTTCGTCGGTTTCCAGCATATAGTTTCCATTTTACCACATGACTTCATACTTATATCCTTCTTCACCCTATGCTTTGCTTTCAGACACATTTCACCGCTTTTTTCCTTTGTTTTCATAAACGTATACATTTTTTACAAGAATGAGGCATTGGCCAGTAGCTAAACCCTGTACTGGGTTTCCTAACAGTACTGGTTAGCACATTTACAGTAATGACTTTCTAGTGTTCTGAAAGTTGGTCAGATAAAAATCTATACATTTCTTCATCTGTCTTGTATCAAGTTGATAATATTCTTTTGGACATTATAGTGTCATAGCAACTTCCAAAGTGGCTCTATGTCTGTACTGTCGATCATGTTCTCATAGTGTACAAAATGATGAAGTCCGCTTGATGAACTGTTCTACTATGACCTGAAAGGCTGTAAACAAATGTATGATCTGTACAGTCTGAAGCCTGCCTGTTGATCCTGAAATTTCTGGTCCCCTTGGCACTTCAATCTATCTAATAAGATTATACTGAATAGCTTGACAGGCACTGACAGAAGAATGATACCTCCACAGTTTGAACATTGGTCTTTATTTAAGATTTTGAACAAATTTCCTTCTTTCCAGTCTGCTTGAATATTTTCTTCCACCCATATCCTTTCAAACAGCTATGTCCATGTCTGCGTCTTCCTTAGTGCCTCTGCTGGAATCTCAAGTTAGGTGATTTTCCACTCATATCTGTACTGCTGCCCTTCTGATCTCTGTTGTCAAAAGCTTGTTGATTTCAATGGGTAAATCTCTCCTTCCCTCTTTAATATCAGGTGGATTTGCAGTGGCTGGTCTCTATAGCAATTCTTCAAAATATTCTGTCCATCTGTTATGCTGCTGCTCCACCACATTACTGTGTTGACATCCTTGTCAGTTATTGGCTGTTCTGCATGTGTATGCTTCCCTGTCAGCTTTCTGATTATATTATACAATTGTTTCATATTTCTGCTTGCAACTGCGCTGCTGCTTTTGCTTTTCTTAACTTCCACTTACTTTTATTTTCTTTAGTCGATCTTTCTGTATATTTATGCTGTAATCTAATGATTAAGTTGTGGCAACTTTCTTTCAGGTACTTTTTCACAAACTACATTAAATACCACCATGATATTCTTCCATTGAGTCTTGAAGTTCAAATTCTCTTGATAACTATATAATTCTTGAAAGTCTTGAAATCTGTCCAAGTATACTGTCTTATATTCTTGTCATATATTTGCATCTTTCAGATAATTAATGCTGCAAGAATATGATACTGAACATGCATTATAATTAGTTTTTCTATATTTATTGTGGCTGTTTGGGCATTAGGCCCCTTCCAAAATTTAAGAAAACTGAAAGCATGTGTTAGCTGAAGGTAATGAATACTTCTTTTACCAATATAACTAATAATGAATATGGTAGCACAACTTTCCTATAACACATACGTTGAAATACTTACTAATAGAAATGCACAGTTATGGTGATTTCTTAAGCAGCAGCATCTTGAAAATTTAGGTTGTTCATGACTAATTGGTAATGGTTTTTGACCAGATTGTTCAAAATTTTCACTTAAACTAAGTTCCTATCTCACTTCAGTGCCTTTCTTTTAAGCTTAATTCAGATTTTGATCTACTCCTGTATAAAGTCATAAAAGGTCATTCTTACTCCTTGCCTTTAAGATCCTAGCCTCTGAAGATACAGGCCTCTTTAATATTCTGAATGTAATTCAAACTAGATTTGGAGGCAGAACCTTTTGCTATGTGGTACCTGAAGTCAAACAATCTGCCTACCCATGTTAGAGAAGCCCACAGTGGTCTAAACATTTAATTTAAAGCTGAACACTCCTTATTTTAGGATATCATAATCTTGGGTCGCAGTATGGTGGTGCAGTGGGTAGCGCTGCTGCCTCGCAGTTTGGAGACCCGGGTTCACTTGTGCCCTGTGTTGGCTGGGGTTGGCTCCAGCAGACCCCCGTGACCCTGTAGTTAGGATATAGTGGATTGGATAATGGATAGATGGATGGATAATCTTGGGTGTTTCACATTGCTTTTTAATTAATTGTAATGACTGTGGATTTTTTTTCTTATTATTTTACACTGCTGCCATTTCCATGGTCTTTATTTTCTAAGGGTCAGGGTGGGATATAGTGTGTTTTGAAGTAGAAGAACTGTGCTGAGATTATATGAGGAATTGCAAAAAAAAAGCAACTTTTTATGCTTGTATGGAAGCTGGCAAATGCTCAGTATGAACAAACTGCTTCTGCTGTTATCTGTCTTTGTCCGTTATTCTCAATGAATGTAGCTCTTTCCTGTACATGAATGAACAATGTATTACTGTATAATTACATGTTAGGGTTGAAGGATTATTTTGAAAAGCTGCAATAATAAATTATTTTTCATTTAGACCAAAGGCATAACCATCAAACAATAAGTTAATCAAACACAAATAAATTGAAATTCTGCAATTGGATCTGTTCTGTTCTTTTCTTCCTTACACTGTACCTTTTGATGTTTTGAAGAACAATGAGCCTTTGTCTTTCACTTGGCAAAAGTTGAAAAGAACATTTGCTCCTTGATTGCTCATTTGCAGGTGTCTATGCACTTAACTTCTTAAAATGCCTCAACCCTGGTTAAGCAGAACTGTTTTTGAGTTAATAATGCAGTCTTTATGTGAGTCCTCAGTAGTTCTTAAAAGCACTTGTGACAGTATATTGCTAAGGGACTGGGACCTGAAAGGACGATCTCAAGCGTCAGATTATTGCCAAGGTGCACCTGTCATGTCTTTTTTTTGCACTTTTCCCAGCAGGCTCAGAAAATTGAAAGATTGGGGTAAAGAAAGAATAGTTTATAATCTTTTCTAGTTTGCACAGTTTGAGTAGGCAAAGTTGTCTGATTTTAAATAATTATGCAGTACTGTACGTGATAAGGCATTGGCATTTACAGCATAATGTTTCAGAACGCATTGCAGTTAATTTTTATTGTCATAGATAGCCCACTGTTAATAATTATAGGCATTTTTTCTCTGAGAAGCCCTCACCTTTTGTGCCCTTCCACTTGTAAGAAACATAGTACTGATATGGAAAACACACTTTGTAATTATGCTTTATACAAAAAAATGAAAGGGCCTTTTACATTAAGGCATTGAGAATAAACAAAGCGTTGTCATTTCCTTTTTACTGGTAAATGAAAGCCATGCACTGTTTTACCTGGTAATTCGTCATGTTAGTTTCTTTTGTGAATTATTAATGTTCTGAGGCATAAAAGTGATATAAGCCTAACTACAATCAATATACAGTTGTGCTTGAAAGTTTGTGAACCCTTTAGAATTTTCTATATTTCTGCATAAATATGACCTAAAACATCATCAGTTTTTCACTTAAGTCCTAAAAGTAGATAAAGAGAAACCAGTTAAACAAATGAGACAAAAATATTATACTAGATCATTTATTTATTGAGGAAAATGTTTGAATATTACATATTTGTGAGTGGCAAAAGTATGTGAACCTCTAGGATTAGCAGTTAGTTTGAAGGTGAAATTAGAGTCAAGTGTTTTCAATCAATGGGATGACAATCAGGTTTGAGTGGGCACCCTGTGTTATTTAAAGAACAGGGATCTATCAAAGTCTTCACAACACGTTTGTGGAAGTGTATCATGGCACGAACAAAGGAGATTTCTGGGGACCTCAAAAGAGTTGTTGATGCTTATCAGGCTGGAAAAGGTTACAAAACCATCTCTAAAGAGTTTGGACTCCACCAATCCACAGTCAGACAGATTGTGTACAAATGGAGGAAATTCAAGACCATTGTTACCCTCCCCAGGAGTTGTCGACCAACAAAGATCACTCCAAGAGCAAGGTGTGTAATAGTCGGCGAGGTCACAAAGGACCCTAGGGTAACTTCTAAGCAACTGAAGGCCTCTCTCACATTGGCTAATGTTCATGTTCAAGAGTCCACCATCGGGAGAACACTGAACAACAATGGCGTGCATGGCAGGGTTGCAAGGAGAAAGCCACTGCTCTCCAAAAAACACATTGCTGCTAGTATGCAGTTTGCTAAAGGTCATGTGGACAAACCAGAAGACTATTGGAAGAATGCTCTGTAGACAGATGAGATCAAAATAGAACTTTTTGGTTTAAATGAAAAGCGTTATGTTTGGAGAAAGGAAAACACTGCATTCCAGCATAAGAACATTGTCCCATCTGTGAAACATGGTGGTGGTAGTATCATGGTTTGGGCCTGTTTTGCTGCATCTGGGCCAGGACGGCTTGCCTTGATTGATGGAACAATGAATTCTGAATTATATCAGAGAATTCTAAAGGAAAATGTCAGGACATCTGTTCATGAACTGAATCTCAAGAGAAGGTGGGTCATGCAGCAAGACAACGAGCCTAAGCACACAAGTCGTTCTACCAAAGAATGGTTAAAGAAGAATAAAGCTAATGTTTTGGAATGGCCAAGTCAAAGTCCTGACCTTAATCCAATCAAAATGTTGTGGAAGGACCTGAAGCGAGCAGTTAATGTGAGGAAACCCACCAACATCCCAGAGTTGAAGCTGTTCTGTACAGAGGAATGGGCTAAAATTCCTCCAAGCCGGTGTGCAGGAAAGATCAAAAGTTACCGGAAACATTTAGTTGCAGTTATTGCTGCAAAGGGGGGTCACACCAGATACTGAAAGCAAAGGTTTCCATACTTTTGCTACTCACAAATATGTAATATTCGATCATTTTCCTTAATAAATAAATGACCAAGTATAATATTTTTGTCTCATTTGTTTAACTGGTTTCTCTTTATCTACTTTTAGGACTTGAGTGAAAATCTGATGATGTTTTAGGTCATATTTATGCAGAAATATAGAAAATTCTAAAGGGTTCACAAACTTTCAAGCACAACTGTAATTGTCAGTTTTAGAAATGTCAGAAGGCACCTATGTTTCAAAGAGTCTTAAAAATGTGCAATGCATGTATTTTGTAGTGTGTGACTGTTATCTAGAAAATCAGAATTGACATTGATAATCTAATATTTTTTAGATGTTCATGTCTTTTATCATCTTTTAAAAGAGTAAATGTTAATCCTATGGGACAGCCATCTTTGATCAGAAAAATGAGTACGTAAGAAAGAAGAAAGAACATTTTTGGAAAAAACACATGTAACTACCAAGACAAGCATCCAATACTTTAACAGTAAAAAGTAGCACTGTATATTTCCTAAATTAAAATCTTTCATAAGAGAGTTAGATGTTCTTGTTTGGTATGAAACTTAATTTAAAACTTAGTTGGTTGCTCTCTTATTACTGTTTTCTATAAAAAACTCAAAGCCATATTGTTAGGTTACAATGAGTAAAATTTACTGTATATTACAACTGTGTAATTTATCTGGATATCATTTAACATTTATAGAACAATGTTAATTTGCACTTCCAATGAATTGCAATAATTGAAGTAACCATTAATAAGAAAAAAATTAAAATAAAAATTAATTCTGAACATCAAGTCCCTTCAGGCTATCTACAGCATTTTAATAGTTACATTGAATCTAAGATGCACCTTTTAGATAGCTAATTTTCACTCCACTTTATCCAATATGAAAAATCATTTCAGTATGCATATTTCAAGAAGGATTTCATAGTTTTTTATATTGAATTTCTATGGGCTAATAAAACATACTGATTTAATTCTGTAGACTGCATATTGAATTCACATTCATGTCATGTCATTATCTAACTCGCTTAATCCAGACCAAGGTCACTTAAGCTGGAGCTTATCACAACTATCATAGGGCGCAAGACTGGAACAAACCCTGGACAGAGCTCCAGTCCCTCACAGGGTGAACACGCACACCAAACACACACTATGACCAAGTTAACGTTACCAGTTCACCTAACCTGCATGTCTCTGAATAGACGGAGGAACCAGGAAAGCATGGTACACATGTAGACACAGGGAGAACTTGCAAACCTCACACAAGTGGAACCCGGGACATGAACCCTGGTCTTCTTACTGTGGGAGAGCATTGCTACCACTACACCACCATGCCACACATTCACATTCATTGAGTTCAAAAAATCTTACTGAAAATTTTTCATAGACACACAATAAAAATATATCTCTTTTAATATACACACTAAAATACAAACAAAATATAGCAGCACCATAAATTGGCAGACAATGAAGAGATTTTTTTCATAATTTTAAGAAGTATGCAATTCCTAAAGCAGTTATTATTAGACATAAGGGTCAAACCATTTTTGAAGGATATGGGGAGAGCTGCTGGACTAAAAACAATGGGTTTAAAGCCTGTAACAAGACAAACACAATGGGACTTGTTTGGAAAAGGTAGATTTTTTTGATGTTATCATTGTGCATAGGTTCTCAGAGTTCAGGACGGATATTTTAGGAACTACACAACACCAAAAATGCATAATTTTCTGCTAGTAAATGTAATTTTAAGATATGAAAATCTATTTTGATTCACCACACACAGGCACAAACACACACACAAAACATGCAGGCACCATGCTAAAATTAACCTTTCTCGATGTTTTATACATTGTAGAATCAGAGTCTGGACTTAACTAAACAGTGAATTTTTAACCCTGTCTCCAAAGTGTCAAAGGAAAATTCATTTGTTTAGAACATGTTCAATGTATTTTTCATAGTTTTAAACTTATTTTTCCCAATAACTTTCAAAGATATTCAGGTTTTATTAAAATAATTAATTCATTTTACAAGTTTAGCCTTCTGGTGATATTTAAAATAGTCCAGCACCAAACTTCATAAGGTTAGAACATTTTGTACAAGAAATATCAGTTAAAAAATTAGTGACACTAACTTATATGAATGTTTGTGGTTGAGAAATGAACCTGTGAACGGTGTGCTATTAATCAGAAGCACATCCTGGGTTAGCAATAAAGCTTTATCACTATGTTAAGAAACACTACCAACTTTACAGTAAATCAGTGTTACCCAATACTCCACCACTTTGAGATATTACTGCACCTCTGTGATGCCCTTAGCCATTCAAGGTTTAACTTAAAACATAATAGTTACCTTTCAGTTTACATCACATAGAAATATTTTGTCAAATTTTCATTCATCCTCACACTTATTTAATTTTCTGTTACTTACATATCCATCCGTCTTTAACCGTCTGAATCCTTTCAAGGGTCAAAGAACACAGGGTGCAAGATCTCTAATCATAAGCCAGTCATAGAAACAAAAATACACTCACTTCTATCAGACTAGTTAACAGTGTGCAATCAACCTAAATTATTAAATTAAACTAAAAAAAAAGAACAGTACTTGCAAACACCACACATTACTCAGTTAAAAATAGTAGGAGGGCTACAAGGCAATTAAAGAGAAAAGGCAAATGATGATCCAATGAGATTCTTTCAGTAAACAAGTAGTAAAAAAAATAGTCAATAGGCACAGTAAGGGCAAGCTAACATATACAGACAGTGAATTATCAAATGCTCTGCATTCATATTTTTCTAAAGTATCACATGCAAGTAACTCTATAACCTCTCAGCAGTTGCAGGGACTATCAAGAAGGTACATAGTGATTTGGAAAATGAAGAGAAAGGGAGAGAAGTGCTGCTTTGATTAAAATGACTGAAATCAAACAAATTGCCAAATCAAGATAATATTAATCCTTGAATGCTTAAAGAGAATAGTAAGTACACATATAAACCCTTGACACATACTTTTCAAAAATCACTGCACACTGATAGGAAACGTTACCCAACTATATAAGAAAGATGATTAGGCTAATCCAAATAAATATAGGCCAGTAATCTTAACATGTATCACAAGTAAATTAAGGGAAGCAATTATTAAGATAAAGATGGAGCAACACACAACAAGAGCAGGTATATTATTAAACTGTCTGCATATGTTTAGACAGGGCAGGTTGTGTTTCACTAATATGCTGGAATTTTATAAGCTGCCAACAAAACTACATACGATAAGAGAGATGCATATGATATTACTTATCTTGATTTTTCAGGAAAACTTTTAATATGTTCTGTCATGAGAGGCTTATGTTCACACTAAAAGAACTTGGAATTCAAAGGCAACTATTTAGATGAGAGCAAAATTACAATTTGGATTAAGTGAAAAGGTATTAAAAGTGTTGCCATTTGGGGGTCAGTGCCTCTCTTGGTAAGAGTACAGTAATCCCTCGCTATATCGCGCTTCGACTTTCGCGGCTTCACTCTATCGCGGATTTTATATGAAAGCATAACTAAATAAATGCTAAATATAACGCGGATTTTTCGCTGCTTCGCGGGTTCTGCGGACAATGTGTCTTTTTACTTCCTGTATATGCTTCCTCAGTTGGTTTGCCCAGTTGATTTCATACAAGGGACGCTATTGGCGGATGGCTGAGAAGCTAACCAATCAGAGCACGCAGTTAAGTTCTCCTGACTGAGAAGCTAACCAATCAGAGCACGCAGGAGCTATGCAGTGTTAACCAGGAAGTTTCATCTCGCTCATTCAGCATCAACGTGCTTCGCTGTGTAAAGAGTTGTGCTCTTTAGTGTTTATCTTTGTGCATAGTCAAGCCCTTCATTATGGCTCCAAAACAATCTGCTACTGCTTCAGGTGCCGTGCCCAAGCGCAAGAAGAAGATGTTAACGATTGCCGAAAAGGTAAACGTTTTGGATTTGTTGAAGGCTACGATTCTTTTTATTTAAAAAGTAGGAAAGGAATATAAGATCTACGGCTGCAGCGTCCTTTTAACCAGGGTGCAAAACGAGTTGCAAGTGGATGTAATAAGGCAGTAGTCTGGATGGAATCTGCTTTAGGGATTTGGATTGAAGACTGCCAGAAGAAGAACAACGGCAGTGCTACACAATCGCCTGAAGTGGCTCCTTTACAAGGGCTGTAACGCTCTCCTTTGTTGTGCAGTAAAATTAAACTCATTGTTATCGGACAAGTCATCGTGTCATTGTTGGTGAGTAACCATAAATAATTAATACATTTACTGTATACTATTTTTCTTGCAATGTACGTATTTATTGCTGGTGACCTGTCTATCGTAATGGCTGTAACATATGTGATATCGGAGACACTCAATATCTTTAAAATAATATTTAGGTTTTACTGTATATAAACAGTGTGTGTTTATATACATAATTTCAATGAATCTTACCTAATATCTAAGAGAATACAAAGGGATTATGCTGTATAACGCTGCGGGGAATATTTATAAACAGTGCGGGAGAGTTTATAAGGGCTTAAAATATATAAAAATAACCATACAAACATATGGTTTCTACTTCGCGGATTTTCACCTATCGCGGTGGGGTCTGGAACGCAACCCCCGCGATGGAGGAGGGATTACTGTATACTGTAAATAAAAAGCTGATTTGTGGGTGATACCCAATTAAGTGGAACGACTGATAATGTAAAATCCACTAAATTGTTCCAGGGGGACTTCGATAGAATACAGCTTCGGGCCCAATTGTAACAAATGAAATTTAATGTAAATAAATGTATTTAATTGCATGTTGGCACACACAATAAATACAGTGTTTGAATACTCAATGAATATAACTTGAAAGCTTATGAGAAGAAGCTAGGGATCATGGGTGGCTCTTCACTTTTTTACATGTAGACAGTGTACACAAGAAATTAAGAAGGGTAACAGGATGTTTATGTTATATAGCACAATGTATGAATTACAAGTCCAAGGACGTTATAATTAAGCTATGTAAAGTGAGGCCTCAGCTGGAGTACTGTGTGCAGTTTTTGACCTAGTACTACAAAAAAGGAGTAAATCATTATAGAAAGTACAGAGAACTTTTTTAGTTTAAGCAAAAAGACATAAAAAGGTGAGACAATTGACAGGAATTACTATGGTGATTGTCTGCCGTTACTCTATAATAAATTTTACATGTTTTCATTTTGTTCCAGCTGGCATAGATGAGGTTGTCATGTAAACAACAGTCTATAAACTGGATTCTATTATTGGAATATTGAAGTGACAACTCGTTAAAGATTTGGAGGGAAAACACAGCAGAACAATGAAGTGGTTGCAAGAACAAAAAAAAACACAACAATGTAAAACAACAAAGGAGGAAATTAAACAGAAACTATTTACAATTACCTATAGTTGTTTCATTGTTGTGGTCATGAGAGACATCCTAAATATTCTGGTTCCCAACGCTGAATCCTCTCTTCTTTTTTTTCCCAAGGTTGTATCTCACTCTTATATTTCACACCTTCTCGTCGCCCTCCGAAATGTCCAGAAAGCCCTACCTCCCTTTTCAGCTCCTCTGTTCAGGTTACTACTCCTTTTCTTCCGTCATATATTTCCTTGACGGCAGTCCTCCGTGCCGCTCTCCACCCTCCCTCCTAGTCTCAGAAGTCCTTCATCTGCCAGGCTACAGGAATGCTACAATATCATAAACAATCACAATGTAAAGCATGTTCTGTAGCTCTTTAATGTGGAATACAAATAATTTTAAAATGTGCATACCAAGGATGTAAAAATAAAAAAGAAGTTACTATAGTTTTTAGTGTAAATGAGAACTGCAAGATATCAGACTAGACAGTATGCTGTGATGAAAGAAACAGACCCCCACCCCCCCAAAACAAACTGTTAATTTGGTCATTACATACTTCATTTTGTCCACTTTAATTTTAAAAAATTGAAAAAAAATTAAAGATGGTGTGCATGTCATTTTCATCATTAACACAAGTGACAAAGTGGGATGATCAACTGATCTTTTTTTTGTTTTAGGAATGGCAGAATTTTTTTTTATTATTTCTAAATGCATCTTTTTGCAACAGTATGGGTGGAAAATGAATCAAAACCCTAACTCAACTTAAGTCAAAGCCTCAGAAATCTTAAAATAATTGTTTCTCCAAAGTATTATTTCCTTCCCCAAAAAGAGCCTTTTTAACAAAGTTTAAACAAGTTTTATATGTGTTGCATGTCCATAGATGGCTGCCATGATGTCACTGTCAAAGTGGTGTTCACATGGTCCTGTCAAGCAGCTGTGCCTTCAAGAAAGCTTGTGTCAGTGTATGTGCGTGTGCCATGCTTTTTCTGCTCTTTAATGTATATTTTTGCATTGTAGTTAAAATTTAGGTTACACCAATTTTGTATTGTAATTTTATGTGAATTTAAACAGAAAATGAGTCTTCTTATCAATTTATATTAAATTTAACCAAGCAGTTATAGGGAATTACAATTTAAAATGTTTTTTACAGAACCTGCAGTTTCTATTATTTAGACCATTAACTTATGATTCTTAAATTAGATCCAGATGGTTGCATGTGGAATATTTAACAAAAAATACATAATTAACTGAAACCCAGAAACTATATTTGACTGAAACAAAATGGAAGGACTTGTTCTGCATTATCCCATATTTACTATAGCCATCTGCCATGTCATGTGTTTAGTTTTTCACTAAATGAGAGTCTGGAAGGCTGACTGCACAATACACTGGTTGTTAGTGATGCATACTGTTCCCCTTTTATGCAATTGCTAGAATATTACAAATTCACTTGAGCTTTTAAAATGTAATTAGAGATATGGAAAGATAATTACCTTGTCCTGCTTATCTACAGCAGTGTGCTTTGTTTGTGTATTTAATTGGAGAAAAATCACTTCTGACACTAAACTAAAGATTTAAAACAAGATATTTTACATTATGTTTCTAAAAATCACATCAGTGACATCCGGAGAAATGTTCAGGTTAATGAACTATTGCTTTTAAATGACTGGTTGTAAAGCATGTTTGATATATTCAGAGATAATGTTTTTGATTATGGAGTATCGACACATTTCACTTTGAATGCTAGTTTTTTATAGTTTCATAATTCAGTGCTTGTGAGGCGTCTAAATCTTTTTCAAAAACATCATCGCTGCTTCTACAGATATGCACCATTTTACTTCATCATTTTTGTAAACAGAAAATTAATAAAAAGTGACCCTTATTAAGGGGTTAATCTCTATAAGTGATTTTCCACTTTGATATCTAAAGTGTTTTCTTTCTTTTTATTACTTTTTTGTCATCTTTATAGGATAACTTGGTCAAAATGAAAGAACAACGATATCCGAAAATTGACTACAAAATAAAGAATTGGTGATCTGTGTATTTCTTTTGTAATTTGTTCTTTTATCTTAGTTTTCACCTCTACTTCCACGCTATATACACAATGCAGTTTAGTTATACTTATTTTAAAACACTGCTGGCTCTTGCAATGACCAAGGTCAAAAAGAACAAAAAAGAATGGAAGGTAATCTGAATTCTGTTCTTTTTTCCTGAGAAGAGAAAAAATAAACATCAGTTCAGGTGTATAGTAATTTATATACTAACTATACTGTGCCTAAGAGTTTTGCACAATACTGTCCTTATACCCAACATATGTTACAAATAGATAGTCAGTAAGTCAGTCATTTTCCAACCCGCTATATCCTATATATGTGTATATATAAACACAAATCATTCATGGGCGTCTGCCACGTGTTCTATACCAAAGGTGAACTTGCTGGGGTGAATGGTGCATGGCCTGTTCTTGTCACAGCTGTTCTAGTATAATTGACATGTATCTGTGAGGTTATATTTCTCTTTAAATAATGGTTGATGTTTGGGAGTGCAGGACCACTTGGGGCCATCAAAGGCGTATGACCACTGGGCTTCAATACAACATCTGGAACCTGGCATGTAATTCAAAGGAAGCACTCAGATTTAGCTTCTGGCTAAGGATTAAAAGCCCCTGGGTGTTGAACTAAGAGATGGGATTTCAGCATGTGACAAGGGCTCAACTAGCAGGAGGAAAAGAGGCCAGGTGGAGCAGTGTTAGTTTTTTATTAGTACTGTGGGTAAGCTGAACATACACTAAACATGATAATAATGTGTATACACCAGTATGTGTAGGTCCCGTGGGTTTTTACTGTTTTACCCTTATGTTGTGTATTGTGTTCTTCCTAATAATAAACACCTTGGTATTTTATATAAAGTTTAATTAAATTTCTTTAAGATTGTTTTGTCTCTTAAAGCAAGAGATTCCTTTATGAAGCAAATATAGGATAAATGAATATAAGAAGGAATGTCCTTCACCGGGCTCTAATTATATAATTATATAATTATATAATTCCTCTTATTATATTCAGGAGATTTTCACAGAATCAAATAAGTCCAATAATGGAGACTCAAGAGCAGCCTTTGTCATCTTCTTTCTTTTTCCAAGTCTTCAACATTAGGTAACTTCTTTGCATACAATGTCTGCTTGTCTAGTTCAGAGAAGAGTACTTCCCTTTCTTTTTACCATAAGTGACTTGCCAGTCCTTTGTGCTGTGCTAATTTATCTGATGCTAGAGTCAGCTACTCAGAAGGAGCGGTCTACATGATGGCCTTTATGTGCTCTGCAACCTCCTTTACATTCCCATTGACTTCTCTCAGTGTGGTTTTAGTTGAATACTTCCTTTAGCATACTTTGAGGCATCTGGATTTCCCTGCCTCCTTACCTAAGAGGCAAAGTGTTCACACTGCATGCCTCCTTCATATTTACTGTATAACATGAAGGAAATGCTTATATAACAAACAAAACACGAAAAACAGAATAATCTATAGAATATTGTTACATGCTTAATGATTTTAAGTTGTGTTCACTTTCAGATGATTGTACACTCCTTTCAATGACTGAACCTAATTTGAAACTCAGCTTTTCAGCAAATATGGCTCTAATGTGATTTTTCTTTAGTAAACTTTACTCAGAGTTACACTATTTACAAATAGTTTGATTTTTCCCTAGGTATTATGCATTAGCCTATCTCAGTAATCACAGCAACAAAGTAGTAAAATAATATTTAATACTATCCAGTTTTAATTGTCTGATCATACAGAAATTATCCTGATTTAGATGCAACATGGAAATAATTTGATGCAGCTGTTACCCTGTTACCTTTTGGTATTGAAGGTGGCGTAGTAGCATCATTTTGTCATCAATTAAGTATGTGAATCTGTTGATAATTCCTTACTGTGCCACAGTAGACTGCTTACATTTATTAGATCTCTTTGCCTTGTGCACCAATACTTTTCATTAGTTATTCTGAACTTCTCTATGCATACCTTTGGGCTTTTAAACTCCTTGCTGACTGTCTTTCTTATCACAGGCTCAAGTCCAAATTGTTCTTTAGAGCAAGAGATGCAACTCTGGCACATTTGCTGTAGATAGTTCAGTTAAAAGAGCCAAAACTAAGTCAAAAGACCGAATATTGCTGTCTGTGTGGAGCTTTTTAGCTAGGTATTAACTTCCTATTGATTCTTGAGGCTGCAGTAAGTTTCCTACCTATAGTTGATAAATACAACAGTAATTCAAAACATATCTGCAACATATTTATAAAAATAAACATACAAGAATGCAACATTACTTGAACATCTACAGTATATTCAACAGTGGTTCTTTGGTTATCTGAAAATTTATATTAGCTGACTGTAATGATAATATAAAAATATTTTGTTGTTTTGCATAGATTCATTGATCTTGGAATCTTCACTTCTGAATTAAGCACATTATACTCCTTGCTATATTGCACAGATCAGGTAGTGACAGGCACAGTCCCCTGAGTTTTTAATGTGGATCCCTCATATCACAGGCTATCTGGGTGTACTGAAATGCACAGGTATGCATACAGTATCTGACAGGTGGTACTCTAAAGCTCAGACAAGGAAGTGCCATTACAGAGTAGTGAGAACCACTCTTCTAGTCCCAGTAGCTGGAGACCCAGCCCACTCACTGGCCATCTATATAAAGATAGATAAATAGATAGACTTTATTTTTCCTAAGGGGAACTTTGTCTTTTTACAGAATGTCTTTAGATAGATAGATAGATAGATAGATAGATAGATAGATGGACAGTCACAAACACTATGGTCTGAACACACACCAGAACAACTAAAAAGAAAGAAAATTAAAAAGAAAAGAAAATGTCTGGCTTGGCTATCACAGTCATAGTGAGGCATTATGCAAGCGTATTGCTGTTGGTATAAAGGAGCCCCAATAGTGTTTTTTGGCACACCTCTGCTGAATAATTTGTTGGCTGAAAGTACTCAGTCTTAATGTGTCATTGAGAGGATGTACAGCATTTTGTTTTGTTTTCATTCTTTTCTTTGCTCCCAACCACAGGGGTCTAGAGAGTGTGTTGTAACTGAGCCTGAACTTTTAATTAGCTTGTCTATTCAGTGGACCTCTCTTAAAGTGATGTTACCAGCCCAGCACATCACAGTGTAGAAAATTGTACTGGCCATTACAGAGTTATAGAAGATGTGAAGGATGTCACTATTCACATTAAAGAAAATGCAGTTTACTAAGAAAAAATAAAATATATATAGCATGTGGAATTAGCCATGCATCATTGAGTCAAAAATAATCCTTTAAGGAACACTCCCTTTCTCCCTCCCAGAGTCATAAAACAAACAGGTTCCTGTAAAATAATAATAATAATGATGATAATGAAAGATGTTTTACTATTTACAAGGCACATTTTTGATGGAGGAAAAAAGTCAGAAGCATCTGCACAGATAGTTTGGAAGCAAAAATGATATGTCAGCTGAGTGAAGCCATGACTTCACAAAATAGCCAGTTCCATGCTGTCATTTGTGGCAGAGCTAACCAGTGCCCCAAAGACTGGAACTCTGTGAGTGCAATGGTATTTTTTTTACTCATTGCTAGTTTGTGGCTATTTATTGTTTATGGTTAGCACTGCTGCCTCACAGCTCAGGTCACATTTTTGCCAAAAAACACTGTTCCAGCACAATCGGTAGACATTTTCCTAGCATTCAGGGGCATTTAAAAGGTTATTTCACCATAATAATCCAAAGTGAACTTTTCATTTATAAGTAATTAAGAGTTCTAGATGTTATTTTTGGGGAGTATTTGCTGCAATACGAGAGATTTTATGGCAAAAGTTTTCTTCAAGATCAATCTAATCCATTTGAGTTGCTTTGGTATCTCTAAGGGACATTTACTATGTGCTTTTCAGTATGCCTATCACTTCCAGTGTGTCCACCATAGAGATGATGAGCTCATCTTTCGTTAACTGTAGTATTCATATAATTAGTTTCTATTCAATGATAAGATTTTTATTCTGTTCAGATAATGTGGTATCTTTCACAGCCATGCAAGATACAGGTTGTGAAATGGAATATGCTATTGTCTTTGTCTTGATTGCTGCAGAATAGTGAATGTTATAACTATCCATCCATTCATTTTCCAACCCGCTGAATCCGAACACAGGGTCACGGGGGTCTGCTGGAGTCAATCCCAGCCAACACAGGGCACAAGGCAGGAACCTGTCCCGGGCAGGGTGCCAATCCACCACAGGACACACACAAACACACCAGGGCCAATTTAGAATCACCAATCCACCTAACCTGCATGTCTTTGGACTGTGGGAGGAAACCGGAGCACCCGGAGGAAACCCACGCAGATACGGGGAGAACATGCAAACTCCACACAGGGAGGACCCGGGAAGCGAACCTGGGTCTCCTAACTGCGCGGCAGCAGTGCTACCACTGTGCCACCGTGCCGCCCATGTTATAACTAGACTATGCAAATTAGCTCAGCTTTAATAAATTTAATCAATTCTGTATTTCCCTCAGATCTGTTGAATAAAGGTTGTTCATTGGATACATTGCAGTGGTGATCTCAGCTGTTATTTAAATGACAGTTCCCCAAGACATCTTATTCCGTTTGGATGAACTACAGGGTATATAGATATGTCTTATGTGGAAGCAAAAAGCACAACTTTCTTTGTACTCCGTAAAATGGAGTATAATTAATAACATTGTGGAGTTCAAATAAAATGTTGCATTCTATTTACCAATGGCCCCTCCTTCTAATATAGACTGCCAAGTGAAGCTAATTGCACTGCAATCATCTGATAGGAGAAGCAAAGAAAATAAAAGAGGCAGCCTTGCAAAATAGTTTAGTTTAGTTACTTTTTAAGTCTGGGTGCCTTCCTGTTTTTGACCTTTTTCTGGGCTTTGTCTGCTTGTTTGTTTTGAAAGTTTTCTTGTTCTTTGGATTATACTTACAATCATTTTTTTTTCCTTTTCTTCACTCTTTGTCAAGGCTCCTCTTCTGCTTGCTCACTCAGGTTGGTAACCCTATCTTGGCTTAAGCAGCCTACCACAGACAAGTGAGCATCATATTGCTCTATATCCTCACAGTGTGCTTTAGTGCAACTGGCTCAACCTGAGAAGAGGGTCATGCTAAGAGGGCAACCACCTCTGAAGGCATTACCCACAGATGTACAGGACCACTGCTGACTGAGGTTACAACTTGTAGCTATAATTAGATCTGTATGCAGTGTCATGGTTGAACAAAGCAGAGGAGATGCAAAAAATAGGTGGGGTACCAAATGAGCCACCCCATTTACTGCCAAAGTCCACAAAAAAGAACAAATATGAGAATGCAGTTGTGCAACAGAAAGTCAAAATAAATGTCAACGGAGTCTGTTAGGCTTGTGCAAATGATCAGTTCTTTCAAGTGGATCGATATTGGGGAGATTTTTTCATGTAGGGCCTCTTTCCCAATGTGGGTTGCCATTTTCCAGGAACTCCTTGTCTTATATTGCCTCAACTGGAAGAGACAGAGGATAGGAACAAGCTGAACTCATTGCATGGCAGAGGAAAACAGACATGATGCTGTTAGTGATAGTGCCCCCTCTAGTCCTGAAATAGTATTGCATACTTTATAGAAGCCTAGAAGGTGATCCTCAGTCACTCATGCATGGCCGTATATTCTGAATACAAATCAGCATAATCAAGAAGCAAACTTAAATTAAAATATCAAGTAATGTATTTCTGCACACACAGTAGTCATCATTGTTAAAAATGAAATTTAAATGTATTTTAAAAAGGAGATAACAAGTTGGGTAATTTATGTTATGAAGCATGTTGTTCTCTGTGATGCAGGTGAGCCTCTGCCAGTCTTAACAGCAGCCAAGCAAATACTTCCAAATTAGGCATAACTACAGTATATGATTAGATGCCAGAGTAGAGGGCAACATCAGTAAAAGCACACCATACTAATACCTCTTGTTGTGTACAAGCCAAAACAAGTGATTATATTACTGTTACGTTATTCAAGTAAAATCTGTAAAGCAAAATATGATAAATGATACTTAAGCATAAATTAAGCTTGGTTTTCTTCGCACATAAGGTGCATAAAAAGTATAAAAATACATTTAACATGAAGGTTTATACATTTAACTGGAGGAAATTGGGTTCTGTAGATTTGCCAAATAAACTAAGAAGAAAAAGCAATACATTTTCCCTTTTAAGCCTGCTGGATCCAGAAAACAGACAAGGGAACTGATTTTTAGGAGGCCAACTGTGCAAAAAAAAAAGAACACAGCAGCTGCTGGTCTCATGAGGCCAAGAGACTGCATATACAAAATGAGGAAAGAGGACAGCAGCCACTAAAGACAGGGAATGGCTGGATGCACATAGAAACTTTGTATTGTAGCTCCCTGCTTGTTATGTTCAACAGCTGCGCAGACAAACTAATGCAAAAGATGGACACACTTTGATGCTGAGCATACTAACAGAATAAAACAAAACAAAAAAGATGATTATCAACATTACATGATAATAAAATACATTATACATTATTATACTTGTGCTCTCTCTCTCTTGAATGAATGAAAAATAGACATTTGTACATTTATTTCCAAAAAAATATCTTAGCCTATTGTGGGTACTCACAGGATTTTCTATTCTTTGTTGTTTTCACTGATGGGATAGCACTTCATGGCTTCTGTTAGGCTTTGGGCCGGTTTATACTTCACGCTCAGAACGTGTACACGCATGCATCATGGCTGCCATGTGTTCCCAGCATTCATTTGACACGTCCTCTGAGCACATCCTCAGAAATTGACGCAATGTGTGCGCAAGTTGAAGTACCAGCAAAAAATCAGGGGAGCCCAGAGTGTTCAAGGTGGAATGTGATGCTTCAAGGAAGAGCTGATAGAAGAGGTTAGAAAATATCGTCATCTTTACAATGTGTTGACCCCTCTCCATGGTGACAAACAAACATGTCAAAACACATTTGGAATCAAATCGGCAGGTCTTTATAAGTGGATATGGAAGTGGAAGCAAATTCAAGATAGGAATGTTTGTGCAAAGTGGAAAATGTCCGGGAAAAGAAGCAGGGATTCGACCGAAGCTGTGTTTTGTCCTGAGATTGTCAAGCATCTTGCATGGCTGCAAAACTTCATGACCCATCACACAACCGACATAAATTTCGATACTGTGGTAACTGCTAAAGCCTCATGTTTAACATATAGTATATGTTATAGTATATTGTTTAGTATAGCATACTTTATGTTAATGCGAGGCCTAGATAACATTACCTTACCCTGTATTTATGGATTAAATTATTTTTACTCCGTTTTCTTTATGTATTATTATCATAATCAATTATCTTTCAGCAACATGTGAAATATTTACACATATGTTGTGTATATAGGCAGTGTGGCGCTGTGGCTTTAAACTTCAAACCATGAGATTGTGGGTTAAAATCCCACTGTAAAATACTGTATGACCCAGGTCAAGTCACTTCACCCACCTGTGCAAAAACAAATGAAATGCTACCAGCTGTATTTAAAATTTTGGAAGTCGACTCTGGATAAAGGCATCAGACAAATAAATAAATGTAAAGGTATATTGCCGCCAAATATTTTTTGCTCACATATTGCAGTCAATACAGTTTGTTGACAGAGATAAATTGCATTATTCATTGTGGTTACAGACAAGAAACCAGGAAATACCCAGACCAAGTATAACAAATGTGACTTTACCAACAACTGAGCTCCCTTCCAAGGTCCTTCTGAGTCTGGGACGGTCTTCAACACCAACAGCTTCAGAAGCATCAAGGAGGAGAAAGTGAGACAATAAAGTCAATCCTGTTAATGTTGCTATTTTTCAGACTTTATCCCATCAGCAAATTCACCAAAACATGTACAGTGTATTTTGTAATTACTTAGAACAGTTCCTTTTGCAGAACCAGATGCCAAGAGACTAGTAAAAGAGGTAAACGCAACTGTTGCTCTTGTATGAGCAGCATTTCAAAACCACTAAAGTTTTACACTTACAGCCTTCATTGAAAGGTGCAAACTGTAAATACGTTTTTTTTTTTTTTTTGCAAATTGAGTTTTACATGTTGATGTTTAAAATACTTTTCAGTTGTTGTAAGTGTGAACTGCATATACATTTCTGTTTATTTGTTGTACTTTAAATTTTATTGGTTTATGTTTAAAATAGCTTTTAATGTTTAAAGGTGGAAACTACTGTAAGTACACATTTGTATTTATTTTTTGCACATACTGTTTACAGGTTTATTATGGAAAAAGGTGATCCACTGTGTCAACCCCTAACGGCACCAGCTGAAAGAAGGAGAAGACTGTTTACAGGTTTATGTTTGCAATTGTTTTCATTGTTGAAAGTGGAAACTGCATATATATTAGTGTTTATTTATTGGACTTTGACTTTTATTTATTTATGTTTAAATAAGGACAATAAGTGTTATGATTGTTTACATATGTTTTTGCATGTCAAACACATTTTTAAAAATAGCATGTTTATTTAAAGTTTTACACATATAACAAAACAACTCTGTGTGAAAGATCTTACAAACTGTACAGCATTGGTGCAACAAAAGTAAAATATTTCTTCAAAAAAAGTCACGTATTTAAAAAAAAAATGACAATCTGCTAAAATCTTGATAACTATCCATCCATCCATTATGCAACCTGTTATATCCTAACTACAAGGTCACGGGGGTCTGCTGAAGCCAATCCCAGCCAACAAAGGGCACAAGGCAGGAAACAAACCCCGGGCAGGGCGCCAGCCCACTGCAGGGCATCTTGATAACTATTTACATTCCAAACCTTTGAGGGACCAATAATGACAAATAGAATAAACACAGTTTTGTTTGAGCCTCGCTGGAACACCGTATTCTGGAAGGACACTTTCCCTGCAACAGTCTGAAAATATTCCTTCAGACAGTCACGAACAAGAGTGACAGTCCTTATAGCCCGGCTGGCAGTGAGGTGTCCTGGAGGTGTCCCCGTCATCCACCAGGTTTCTGGACACATATTGTGCCGCATCAGGCTCCATACTGTGACCAGAGCAGAGGCAGCTGTGTAGAGCAATGCACGCTTTTGTGATGTCTTGTGCTTTGTCAATTGAACAATCCATGGCCTTTCCAAAAATTCTCCACTTGGCAGCAAGAATTACAAAAGCATTCTCTACAACCCATCTTGCTCTGGAGTGCCAATTATTGTAAATATGCTGTTCAGGAGTGAGACTTGTTCCTGTTAATAAAACATGATTACACTACTACATATCTCAGTAAAAAAGACAAACACCAAAAAAATGAAATTGTGTGTGTGTGTGTATGTGTATCCTAATATTATTTTCCATTTAGGCCATTGGGAAAAACATATTCAATGTCTCAATCCACTCTTTCTCTTTTTCTTTTTTTAAACGTTGAGTTTTATTCCACCTATTATGATGCTCCATGCCAAACATGATGTGGTGATGAGTACTATCTGAAAAATGCTGATAGAGAGCCATATTTTTAATTTGGCTCTCCATCAACCTGTGATGCTGGATGAACCTCTCTCCTATGTATATTACTCCACAGTCCACATTGAATTGCATAAATACAGTTTTGAGTTTGAATTTTGAATTTCTGAAAAATTGGTATTTCACTTTCATGTTTTTTGTTATAATCTTTCTGCTGACAAATGGAATTCCCCAAGCAAATTTGTTTTTCTTCCTAATAGTATATCTTTAAAATTTTTGTTTTTCCTGTGGGCAGTGATTAATTTGAAATTATGTAAAGGTGAATAAGTCTGTTGTAATTCTTGAAAGTGAGAATGTAAAATTCACACAACTTGTTTTTGGGAAGAGCACTATTGGAATTTTTGTAAATCAGATATTTATAGGAGAATCTTGTATATATATAACATAGTTATATATATAACATTATATATACAACTATATAACATGCAGGCTCCCTATTCGAATCCAGATCAATCATACTTGCTATAATTATTACATCCAATCTATCATTCCCCAACCACTGACCCCAGCCTCCCCAGCACACCACTGCATAGAAGAGGACACTCGCCACAACCATCTGATAGAACATCTGCAGCATCTTATTGCAGATGTTGGACGCCAGCCTTCTAAGGAAGTATCCTCTCTTGCACAGAGCATCAGTATTGGCAGTCCAGTCCAATTTATCTTCCAGCTGCACTCCCAGGTATTTATAGGTCTGCACCCTCTGCACACAGTCACCTCTGATAATCACGGGGTCCAGGAGGGGCCTGGGTCTCCTAAAATCCACCACCAGCTCCTTGGTTTTGCTGGTGTTCAGGTGTAAGTGGTTTGAGTCACACCATTTAACAAAGTCCTTGATTAGGTTCCTATACTCCTCCTCCTGCCCACTCCTGATGCAGCCTACGATAGCAGTGTTGTCAGCGAACTTTTGCACGTGGCAGGACTCTGAGTTGTATTGGAAGTCCGATGTATATAGGCTGAACAGGACCGGGGAAAGTACAGTCCCCTGCGGCGCTCCTGTGTTGCTGAGCACAATGTCACACCTGCAGTTCCTGTGACACACATACTGAGGTCTGTCTGTAAGATAGTCCACGATCCATGCCACCAGGTATGAATCTGCTCCCATCTCTGTCAGCTTGTCACTAAGGAGCAGAGTTTGGATGGTATTGATGGCGCTAGAGAAGTCCAGAAACATAATTCTTATAGCACCACTGCCTTTGTCCAAGTTAGAGAGGGATCAGTGTAACATATGGATGATGGCTTCCTCCGCTCCCGGACGTGGCGGACCTGTGGCCTCAGGTGGTGAAGCAGCAGCCGCTCCATGGTCTTCATCACATGTGACATCAGAGCAACAGGCTAGAAGTCATTCAGCTCACTAGGACGTGATACCTTTGGGACTGGGGTGATACAAGATGTTTTCCAAAGCCTCGGGACTCTCCCCTGTTCCAGGCTCAGATTGAAGATGCGCTGTAGAGGACTCCCCAGCTCCAGTGCACAGGCCTTCAGCAGTTGTGGCGATACTCCATCTGGACCCACTGCTTTGCTGGCACGAAGTCTCCTCAGCTCTCTGCTTACCTGGGCTGCTGTAATTGTGGGTGGGGATGTCTCTCCTATGCTGGTATCAGCAGAAGGATGGTTGGAGGATGCAGTACTCTGAGGTGAGAGTGGGTTAGGGTGGTCAAACCTGTTAAAGAAGTTGTTCATTTGGTTTGCTCTCTCCACGTCTCTCTCGATGGTGGCACCCCGCTTCGAGCTGCAGCCAGTGATGATCTTTATCCCATCCCACACTTCCTTCATGCTGTTATTCTGCAACTTCTGCTCCAGCTTTTTCCTGTACTGCTTCTTTGCCGCCCTGAGCTGGACTCGGAGTTCCTTCTGCACACACTTGAGCTCATGCTGATCACTGCCTTTAAAAGCCCTTTTCTTCTGGTTCAAAAGGCCCTTGGTGTCAATTGTAATCTATGGCTTATTGTTAGCATAGTATTGTCTTTCTATTTTGGATTTTATGACTAAGGCCCAGTGACATAGCAAATTTCCCAGGAAAAGCCAGGTGACACAGCTAGCTACCCAGATCTGCTATACAGTACGCTTTAAGCATTTTCTTGCGACATATCTCTCCTCTCATTGTCATAAATGTGATGCTATAATGAAATATTACGTGAGAAGGTTGCTCTGCTTAGGATTGGAGATCAAAGAGATACTACAGGTATATACCGTGTTTATTACTTTACTAGCTGTGTAAGCCTGTGCCGTAAAAAGTCTAGGCTCCTAGAAACTATTGAAATCGTCAGTAAAAAATTGAAACGCTGAGTCGGCAGTTTCATTTTGTGGACATCCTCACCCTCCTTGTCTATCATCGACTAAGCAAGTTTCTATTTCGTTTGTCTTTCCTCGGTGGTTTCCATTGGCAATGGAGTCACTTTCTTTCAGCTTCATGCTGTAGCCTTGTCCTTTCTTCTTCTGACTTGTTAACTTGGCCTTGCCAGCTCTTTGAATTTCATGCTGTAGCCTTGCACTTCCGGGCTGGACAGGCAGACACACACTTCCACGCGTAGACGTTTATATACAGTATAAGATATTACAAACAGAACTAAAACATACTCGATAAACAAACAAAATCCTGTCAGCCACCCAGCTCTATTTATTGCTTGATTGCACACTTGTCTGTTAGGTGACATCATGTGTATAAATGTTTTCTTCTCATGTCCCGTGTTTCTGTCTCGTGTTTCTGTCTCTTCCAATAGAAATACTTTAAGTCAATGTCATATCCAAAATTAGAAACTCCATGCAGTTTACGCTTAAGGTGGTTTTAAATCCTTTTCAGGAGCCACCACTTCTATTAACACTACCTGCTTGGGCTACATATACAGTACGTTAATATAGAATTCCTTTTAGAATTCAACAACGTCACTACTCTGAGTATTTTCATTCACAAGCTTTGTGCTGATGGTGCTGTCTATTTTCCCCTTGTCCAATCCTTCTCCTTCTTTTGTTTCTGGGGCTGATGAACATAATCAAAGTGTGGTTTCTGGGCAGTTCTATTTCTTAGCAGCCGAGGTCATTTTCTTGTCATGTCTATGTAATTGGTGGATTTCCATACAACAGCTGCCTTGTTCCATTTTCATCTGTGCAGTTGCCATTGCCCATTCTCCTCAGTTACAGCCCTTGCTCTTCTTTAAACTCTGTAGTTTGTCAGCTACAGATATCTGCTTAGTTCTGTTCCTCTGGCACAGCCACTCAGGCCTTGGCTGCTTGGTGTATCTGTCTTGTTTATATTTTGCTTTTCATGGACAGCATCTAGCTGACTATTCAAGCCTGCAGCACCGTTTATTCCAGAAGCAGAGACCATAACACAGCCCTCATACTAATTTTCTAGGTTCCCCTATCATCAAGACATCTGTTTTGTTTTCTTTTTGTTAGTTTTGTCAACATTAATACTTTTGACTGATGTTTGCCTACTAGACAGAGTACATTTTCCATAGTAAGTAATACTTTGCAAGTGTTTTTTTCCAGTAGCAAAACCTACCTTTGTTTTTTGTCATCAGAATCAGAACCACTTTTATTAGCCAGTACTTAATGTATAGGAATTTGACTTGGTACATTTGGAGCTGCATAAACAGAACACAACTTCACATACAAAAATTTTAACAACATAAGTTAAAAAGAAAAACTTCATAAAAGTTTACAAAATAGTACAACTATAAAGGTGATGTGGAAATGATGATATGCAAGTGAAAGTGTGAGTATGTAGTGTGTATGCACATGCACACACATACATGTACATATACTGTACACACACACACACATTCATACAGTATCTGACAAAATGCATGAATATACAAAGAAGGCAGGTTAAGTTACTGGTTTGAGAGGGTTATGGCTCTGGGAAAGAAACTATTGTGGTGTCTGTTAGTTTTAGTTTTAATTGACCTGAAGTGTTTACCTGAAAGAAGTTTTTGAAATAAGGGATGAGCAGGGTGAGATGAGTCCTTTTGACATGGTAAGTGAAATGAGATGTCTACTGGTCTGCCACAGATGGATGAGCACAACCAATTATTTTCTCAGCAGACCTCACAACTTGCTCTAATTTAGATATGGAGTGTGCCGCTGCTGAGCCAAACTAGACAATAATGGAGAATGTGATTACACTTTCAGTCATAGCTTTGTAAAATTGAACTAGGATTGGCTGGGAAATGTTTAATTTGTTTAGTTGGCATAAGAAGTACAATCACTGCTGTGCCTTTATATTGATGGAAGTAGTGTTAATGTCCCAGATGAGAGTGTTTGTGATAGTTGTGCCCAAAAATTTGTAGGATTCCACCATATTGACTGTAGAATCATTAATTTCTAGTGGGAGAGGCTATAACTGCTGTTTGCAAAAGCTAATGACCATTTCCACTATCTTGCTGGTATTGAGCACTAGGTTGTTGGAAGCACACCAAGACACTCGATGAGACACCTCTTTTCTATGATGTGTTTCACTGCCATTATTAAGTAGACAATTAATGGTGGTGTCATCAGCAAGCTTAATGATTTTAACTGAAGGATCAGTGGACCTACAGTCATCTCTTCCACTTAAAAGATACTGCTGTTACTTGATACTGCTGTTCATTTGTCTTTTTTATTCACCCAGCTGGATTGTGGCAACATACACAGAAACTTCACAGTTTGCTGATCTGATGTTCAACTAAAGGGGATTTTCAGTTGAAAATACAACAGAGAACTTGTTCAAGGATGTTAATGTGCATTCTTTTTATCACTGATTTCTTTCAGTTCTGTTCATTTGTTAAATTTTTTAATATGAATATGTTATATTTATTTGTCACACTGGAAGAAAGTTTTTGTACAATAGACTTTGAAGCTGATTTTCACTTATCAGACACAAAGTATCAGTGTCCCATATAATAAGCTTAATGTAAAATTAAACAATATATGACTCCTGAATGATATAATGAGAATGTTATTTAATGTATAATACCATGGTCTTATTCCACTGTAATTCAAAAAGTTAAACGCAACTTTTTATAGTTCACATAAAACAAACGAGAATCAGGACAATAAGAAAAACATTTAATATATGGGCCATTTAAAGAAAGTTACATTTTTCTCTGATTTCTAAAATTGTTTTAATAATAAATGAATGCTATGTACTGCATATACAGTACTGCAGAGGAAAAGCTGGCTACTCTAATCCTAATATAAATGAATGTGATTATTTCTTTAGTTTAACTTGTGCTTTTTAAGGGTTTTGTTCAAACCAGTTTCAATTTGAGAATTAAAATCTGTTATCAAACTACTTGTCTCTCTTCTACCACTCTCATTATGCCAGTTTAGAGATGGCATTTAAGTGAAGATGTGTATTTTTTGAATATGGGGTGTTGGAGGAAGCGGGAGTATCCAGAGAAGACCCAGGAGATGGTACCCACTTCATATTGGCAGTCAGTTGTATACTGCAGCTGTTAGGCAACATACTACTCATACCACCACTATGCTGATCCGTGATTATACAGTAGCTGATATAAAAAAATAGTAAAAAAGGAAGAATTAATTTTACTCTTTTATGCTTAAATATTCAATGCTTCAGTATAAAAAAAAACAAGTAAATCATCGAAAAATCAAATAAGCAAGTTATGGATAAATAATAGTAAAGCCTAAAATTATTAAAAGACACACTAAAACATTATTACAAGTATAAAAAATGATGAGAACAGTTAATTCTGGCTGAAAAAACTCCTCAATTCCTGAATGTTCAAAATATTGAAGATTGCAAATTTTAAATGTATCCATGCTACCACTATCTTATAAGATGCTTGGTTACTTAAAGTATCCATTGTTCCCTATCTAAAAATACTTGCAATTTGGAGTATGAAATTTACCTTTAAACACCTTCATCTTTGTGTTCTTGTTTTCGACATCTTTTAAATATTAGATAGAATCTAGTAATTGCTCCTCATAAAGTTAAACACTTTTGTTTATTTTAATCTTAATTTGCCTTAATGGTAATACTTTAGGTACAGCAAAATGCATCTCTTACTCATTTTCTATTATACAAGACCTCAACAAACACGTCTTGGGGTCTTCTTAAATTTACAAACCTTCAATAAAGTGCTTATTCATCTCTGCAATGTGATCTACTAACAAAAGTTCACTTTGGACTGGTCTGAGGTGGCTTAGCTGAGACACATTTCTCTTAATATTACATAATTTGTATAAGACCTGTGAATCATTCACATTAACAAGTAATGTTTCTAATATGTCAGTATGCCAGACTGCAAATAGATGAATAACCAATCTACTGATGTTTTATAAGTGTTATGAAGACCAACCAAAGCATTTTTAAGGTCTTGTTACATAAGAGTCAATGAACAATAGATGCATTTTTGCTGTACCACTTTAACTAAACAATTCGGCAATTTGAAGATAAACCTGCACAAAACATTCACAGGTACATTGTACAGTTTCAAATCAACCTCACTTGTTTTCCACACACACTGTTATGTAAGCTAACATCCTATTAGCCTTCTTAAATAAACCTATTATTCATTGTCTGTATGTAGACAGCATAGATTGTGGACTTTCTTATAAGGTTTACTTTAAAGTTTCATGCCTCCCATTAAGCCATTATCTATCCAAGTCTGAATTCTGTCCAAGTATATTTTTAATAAGTTCGTTCAATATTTTATTTGTATCCTCCTTAGCCAAGCCCTGGAGTTTAGTCATATGCAGACTTAACCAGTTTGATAGTTTCATTTTTACCAAAAAAGTATACTAAGTACTGATACTTAAAAGATCCTGCTTTTAACCTCACGTAATTCAGAAAGAGATTTTGACTATATATTGTTTATTTGATTTTAGCTATTTTAATCTTTATACTAACTCATCTCTGTAATCTTGCAGTTTTTTGGATGAACTATTTCTGCATTCTATGTTGTACACCTTTGAATTCAACTCAGATTTTTAAAATATCCATAGGCTGGCATCTCACTATACAACTTTGAGTTGGAGACCATGTCACTCTTAATGACTGGAGTTCACAGGCAAACACTGGGACATGTTGTGCCGTTTTAATGTTTTATAACATTACCAATTGAATGCAAAACATTATTAACACAGTTACATTTCAACATAAATGCAAAAGATTATCAGCATGTTTCTTATTATTTTTTTATTTAAATTTCAATACAAAAGATTATTAGGTTGTATTTTGTAACACTACACTCAGGTAAAACAAAGCTAGTAAATACTGCATTAATTTCTACAGAATCCTCCTCCAAGAATTCTCAGTTGCAAAGTCATTATTGACATCTGCAAAACTCATTTGATGCACATGGTCCCACTAAATTGACAGGATGACAAGGCTGTTCAGTCTTTCATGGTACATCGTTGCAAATTAAGGAGGTCATCTCTCAAAGATTTTAAGCCCCTATTTTTAGATGGACCACAGGTCAGACCTGTGAAATATCTGAGGTTGTCCTATTGCGGGCAGTGGGGCTATAGAAGCAGAGAACCGATTTGCATTATGGCCTGCTCAGTTCAAGTCATTATACAGTATATTTCTGCCTTCTGTAGTCCATACAGTTGTTGCCTGTGCCTTTGGTGAATATTGTTACTGATGACATCTACACTGACCATTTATGAGCCCCCCACAATTGTTCCATTTTTTTCCCCATTATAGCCCCTAACTGTGACTAGTTACAGCTTGCTAAATATATGTAAAAGAAAGCTATGGCTGACAAATCCTGGAAAAGTTTTGTAGTTTGATGCTAGCCTTAGATGCTATGTGTGCGGTCTGTCATAATAAGGTGAAACTTATTTTATGGATCATTCTTTACAATTCATAGTTACTCAATGTGTTCCCTGTTATATACATAATACATCATAATTGTATAGATATTATTTACAGTGGTAAATTTAATCATAAACCATGAAGATGCTGCTACTAATACTGTTACTAATTATTCATTTTATTACTTATTATTTATCCAAGGCGACCTACAACATTTCAGGGATACAATTGGTTACATTTCTTTTGTATTTTGCAGTTTGAGCAAAGGCAGATGAAGTGACTTAGTCCTGGTCTTACAGTGTCAGTAGTGGGATTTAAACCCACAATCTCAGGATTTGAAATCCAATCCCTTAACCACTGTTATTCTCAGTACTTGACTATTTCTTAAAAAGTAACCCATATGTGTTTTCTCAAAGGCAATTTACCTAAAACCTGAAAACAAGTACTGAGCATGAATTTGATTTCTAGTCATGAGGATATTAAAAAGCATATCTATTTCACATAGATATTTTTATTTGGATACAAAATAGTGGAATTTCTCCTTCTTGCCATTATAAATGGGAAGAGCATGCACACTCTTCATGGATAGTGACCAGGATGTGAATCAAGGCAAGGGATCTGAAGCTGTAAGGCAGCAGCAATAACACCTTCTCCACTATGCCAATGGAGAAATACAAAAAAACCAGAGCTTAGGGTTCACTACCTCTGAGAGAAAAGCAAGCCAACTGTAAAGGAAACAGGATGGTCTACTTTTCTAAAAGAGTTTTAAGTGCAAGGAAACTCTTTACCAACCATCAACTCCAGACAACTTTTCTAACAAACTAGGTGTGGATTGTATGCAATATAGTTTAAAGCAAAGTCAGTGCTTTAAAATCTTTTAAATTGAACATTAAAATATAAAGGTTACAAAGAATTTGTATTGGACAGCAATGTGTTGACCAAAGCAGCAGGAAGGCACATAATTTCAAAACCAATGAAGAAGAGATATGTATGGCTAATAATATGGGTGGAAATCCAGTGTTACCAATGAACAATGGCTCTTGTGACTTCTAGAGGAACTTTACTCGCATCCCTTCTTTCTTTAAAGTGGCCTCTGTGTTGCTTTTTCCCATTTTATCATCAGTAGGGATGCATTCAAGCAGCCGTGGCAGACACTGCATATTTTGTCCCAGTCTACTGTAGTATGGTCTCCTTCTTATTTTGATATTCTTAAAAATTCTTTATAATAAAGTGCTTTTCTATTGTTATCATTCTATAAATATATCAATGTGGCTTGTGTCTGATGGTAACATAGCCCCTTGTCATCACTTCCACCCTCTTCCCAGACTTTGTTGGCCAGGCATTCAGTCAGTCTTTCTATTTCATGTTGAACCCATTTGCTTATTTTGCTGAATGTTTTTGCACTCTGCTATTCTTACCTTCAAAATGAAATGCTGAGGTATTAAATGTGGCATCTCAGGCAAAGTGTCTTTATTTATTTATTTTTTTGATTTTGCATGTGGAGGATGGCTGAGGTCATACTGTATAGCAGATGCAGTCTGACTTTACATTATGTTAAAAAGTACATTTGTTTCTTTGGCACACATTTGCACAAAATATGACACACAGACCTTAGATGCCTCTAGGTAGATGACATTGATGCACATTAAAGTTTTAGGCTGCAATCAAAATTGGACATGTTTTTTACTCATCTGATTTGAAGACTACAGACAGAACAACATATTTATGTTTACATTTCAACACGGCTAGCAAATTATATCAATGTTATTCACTAAATGGCTTTGAAAAATGTTAAATTGTAATATTGATAATTGGTTAAAATATGTGTATTCTGTTTGTTGCACTTTTCAGAGAGCAATTGTTTTCTATATTCAGTGAGAGTTTCACAAAGAAAAACAGAAATGAATTTGGACAGGTGAAGGATGGCATACATACAAGACAGGACATGTTCCTTTAGGGGTAAAGAGAAAAGCAAAGTCAAAGAGAACAAAGGAAAGGTCAGTTTCTTACATATAGGACTCAATCTGGACGACATCTAAAAACTATCATGAAAATTCATCAGTCTAGTAGATGAACAGTAACCAACACATACAAAACTGCCTTTGATTTAACAAAAGCCTTTAACTTTAAAGTTACATATATCTTAATGACCAGTCAGGTTATGCAAAAGAACACATTAAACAAGCTAAGCAGTTGGGATGTGAATAGGAAATACTGACTCAAACAAAGGTTTGTTATCCTTATCATTTAATGCAGGGCAAGAAAAAAAGGTCAAGGCTGCTTTATGAAAGAATGCTCTTTAGGACCTCTGTAACTTTTTTAAATGTCCAGTTTACAGTGCATAATAAGCAATATGGTGATTGGGTCAGTTCTAATATTGTCATAACCTCTGATCCGAATGAAAAAATTAAACAAGTACAGGTAGTTCTCAGGTTATGGACATCCAACCTACGACTTACGAACGAGGCCACAGCTGCGATGCATGCGCCTCAGTAACTGCCGCTCCATCATCTTCGGCCTTGGGATGCTGCAAGCGGTGGCTGGAGGGGGGCGATTTCGCTGCTCACGCAGTGTAGTGTCCCTCGGGCAGCTCCCGGTGGCAAGCGGTGACCCGTGGTCCATAGTCACCGGGGCCACAGCTATCGCTCGTGTGCAGGATGATGGTTCACTGCCCACCCACTACACCGCTGCAGCTACTGCTCCTGACTGGATACAGGCTGGATGGAGCGGAGGGTGGGGTTTCCCTGCCCACCCAGCCTACACGGCTGGTAATGCTACAAGCGCTGACCCAGTTGTGGCTGAACGGAGGCCAATGAGGGTGAACGGGCGGCGGGGGTAGCATTGTAGTGTGCCTCGGATGGCTACCTGTTGAATTGGGGTTGGGCGATTCACTGCACGCCTTTGGCCGCAGTTCTGGTGGGCGGACGCTAAAGGCAGCATACAGTAGTGGAGGTGACTGTTTGGTGGGCGAGTGATGAACCCCCCCCTCGCCACCCCAAGTCATTCCCAATAGCAAGCTTGTTTGTACTGTTACCCACATAGCAGGAAGTTGTCTCTTGTCAGTACATCAGACGTGTTGACGGGTGCTTTCTTGCTGTGATAGCGTGTACAGTGCTGTGCAGAAGAACTCATCTTAACCTTTTATCTGCACCCTTCAAGAATGCCTCTGAAACACAAATCTGATGCAAGTCTGGTGATACAGTAAAGAAGAGAAAAACCATCACCATTGAAAATAAAGTACAAATAATAAAAATGTCAGAGAGGGGTGAAACTCCATCATTCATTGGCAGAGCACTTGGTTACAGTTGGTCAACAATAGCATTTATTAAAATAATGTACCTGTTCCAACTTACATATAAATTCAACTTAAGTACAAACCTACAGTCCCTATCTTGTACGTAACCCGGGGACTGCCTGTATATTCCAAAGAAAATCCGTCATTTTCATGTACTGTATGTCCCTGAGCATTCTCCTAAGTCTAGGTTCAAATTCTGTATGATCCCAAAATTATTTTTTTTTATATATTGGATTATATTATGTATATATGTGATTATTATGTCAGAGTGTCTGAGATATCCAGATAATCTGATATAATAACATTTAATCAGCAAGTATCAAAGCAACCAGACTAAATAAGATTACAAAATCACACTTTGTTAACCTCTCATCTGACTCTGTATCACTCATCTAGCTTTAATCTTCATGGTTTAATAGTTTTAATTCTGATACTGTGATTACCTAAAGAAGTGAACATAAGTAATGTAGTTAGTCAATCAACTTAACCTGAATGACACTATACTTTTGAACCTGTATATAAAACAAACCTTTTCCCAATGATAACCTAGAAAGTATGATAGTCTTTTTCAGCTCCAGTGGATCACTTAATAAATGGAACAAAGGTAAGAAAACCTTGATTAAAGGGAATAGATGTGCTTGGTGAAGCAGAATAACTGAAGTACATCATTTTGGCAATTAAAGTGACACAGACCCACTTATTAATTAATGGTTTAAAACAGTTTTCAGAATGCTGTTAATATATGCAAAGGTCAAGGTCAGTGCATTAAAATGGGGGCTGTATGTTGTTTTTTTATTAAAACAAGTATATTTCTTAAGGCCATATTATAAAATTTTTAATGACTTTACTGTTCAAACTTAAAAAAAAACAAGTCTGTTGATGGTTTTTCCCATTAGCAATATGTATAAAGAAGGACATGTGCTTTTCATTGTTTTAAGAATTACAAGGTGATGGGCGTGCTGTATTCAGAGATTTTGCTATAACAGTCCCCAAACTTTATTAATCCAATAAGAGGTCATGGGGTGCTGAAACTTGCCATAGCAGCTTTAGGTACAAGGTGACAGCCAACTTTGAAAAGGAATGGTCCATTACAGAGCCCCTCAAACACACAAGCACATAAATGATGATATATTGTGCCAATTTAGAGATGCCAGTTAATGTTTAGAATGTGAAAAAACACGTAGACATGGAGAAATCATTCAGGCTTCATATAGAAGTTGACTCAAATTCATAACATATGAAATGAAATGTGAAACAAACAATAAATTACATGTGGCATCTGAAATATACCATACTTCAGCTACTGTATGTTGATATTTAACAAAGTAGATGGAAGTTAGGAATGAAAGATGTATGAGCTGGGTAAACGATTTGAACTTGGTGTCTGGTGGCCCTTTGGTCCACATAACTTGGTTGGAATCTCCCTGACAAAGTCACAAGAACCCACAGTGTGGGCTCAGCTCCTGCAAGGAGAAGGGTGGCAGTAGCTGAAGAGATTGCCCATGTGCAGGGAAAGATTGGTGAGGATATTTAGAATGATTTTTGAGTGGCATCAAAGATTATAGCAAATGATTTGATAACTCTGGAAGGATAGTTGAGACGATGCCCAGGCTGTTCTCAAAAATTTTGTAAAGGAACACTTTGAGAAACACCTAAATTAAGTTGACAATGATGAGGCAGTGCTAGAAGCATTAGTTGGGTTTGATCGATTTCTGTGGCTTAGGTTGTTATGTTCATGAAAATCAACATAGTGGCAAGGCTGTCGGTATGGATGAAAATCAGCTACTAATCCTGAAAGCACTCGATTTTGCAGAGGTCTCAAGGCACGTTTTTACTGTTATGAGAAAATAAAGTGCCTCTGGCTGACTTGGTTGATGGTAGACTTTCTCATAAACTTAGATATGGGGATAGATATTTGAAGAGTAAACTGCAAGACAATGATTATATTTTTATATTATGTACATTAAAGAACCATCAACAACAAATCAAGTCAAATTAACAATATACAATTATTATAAAAGTAAATTTGAATAAATCAGACTCTGCGGCTACATGAATAAAAGGAAAAGTACCACTATTGGTTAGTGGAAATAGCTCAAAAGTTGATAGAAATCTACATTTTATACCTAATAAAATAAAAAAATATGAAAGCTTACTCAAGTTATTGTGTTTCATGCACACACACAGACTGACACACAGACATAACTCCAAAAATGGTATTTTTGAAACATTGAGATTCTTCTTAATCTCAACATTGAATCTTTGGACAATTGCAATACTTTTCCTATACTTTGTATACGATAAAATAAAAAGGAACTAAGTTGTGCTTATTTGAGGAACAGCACTCCTCACATTCCCTGGGAAAAGCCTTTGCACTGGCTCTAGACTGGAGAGTCAATTCAAATTTTATCCTAGCCATGGAACAATACATCAGTATTTTATCTTTGCAAAAATATTTGAAGGATCATTGGAATTTTCAAATCTTGTCTACATGTGCTTTGTGGATCTTGTATTGTGTGGTAGATGCTACAAGAATATGGAATTCTGATGAGATTCTGATTCACTTATACATACCAGCTGTGTTGAAATATTTGGAATTAAATTAAGTCTTATTAATGTGACAATGGGTCCCCACCAAGGATAAGTTTAATGACTTGATTGGACACAATATCAAGGCGCAACCGTGATGAGAAGAGCATAGAGTTTGGGATCATAAGGGTTGCTTTTCTGACAATGTTGTCCTATAGTCTCGTTAGCTCTATATACAGTACTGTGAGGTACATGTGAAAATGATTGAAAAATGTAAAAATAATTAAAACTTTCTAAATGTACAAAATATACCATAAAGAGAAATAAAAAAGCAACAAATAAAACCAGAACCTCTGTCATGCAGTTCTAAAAGAAAATTAGTTGGAAGTTTTAGCGAAGCATTTTTGAGAACTTGCCCCAGATCTTCAGCATACTTTGGCTGTCTCACTTCCTTCTGTTTCTCCATGTCAGATAAACCTGATGATACTGCATATAGGGCTTTATGGAGTTCAAACTATCTTTTGCACAACTATTCTTTTTACTAAAGAAAGATCTTCATGGCCTTGTGTTAGGGGTCATTATCCTGCTGCAGAATGATGTTGGGACTGATCAGACACCTTTCTGATGGTGTTACATGATGGAAGATATTATGCTTGTATTTTCCAACATTGAGCATTCCATGAATTCTGAACACATCACCAATGCCTTTTGCAACCGCAGACCATCAGGGAAACTCTACCAAGCTACACTGTTGGCAGAGCAGTCACTCATCCATGTAGTGCTATGTATGGATAAAATGCCTCCTGTCTATGTCAATAATTTCCCACTCTGAGCACTTTGTAGAATTATTCAAGACACTGTTTTTTTGTGTTTTGTTGTGTAGGGGAGTCTCTTAGCTTGTTCCCGCTTCAGAGGAATGTCTTTTTGGCAACCACTGTTCTATTCAGACCAGTTTTATAAAACATCTCTAGAGTGTAGAGGCATGTATTTGGGTTCCAATAATTTCAGTGAGTTCAGAGATGGTGGCAGCATCAGACATCTTCTGAAGGGGTGTCAGTTTGTTGTATCGCCTGTCTGTAGTACTCAGTTTATTTGGGCAATATCTGTATTTCTGGTCCTCAGCCTTGCACATTTCTATGTGCTTCTATGTGCTTCTTTAGATTCTGGACATAACAACAACAGAATTTATTTATATAGCATACAATGTAGCTCAAAGTGCTTTACAAGACATCTCTCTATATATAAAAGAAAATCCTGGAATGTAAAAGCCAGGTGACGAGACGTGATCTTCTCGGAAGTTCTCGAAAGACATTTCAAAGACCTGCAAGACAAAAAAGACTGACAACGGAGTGTCTCACGGGGCCGTGGAAGATAAGATTCTTGCAAGACACGCCCTTCTTATCAAATAAGACCACGGATAGCCAGCAAAACATTCAGTCATGTGAAGTTACGTGGCCCACACAGATCCTGTGCCTTTATCAAAGAAGAAAGAGCAGTGCATTGAAAAGACACCTAAGGTGCAATACATATGCAGAGAAAGGTACAGAATGTGAAAGCAGTAACAGGCGAAAGTATTGTAGCATCCCAGCCAAGCTGAAGCCTTTTTTGTTTTAAGTGACTGTTAGGTCCGCTTGAGGGAGGGCAGAGTACAGCACGGAAGACTGATAGTTGGGTGCTGATTGATGCAGTAAGGGGGAGGCGAGACCTGTGGGAGGAGGGGTTGGAGAGGGTGCTAGAAAGTTGTGCTTGGGGTACGCAGTCGGCGATTGTTAAAGTAGAACATTTGTGCCACTTTATTACATCAGTCGCCACAGTATCAAAAAAAAGATAGCACAGATCACATTGATGCAAACAAAAGGAAATTATTTTAAGTCAGAGAATTTCAAAAACGGGGTTTAACTCACATGCATTTATTGGTTACTTTGTAAAAACAAATATTAACTGCTGATGATATGGATCGTTTTGTCTGTAATGAAATTCCAAACAGAGAAACCTATCCTAAATTACGGTACAAAGTCATTAAACACAAGTGTCACAGACCTCATTTAAAAGATTCAGCATATTGGGACAGGAAAGATTCCAAATATTGGTTTTACAGAAGTTCTGAAATAAAAGTGAAACTAATGAAATAGCAACAACAAAGAAAAAAAAATTTTACAAGTGTGTATCCGGAAAACGAAACACGGATGTTGGCGAGCAAAGCGAGAACAGGGCAAAGCCCCCTAGTGAAAAAAATAATTAAGAATAGGCAATAACATTAACAAAAAACAAAAGGTAAGGTCAGACTTCACTGATGCAGAATGACCACTGTGTTTCTTGATGATATGTTTATTCTTTCTATTGTATAAGAACCGACAATTTAAAGTTTAAACTATCACATCTGCCACATCCAGACCTTTTATTTTGTTAATCAGTTTGGTTCAATCAGCTTCAACCACTTGGACAGAGGCAGTGGTGCTGTAAAAATTATGTTTCTGGACTTCTCTAGCGCCTTCAACACTATCCAACCTCTGCTCCTTAGGGACAAGCTGACAGAGATGGGAGTAGATTCATACCTGGTGGCATGGATCGTGGACTATCTTAAAGACAGACCTCAGTATGTACGTCTCAGGAACTGCAGGTCTGACATTGTGGTCAGCAGCACAGGAGCGCCGCAGGGGACTGTGCTTTCTCCAGTCCTGATCAGCCTATATACATTGGACTTCCAATACAACTCGGAGTCCTGCCATGTGCAAAAGTTCGCTGATGACACTGCTATCGTAGGTTGCATCAGGAGTGGGCAGGAGGAGGAGTATAGGAACCTAATCAAGGACTTTGTTAAATGGTGTGACTCAAACTACCTACAACTGAACACTAGCAAAACCAAGGAGCTGGTGGTGGATTTTAGGAGGTCCAGGCCCCTCATGGACCCCGTAATCATCAGAGGTGTCTGTGTGCAGAGGGTGCAGACCTATAAATATCTGGGAGTGCAGCTGGATGATAAATTGGACTGGACTGCCAATACTGATGCTCTGTGCAAGAGAGGACTATACTTCCTTAGAAGGCTGGCGTCTTTCAACATCTGCAATAAGATACTGCAGATGTTCTATCTGACGGTTGTGGCGAGCGCCCTCTTCTACATGGTGGTGTGCTGGGGAGGCAGCATAAAGAAGAGGGACGCCTCACACCTGGACAAACTGGTGAGAAAGGCAGGCTCTATTGTAGGCACGGAGCTGGACAGTTTGACATCCGTGGCAGAGCAACGGGCGCTCCTGTCAATCATGGAGAATCAACTGCATCCACTGAACAGTATCATCTCCAGACAGAGGAGCAGCTTCAGCAACAGACTGCTGATCCACTTACAGACTGAGGAGATCGTTCCTCCCCCACACTAGGCGATTCTTCAATTCCACCTGGGGGGGGTAAACGTTAATATTATACAAAATTGTCTGTCTGTTATACCTGCATTTTTATCACTCTTTAATTTAATATTGTTTTTTATCAGTTTGCTGCTGCTGGAGTATGTGAATTTCCCCTTGGGATTAATAAAGTATCTATCTATCTATCTATCTATCTATCTATCTATCTATCTATCTATCTATCTATCTATCTATCTA
>JANRMT010062854.1:74792152-74850731 GCA_026402145.1 Polypterus bichir lapradei | reverse complement strand
CTATCTATCTATCTATCTATCTATCTATCTATCTATCTATCTATCTAATTATGTCATTGATCTTTAAGCCCTGTTTGTTATTTTCTTTCATCTTGCATTGGCTTATAGGCCTGCAAAGTAATCTGAAAAGTTATATAATAACTTTTATATATAACTCTGTTATATAATATGTTTCTTTCTTTAATAAAATACAGACATTTTTCTGTAACAAATCTGAAACTTTTTCTTTTCAATGCACTAATGAAGAAGATAAAAGTAAATATCATAAAAATCTAGGATTTCTAAGTACTGTATTACTGCTGTAATTGTCACCAAAAAATGGATATAAGGTTAGTGGGAAAGGGAATAAGCAAGACTGAAGATTTAAGTGTCCATGAATAAGACATGTTAGTTGATGCCAGATGTGCCAGCATGACTATATCAAGAACAACAATACCACAGAGGTTTTCACTTAAAAGTATAGTTTTCAGTTGTCCAGAATAAGCTTTAACCTAAAAACCATCCAGCTAATGGAGATCCATTAGTCAGAAACAGACTTGATGAAAGAGGCTGATGAAGACTTTCAAGGCTTGTACAAAGTAATAAACTTTGAAACAAGGCTAGGGAAGTCTTAAAAAGAAACCAAAAAAGTGATAGTAAATTTATCTTAGATATGAAATCTTCCTAATCACTTTATATCAGTTCAAGTCAATATCTGTGGAATTAGATGGAATGAGTTATTCCATCCACTAGCTAATTTACAGAAACTATGTTAGACAGAAAAGACATAATAGAAATCATTATACTTATTCTTGAGCCACACTTCTGCCATTTTATTGAGTCCCTGTCGTCACAAATTCAGAATGTTTTGAGGACAAATGTGGGTCCAATCCACTTTTAGATCAATGTACCTAATTAAATGTAATGCATTTTACAGTCTGCCAAAATTGCGTTATCATTTGATTGTAAAGACAGCCCATTTTCACTCCTTTACAATTTAACAAAAAAAAACTAAGCTTAAAAAAAGAAATCACAGAGCAATTTGTTTCTGACAGATAGATTCACAGCAAATGAATAACTTTATTCTGAACAGAAAGTACCCACTGCTGTTTACCTTATAACCTCACATACCCCCATTTCAACTTGTGCAGATTTCAGCAGAGCAGGACTTTCAGTTTCCAGCTTTTTAAATGTCTGTTTCAGTTGGAAATAGGATTTTTTTAGAGGAATGCTTCTTATTCTTTGGAACTTGTGAATTCTGCATCCAATGGTGATATAATTGTGCCTTTTTTATAAACACGCACAAAATAAACATGTGCATTGATGCCATCTGAGCATTACATATGTATTACAAATCAAAGCTACCATATCTGTTTGGATTCTTAGGAACAAAATGGTCTAACATTGCAGCTATACATTTCATCTAAGCATTCATTTATTTAATGGCTCCCTAAGGTGTCGGAACCTAGAGCACAAGCTTTAGATACCATTCAGAAATCAACCCTGCACAGGATGCTTAACCTGCATTCTATGTTATGTGGTGGAAAACAAGCCTATTCAGAGAAAGCTTATGTAGACAAGGGTAAGTGTTCCATCTCTACAAAAAAGCAAGCAAACATGGGCTTAACCTGTAAGGCTACAATACTAAACACTGAGCGACTTTGCTGTCTTTATTAGAATTCACTTTTTTATGATAGATTAAACAAGCTCTTTGCTTTAAAATAAACTATTTAAGCAAAAAAGTATGTTGTCTGAAGAGAGCTTGACATTTTTATTTTTTCATAATATAATTTACAGTTTATGCACTGTGTTCAAAAATGTCTTAGCAATGTGCCTTTCCGTGTGGTTTGAAACATGTTCTACAGCTCTAATAGGGAATATGTGCAACTGTGAACAAGTTCTTCAAACATTTATAGTTTATCACAAAACAGAAGTTGTTGTTACTGCAGAACAAAACTGTCTTTGCAGAGCAATTTCATGTTTTACATGTCTGTGTTTTGCCATTAGACAGAAAGAGATGTGCCTTTAAATGTTACCAATTACTGATACGTTAAGAAATGAAATTTACAGGTGTAGCGGTGCTATATAAATGAACATCTTAAATGTGTTCTGTGCTAAGTCACGTCTTTTATACCATTGTCCTGTTTATATGGCCTATGTGTGTCTGTTTAAATGTTGTCCCCTGGAAACAAAGGGGGAGAGGAGAGTGCTGTGGAACCTTGACCCCTCAAGGTAATTTTCCCTGTCAAACACATCAGTTCCATCCAGGCCATTGCTATTTAAACAAGAGAACGTTAGGAAAACGGGGATTCGCTTACCACACCAACACTTCACCATAGATAAAATAGCCAAGAGAGAGCATCAATACGGATCACTTTACACCTTTTCCTGCTTGCCGCTTTCAATGCCAGACATCAACGACTTTACCATCGCTCTTCAAAACCCTGAATTATACCGACATGCAGAGGGTAATACAGTGAGACTGTTTTTTGTCGTTTGGGAGAGGAGCAAGCCAACAATTTCATTTGACTACAGTATAACTGCCGTAAGACACTTTCCAGCTGGACAGGGTTCACATTCACTAATCGTTCTCCGTTTAATCTTTTGAACTTTTATTTTTAGGTTTTCTGTGTGTCATACTTGTTTCATGTTCATTGTCAGGACAAGGGAGAGTTTGTGTTGTGTATTTATCGATGCACATTTTATTATTAGCACCGGTCACTTTGAGCCCCTGACATGAAGGAATTGTGTTAAGAAAATGCTTTAGTTGCCTCACATTTTTATGCAATCTTTTTGTTCAACCCACTGAATTAAAGCTGAAAGTCTGCAATTCAACTACATCTGAGTTGTTTCATTTAAAATTCATTGTAGTAATTTACAGAACCAAAATTAGAAAAAAGTTGTCTCTGTCCAAATATTTATGGACCAAACTGTATACTATATTATTTTATGCACTGCAGTTTTTGATGATTTTTCTGTCGATTGAGGGAAGTTATTTGGAAGAAATACGGCTTGTCTGGTCTAACGTTTCCTCAGTTTGCCAGGCCATGGGTCTTGGTGGTGTAGCTGCCATTCCAGATGAGTGGGTCGATCATTACAAAAGTGGTGCCCTCTCTGAGGACTTAGATATTAGATTAGTCCTACTGTCTACCCTTTCTTTTTACTTCTCGAATTACCATCATGTCATTTTTACGTGCCAAGCAGGACGACACCATTGTTGACTCGGTGCGGTGTGATGAAGGAGTAGCCAGGGTGCTGACCGTAATGGTCTGAACATGTTCAGTGGTTCAAAAGGTGGTGGATTCATTACAGTTACTGTACCTCAACAATCACCAAGGACAACCCCTTGCCTCTGTGGGAAGATGTGGCACAGCAGTTAGACCGGCTGGACGAGAAGATTACAGAGGTAACCGAAAGCACACTAGTTCGTGAAGACACCCTCCGCTCTTGGATCAGCAACTCCCAGAAGGAAACAAATGAATATATTAATGAACAACTTAGACTCCAGAGGCATGATAAACGCTGTCAAGATTCTATACAGAGGGAGGTTAGAGGAAGCCTCCAGTCCTTCCGGTGGCCACCAGTCCATTCTAGGTGGAAGACCTGGTGAGAATTGTCTCGCGAGTGGAACAGGAATGGGCTAACTCCAAAGAATATTGGAATAAAGTACAGTCCAGGGCCTGAGATACCCATTCCCTAAAATCCCAGCAGGCCAAGCCTGGCCAGTCGAAAGCTGTCCTCTCACTTGTGCACCCAGAATGGCCGTCCTGGTCATCCCAGTGATACTACAGGGGTGGCAATTGGATGCGGTGGTTGATACTGGTAGTCACCACAACCTGATTCGGCATAGCACTTGGAAGAAGATCTGCTGACTGTCTGACAGTTTGACATCTGCCCCATCCATCAAGTTTTTGTTGGCGGATGGGAATGAACTCACAGTCTTGGGCAAAGTCCCTTTGGGGTACAGCTTGCACTCCACATGTTGGGAGATTGACACCTATGTCCTGGATGATCGGCACCTGTCCATCCCATTACTCCTGGGGTTGGAGTCATTGACGACAATCAAGATGGCCATTCATCTCAATCCCCGGTGGTATACGGTGCCAGGGGAAGGGGTATGAGATTTTGTACAAAAAGCTAAAGAAGACCTAATCTGGACTTATGTTGGATTTTACGAGGCCAAGAGGAGGGATCATGTTATTTTGGCAGCAGCCCCTGTGGAGAAACAATCTGAGGAGGTGAAGCTGGTGCTGAAAAAATGGCCGGAGGTGTTGCTGAAACGTTTAGGAGTCGCATGTGGGGTCACCCAGAAGATCCATACCTCCGATGAAGATTCCCTGCGGTACCGGTTGTATCAGGTTTCTCCGCAGAAGAAGGCAGCGATCAAGGAACACCTAGATAAGATGCCTGCCAAGGGAATCATCGAACCATCTATCTCCACCTGGGCATCCCCTGTAGTCCTCATTAAGAAATCTGATAACAGCTACCGCTTCTGTGTGGACTACAGGGGAGTGAACATGAAGACCAGCCTGGACGCAAACCCCATACCTCTGGTTCATGAGATCTTGCAGTCGCTGCAAGGAGCTGCTATATTTATCACTGTGGAACTCTACAGCAGCTACTGGCAGGTGCCGATGGATGAGGGGAGTAAGAAGAAGACCACAGTCATCACCCCGGAAGGCTTATTCCAATTCATAGTAATGCTGTTTGGGCTTAAAATTGCTGGGGTCACCTTCCAGCGGCTCATGGAGCAAGACCTGAAGGGTTTGATCAGCAAAATATGTTTAGTGCACATTGATGATGTCATCATTTACTGCCCTTCCCTCAAACAACATCTTCAGGACTTGGATACAATCTTCCAGGGACTGCACCAAACCCATCTCATGCTAAACACAAAAAAGTGTACCTTGCTGCAACCCCAATCCACTTCCTCTGGCATCTTATATCATTGAAGGGAGTTGCTGTGCACCTTGAGAAGACCTTGACCATCTGGGATTACCCCACACCCAAGGATCTGAAGTCATTACAACTCTTCCTTTTTCCTAGTATGGCTGACATAGTGGCCCCACTGAATCAGTTAGGAAACAAGGATGCCCCATGGGAATGGACTACTGAATGCCAGGATGCAGTTGAACAACTGAAAGCTCAACTACAAATGCCGTCCATCCTGACTCAACCAGACCCACAGCTCACATATCAAGTACAAACCGATGCCAGCAATGTAGGGTTTGGTACCGTGCTGACCCAGTACAAGAGCAACAAGGAGTGAGTTATTGCCTATGCCTCGCAGGTTTTACAGTGCACAGAGCTCAATTATTCTATGGTTCAAAAGGAATGGTTGCCTGTCGTGTGGGCTGTGGCAAAGTGGAAACACTTTCTAGAAGGGGTTAGATTTAAAGTGTAAACTGACCACTATGCTCTGCTCTTGGTGCTCAACCACTTGAAGACCTCCTCCAGACTGACCAGGTGGGTGCTCCGCATTCAGAATTTTATGTTCAGGGTGACCTATCGTAAGGGCTGTGATAATACTGTGCCAGTTACTCTTTCCAGGGTATCAGAGCTACTGGGGATGATGTTTGGCAGAGACAAAGAAGATAGCACTAACTTTACCCCACAGCAAACAAAATCTTGCTCAAGCACAACCTAACAGTCCCTTCTGTCAAGATCTCAGGAAGGGGATGGATCAGCAATGCATCAACCAGGTGCACTTCATTGACCTCCAAGGGGTGTTATATTGTGCTGTTCCATCTACCCTTGGATTATACCGACACCTGAGGATAATATGGTGAGACTTTTTTTTGTTGTTTGGGAGAGGAGCAAGCCAACAATTTCACTTGAGTATAATTCCCAAAGGACACTTCTCAGCTGGACAAGGGTCACATTCACTAGTAAGTCTACATTTAATTTTTTGGACTTTTAGGTGTGTTTTTGGGTTTTCTGTGTATAATACTTTTTTATGTTCAGTGTTGGGACATAGGAGGGTTTGTTTTGTATATTTATCGATGTACTCTTTATTATTATGTAGCGCTGGTCACTTTTTGGGGTTGTGTGTTGTGTGGGGGCTTTGGAGGGAGTGAAATATATATTGTTTTGTTATTTTTTTTCACTTTCAATATACATACACATTATTATTTTATATACAGTAATCCCTCCTCGATCGCGGGGGTTGCGTTCCAGACCCCCCCGCGATAGGTGAAAATCCGCGAAGTAGAAACCATATGTTTGTATGGTTATTTTTATATATTTTAAGCCCTTATAAACTCTCCCACACTGTTTATAAATATTCCCCGCAGAGTTATACAGCATAATCCCTTTGTATTCTCTTAGATATTAGGTAAGATTCATTGAAATTATGTATATAAACACACTGTTTATATACAGTAAAACCTAAATATTATTTTAAAGATATTGAGTGTCTCCGATTTCACATATGTTACAGCAATAAATACGTACAATGCAAGAAAAATAGTATACAGTAAATGTGTGTACAGTGACACTAAACGTACGTACATGTACTAAGCACTGTAAGAAGAAAATTAATTATGGTTACTCACCAACAATGACACGATGACTTGTCCGATAACAATGAGTTTAATTTTACTGCACAACAAAGGAGAGCGTTACAGCCCTTGTAAAGAAGCCACTTCAGGCGATTATGTAGCACTGCCGTTGTTCTTATTCTGGCAGTCTTCAATCCAAATCCCTAAAGCAGATTCCATCCAGACTACTGCCTTATTACATCCACTTACAACTCGTTTTGCCCCCTGGTTAAAAGGACACTGCGGCCGTAGATCTTATATTCCTTTCCTACTTTTTAAATAAAAAGAATTGTAGCCTTCAACAAATCCAAAACGTTTACCTTTTCGGCAATCGTTAACATCTTCTTCTTGCACTTGGGCACGGCCCCTGAAGCAGTAGCAGATTGTTTTGGAGCCATAATGAAGGGCTTGACTATGCACAAAGATAAACACAAAAGAGCACAACTCTTTACACAGCGAAACACGTTGATGCTGAATGAGCGAGACGAGACTTCCTGGTTAACACTGCATTCAGCACGCAGGAACTCAACTGCGTGCTCTGATTGGTTAGCTTCTCAGTCAGGAGAACTTAACTGCGTGCTCTGATTGGTTAGCTTCTCAGCCATCCGCCAATAGTGTCCCTTGTATGAAATCAACTGGGCAAACCAACTGAGGAAGCATGTACAGGAAGTAAAAAGACACATTGTCTGCAGAACCCGCGAAGCAGCGAAAAATCCGCGTTACATATTTAGTTATGCTTTCATATAAAATCCGCGATAGAGTGAAGCCGCGAAAGTCGAAGCGCGATATAGCGAGGGATTACTGTACTGTACTTTTTAATGAATTGACCTTCAGTTGGGGGAAGTTATTTGGAGAAAGTATTGCTTGTCTGGTCTAACGTTTCCTCAGTTTGCCAGGCCACGGGTCTTGGTGGTGTAGCTGCCTTTCCGGACGAGTTGGTCAGCCGTTACACAAGAGACAAAATCTACTTTAAATCTCTCTACTCTAACAAAACGTAGGACAGTTGCTGTACAGGCTTTTAAATGTTCGAAGCACTGCACAAGATGCAGATCATGCAGCACGGCAGCAGCAGCAAGCCAGCAGCAGATTGAGCAAAGCGTCTCCTTGGGATCCATTCAGCCCCCCTCCTCACAACACGAGCAGCAGAGACAATATGTGCCATGTTTGCCAATCCCAGCCTTGTGCCAGATTTTGCTAGGGCAAAGTCTAATATTGTTCTCAATACTGCATTGGATTCATCTGAAATAAAACATTATAGGTGAAATAATTACCAAAATAATTAATATATAATCGCATACAAGTAAAATTTTTGATATATTTAAAAAGTGTACTGTATTTGCATTTAATGCTTACTGCCATTTGTGTGAAATGAGTTGTTGAATTTACCTCTTGTGTTTTTCTCTATATTTTGTAAACTAGTGATAAAATTTTCATAAAATATAAGAGCAATCTAGCCTTTAACCAGTAAACACACTCAGACTTCATTTAAGGCTTTTTCGGATGTAAATTATTTAACTAAAATAGAAACTGTGTCTTATCTGCAATGGCATTTTATCCAGGAGAGCAAGATTTCAAGAAAACTCAAAGTCATCCCTCACTAACTTAGATGCATTTTAAAGTAAATGCTATTTGTGTCAAAGCTGGAGGAACTGCTTTTAAGAATGAATTATCACATTTAGCAATACAAACATACCATATTTTTGCATAAACTGTTTATATTAATAAACCTTCTCATTTATCAAATGAAGTAGCAACCATATATAAAATTTAAACTGTTTATTTTAATAAACCTTATAATTTATCAAATGTAGTTGCAAGTATATTATGAAGTCTGTAATAAAAAACAAAAGACACTTAGAAAGAGTTGGGGCACTTCAAAGGCAAACCCCATATATTGGATACCAAAAGTTAAGGAAAGGAGGCAAAAGCTTCAAAAGTCTTTTCAGACTGGAGTTAGATTTTTGATTGAGGCAAAGAGGGTGGTGCTACCCCTTAAGAGGAAGCCAGACCAGTAAGGATGGGGCCAAGAGAAGACAACCTGGACGTGGCATCTCAGGGACTACTGGTTGTCCAATCTGTAGGAATAAAAGGAGGAGAAGCATTAGGTAACAGTGCCAACTCTTGGCTCAGGGTGGAATTACAACTGTGACAAGTTAAAAAGTAACACCAATAAATTTATAAAAATAAATACAGAAATGTATTATCGTAGTATTTCCCTCTACTTACCCTTTACCAGTTTTCGCTCAAGGGTAAGTGTACTCGTCAAGTTTGTTATCGGGTTGGTCTAACTGTTGCACTTTAAGATGAACACACACATACATAACTATACGCATACACACAGACCCTAACCACAACAGTGCCCCATGAATGACACACACATGCTGATTAACCTTTAGCACTTTAAACCACACAAGTGCTTTAGGAATAATACAGCCTGTCACTCAGCACTTCAAGAGACTTACTTATAATCAGCATGAACAACATATGGTGTTTTAATGATATCTCAGACCTAAATATTACTTTGGGTCTACAAGAATACATTTAAACATACAAAGACTCAGCACTCTTGACTATAGGCCATTTATCAGCCAAGAATACCTTACTTTACGTACTGTTCCCTACTATTGAATGGAGCTCTTACTCGCAGCCTTAATAAACCTTGCAGCACAGAGGTAATGGCAAATCTCCGGCTGCACCAGGTGCTCAAAGAAATCTAACTTATTACTTCAATCACTCTATAAACATTAAGACAAAGCATAGAAAGTTAAAAGCAGCATTTTATTTATTACAAGAATAATAATAATAATACCACTGTAACAAAGAATAATAGAAAATAAGACTGATAGAAAAGTCTGGATATATATATAGTCTTTAGAAAAACCTTATGAAAAAAAGTAGAAATGACAAGGAATCAGTGATGTCAAGGATGAATGTCCCAGGCGGTGTTTGATTTAGCAATCGATGTTCATGAAAATGCTGTTAACTGACAATCAGATGAAAACTGGTCACACGTTTCTATGTTTTCTTCTCTGAAGTCACTCTTCCGTTGTCACTGTTACTCTTCTTCTGATGTTGCTTTCAAATGAGGCATATTTATTATAAAGTTTCATGCCACGGTTTCACAACACATGATTGTTGCATGCACCTGATTGGCTGACTGTCAATATGATGGATGAATTTTGCTCAAACTCTTTAATCTATCTTTTCCCAGACTGTAAACCAAATTGTTGTCCCAGATGTCCATCCATAAATTAATCAATATCCTGAGGCATCAGGCTCAGTCTTCCCTTCCCAGGCTGTAAAACCATTTTAGCACTATGCTGTGAACAACTGTTATAAAAGTAAGGGAAGAGAATATGTATTTTTATTATAATGCCTATACAAGTGTCCTAAATCTGAATTCATCTTGTTGGTATTGAGCAAAATATAATAATAAAAATATAGAGAATAATTTGTAGATTTTATACACCATAACAAGAAAGAATACAGTTTTTACACAGTTTTATCAAAGTAATCCCCTAGGTTATTAATAGACATGATACTTGTGCCGCTTTTCTTGAACTGTTCGCTTCATACATACACAATTTGCTGAGGCTAAACATAGTTTTGCTGCTGCACTGAAGCTGACAATGAATCTGTACTAATGGAGCCTCAGCACCAGCCCATCGTTGGGTAAACACACATACACACATCAGGGACTGATTTTGCATCACCAATTCACATAATCGTTATGTTTTAGTACAGTGGGAGGAAACTGGAGCTCACTCATGAGGAGTCTTATGTGAAGTCAATGCAATCCCTAGTGCTACCATTGTGTCATCGTGCTAATTCATTAATTAATATATTTACATTACCTGTGGCCTTAAGAATTTGATGAAAAAATAATATTTATTTTAGTAACCTTGACCATGCATTGGGGAGAGAGCAGGCCCTCCTGGCAACTCTATAAACCAAATGTCAGTAATACCTCAAGCACACATTCACTGAGTTCGTTCGTGGTTTGAAAATATAGCTGTCACTCAGGAACATGGTGAAATTTATATTGTGATTAAGACATGAATATTCAAAAAGGGTGTCTTTTTTAAGCAAAATGTGTTTACTGGCAGGTGGTAATAGGGAGAGGCTAAAAGTGCATGCACAAGCTCATACTTTTAACTTGATTTGGGATTTATAAAGATATGGTAGGTCCTGGCATATGTATGATTTTACAAATCCACCTTTTTTTGTCCAATTGCTGTTTTTGTCTTTGTAGCATAAAAAAAAATTAATATGGAATCTAAACCTGTGGTATAGTGGGTCCACAGCTCGTTGAGCAAAGGCCATTTTAAATAACCACCGCACCCGAAGCGGCTTCGTGAGGGGGGCGTTGTTGTAGCGAGCCGCGGGACGCTCAGGGTTGTGGGCGTTTCTCACCGAGTGCACAGGTGAGGAACTGCCCACATCCGTGATTGCTCCCGTGGCTAAGGCTACAGCTATGATGGCCCCTCGTCATTTAAAAGAAGCGCGAGTCGGTTTTAGAGGGAGGAAAAGAAAGAAAGGGAAGGAAACGGAGGTTGGAAGCAGGAAGGAGAGAAGAGAGAGCGCGAGCAAATCGGTACAGCAGAAAGGAGGTGAGCAAACACTCGCAGGCAGCTGAAGGCCGCCTGGGTGTTTGGCCAACACCTGGGAGAAGTGGTTGTGGTCACGCCCGCAGAAGTTTGTTTTTGCAGGGCGGGAGTGACCGGGAAGGTGCGGGACTCTCCGCAGACGGTAGCGGGAGTCGGGACTTGGGACGTAGTGTTCCCTGTGTGAGAGCCTTGGTCACAGTGGAATTCCCAAGTCACTGTCAGGGGGGAGCCGACCGGAGCCAAGGATCGGGAAGGCGACTGACAGTGGTAGTAGCAGCAGGAGTAGGCAGAAGGTCAGCTGCATTGAGAGTGTCTCGCCTGTTGCAGGGCCCATATGGGAGAAGCAGGTGAGACGCTAACGCTAACAGAAGAAGCACCGGGCTTCTTGTTGTTGTTTTAAAGACTGCTTCCCGTAGGAACATTTTAACCTCTGGTTTTAAGGATTGTTTTTTTCTATTTGTGTGTTTTAACCTCCACGTTCTTTTATTGGATTATTTATTGAACTTTTTGGGAATCACTGCACTTTATATTTTGAACACTTTTTTTTTTGTTGTTGACCATTTTAATAAAAGCACTTTTGCACATTTCAACCATCCCCTTGCTTAGATGTTTATTGCCTTCATTGACTAGCTCATCGGTAACATTACCGACGGTGTTGGGTTCAAGAGCTTCCTAAACAGCGATGGGAGTGTGGAGCCAGAACCCGCATCGTCACAAAACCATGTTTTAAAAATAGGTTATAAGACTGTACAGAAGTTACGCCTCAAAATTCAGTTCTTTTGAAGTATTCAGTTAATAGTCAGTAAAATCTCCCTTTAGTGGTTTTTGTTATCCCTAGATTTTTAAACTGGTTTGACAGAATGAACAGCTAAATGTCCAGTCTAGTATGATGTGCTAGAGAGGTCACTGGAAAAAGCAAACTTCTGTTCCAATTATTTTGAGTCTTTTGAAATTCTGCAAGTGCATTAAGGACTAATAGTAAAGATATTTGTGTTTATATATGCACAGTACCATATCATCTTGATATTTTCTGTTCCAGACCTGTTAATATCATTTATCTCTGACATATTTGAAAATGAATGGCCAGTGACTCAGCTGATGTTTCAAAAAGCAATGGTGATAGAGGGTACCATTGTCAAGTGCCTATGTTTGAAGTACTCTGTGTTTATATTGTTAATATGAATGGAGTCTTCTGGAATTATATCTACACAGATATATTTGCGCTAAACCCAAATGTGTGCAATGTTGTGAGTAGACAGTCCCATTTGACTCTGTTAAAGGTTTTTTCTGTGTCCAAAGATAATAAGAATTCTGGAGTGTTAGATTTTATGGATGGGTATATTACATTAAAGATTTGAAGTTAAATGTCTGCCTTTAATGAAACCGGTTTGGTTTTATGATTTTACAGAAAGAAGCACTTTCTCAATCCTTCTAGGTAAAGCTTTGGAGAGTACCTTAACATAATTATTCAGAAGTGAAATCAGTCTTTGTGATGTACATTGCAGTAAGTTCTTATTTTTCTTTTGTAAAAATGATAATGTCTGCTTGAGGTGAAATCTTGTTGTGAATGTTCTTAATAATAATGGAGCTAACTTAGTTGAATTTTGTTTTGTAAAATTTCACTAGGTAGCCATCAGGTCCTGCTGCTTTCCTCTTTCAAGTGAGTTTATAGCATCCTGTATTTCAGAGAGTATCAGGGGTTTGTTAAGTTCTTCTGCACTAAGAGTATTGAGCTGTTGTAATTGCATTGTACCAAAACAAAAAAGTAAAAGAAAAAAACTTAGATTGTGTCTCATCTTCTTTGAACTGAGTAAAATAAAACAGCTCATAGTACTCCTTAAATGTGTAAGTTATATTTTTATCAGTTACATTGGTAGTTTCTGTTATTGAGTTGAAAACGTCCTGCTTGTGGATTTGTTGAGCTCTTATTTTTTTGCCTTTTTCTTCATGTTCATAATGATGATGTCACAATTTAAAGATGAGTTGTTCAGTTTCTTTTTTTGACAAGAGATTAAATTCTGATTGTAGACCCTGTCTTTCCCAGTAAGGTGCCTCATTTGGCGACATGGCGTATTCATGAACTATTCCAGAAATTTCACTGATTAACTCTGATTACTTTTTGCTCTCCTTTTTATTTCATGAGAGATTTGTGAAATAATCTGCCCTCTTAAAGACATCTTCAAAGTTTATCCAAGGTATTCCAGCAGAAAACTCTGAGGTTGCATTAGTCTCTACAAATAATCAATTTCTTTGAAGATGAACCCTATAAACTTCACATCTGCTAACAACAAGAGTTAAAGACGACAGTTATGAGACGTCTGCAGGGTATAATGATCCAAGCTCCAAGATAACAGAAACATTATCAGTGATAACATTAGTGTCATACTTATAAGATTTAATAGTGGGCAGTAAGTTTTATAATAAATAAATAGTAATATACTAATATAATATTAATAAAAAATAATCAGTTCTGGAGTAGCCCAACGTACTGTGGAGAAGAAGGAATATTCCATTTAATTTTGAATTTAAGAATCTACATGGATATGATAATTTATGATCCATTACAAACTGTGTAATTATCTTTGCAGTATTAGATGTTATCTTCCCAGAAGTTGAAGATCCATTGACATCTGGATTTAAAACACAATTAAAATCACCAGCCATTATAAGTTTAAGAGTTGAAAGTGGAGGCAAATAGGTTTTGAATAAAACCTCTATCATCTACATTACGTGCACATATATTTATCAAAATTACTTTACATTTGAATAGAGTACCCATCACCATGACATAGTGGCCTTCAGGATTAGATGATATATCTGATGCTACAAATGGGCTTGTCTTGTGTATAAAATGTCCACACCTCTTGTTTTCTTTATATAACTAGAATGGAAAATGGTGCTGTTCCAGTCCTTTTGCAGTTGAAAGTGGTGCTTATTACACTCCTGCCACTTTTCTTTTATGTGGACTCGTTCCCTGGACACTTTTTTTTACTACTTTTACTACTTGAACATGGATTTTTACACACTGAGACTCGTCTATTCAAGTAGTCAACTTCAAGCGCTGAGAACAAATGCCCACACTGGTGTGGTTCCCTATTTACCTGACGAGGTAAGAAGGCGGTATCGGGGCAGCAGAGCTGGCGCTAAGATAAAAGCCAAGCATCTAGCGAGAAAGTGGCGCTACAAACCCTTGGTGCCTTCAGTGATCCTGGGAAATGTGAACTCACTACCAAATAAGATCGACAAACTGGCTGCGCTGGTGAAAAATGTCAGGACCTACAGAGAATGCAGTTTGCTGTGTTTTAGTGAAAAGTGGCTAACAACTAACATCCCAAATGCTAATGTGGAGCTTCCCTGGTTTAGCACAGTTAGAGCGGACAGAGATGCAAGTACCTGCGGGAAGCAGAAAGGAGGCGGTGTCACTCTCTATGTCAATACAAGGTGGTGCAACTGGACATGTAAACGTTAAAATCTCCACTTGTTGCAGGGACATCGAACTGTTGGCCATATGTTTGCGTCCCCATTACTTGCCCAGAGAGTTTGGACACGTCATTGTTGTTATTTTTTACATCCCTCCTCGGGCGGATGTGGAGCTAGTGGGTGGCATCATCCATTCTGCGGTTGCTAAGTTACAAACACAGCACCCTGAGGCGCTTGTGCTAATCACTGGAGACTTCAACCATGTGACGCTGGACAAAACATTACCTGCCTTCTCCCAGTATGTGGATTGTAACACCCAGGGAAATAGGACTATCGACCTACTATATACAAATGTAAAAGACGGATTGGGAAAGCAGATCATAACCTGGTTTTGCTTCAGCCTCACTACAAACCAAGAGTGAGGGAGCTACCTACAACCACACGCTCATTCAGGAAGTGGTCCCCTGAGGCAGAGCAGCTCTAAGAGACTGCTTTGGAACTACGGACTGGGATATCCTGCAGGGGTCACATAGTGAGAACATTGAGGAGGTCATTGACTGCACTACTGACTACATCAACTTCTGTATGGACATTGTAGTTCCAGTAAGAACAGTACGCTGCTATGCTAACAACAAACCATGGATTACAAGTGATATCAAGAATCTCTTGAGCCAGAAGAAAAGGGCTTTTAAAGGTGGTGATCAGCATGAGCTCATGCGCGTGCAGAAGAAACTCCGAGTCCAGCTCAGGGTGACGAAGGAGCAGTACAGGAGAAAGCTGGAGCAGAAGTTGCAGAATAACAGCATGAAGGAAGTGTGGGATGGGATGAAGATCATCACTGGCTGCAGCTCGAAGAGAGAGAGAGATGTGGAGAGAGCAAACCAAATGAACAACTTCTTCAACTGGTTTGACCACCCTAACCCACTCTCACCTTGGAGTAATGCACCCTCCACCCATCCTTCTGCTGATACCAGCATAGGAGAGAGTTTCCCCCAACCCACAATTACAGCAAAGCAACAGGTCCAGATGGAGTATCGCCACGACTGCTGAAGGCCTGTGCATTGGAGCTGGGGAGTGCTCTACAGCACATCTTCAACCTGAGCCTGGAACAGGGGAGAGTCCTGTGGCTTTGGAAAACATCTTGCATCACCCCAGTCCCAAAGGTATCACGTCCTAGTGAGCTGAACGACTTCCGGCTTGTCGCTCTGACGTCACATGTGATGAAGACCATGGAGTGGCTGCTGCTTCACCACCTGAGGCCACAGGTCCGCCACGCCCTCGACCCTCTGCAGTTTGTATACCAGGAGAAGGTGGGAGAGGAGGATGCCATCATCTATATGCTACATCGATCCCTCTTCCACTTGGACAGAGGCAGTGGTGCTGTAAGAATTATATTTCTGGACTTCTCTAGCACCTTCAACACCATCCAACCTCTGCTCCTTAGGGACAAGCTTACAGAGATGGGAGTAGATTCATACCTGGTAGCATGGATCGTGGACTATCTTAAAGACAGACCTCAGTATGTGCGTCTCGGGAACTGCAGGTCTGACATTGTGGTCAGCAACACAGGAGCGCCACAGGGAACTCTACTTTCTCCGGTCCTGTTCAGCCTGTATACATCGGACTTCCAATACAACTTGGAGTCCTGCTACGTGCAAAAGTTTGCAGATGACACTGCTATCGTGGGCTGCATCAGGAGTGGGCAGGAGGAGGAGTATAGGAATCTAATCAAGGACTTTGTTAAATGGTTCGACTCAAACCACCTACAACTAAACAAACGCAAAACCAAAGAGCTGGTGATGGATTTTAGGAGGCCCAGGCCCCTCATGGACCCCGCGATCATTAGAGGTGACTGTGTGCAGAGGGTGCAGACCTATAAATACCTGGGAGTGCAGCTGGATGATAAATTGGACTGGACTGCCAATACTGATGCTCTGTGTAAGAAAAGACAGAGCCGACTATACTTCCTTAGAAGGCTGGCATCCTTCAACATCTGCAATAAGATGCTGCAAATGTTCTATCAGACGGTTGTGGCGAGCGCCCTCTTCTATGTGGTGGTGTGCTGGGGTGGCAGCATAAAGAAGAGGGATGCCTCCCGCCTGGACAAACTGGTGAGGAAGGCAGGCTCTATTGTAGACATGGAGCTGGATAGTTTGACATCCGTCGCAGAGCGACGGGCCACTGAATTGGCTTCTGTCAATAATGGAAAATCCACTGCATCCACTTAACAGGATCATCTCCAGACAGAGGAGCAGCTGCAGCGACAGACTTCTGTCACTGTCCTGCTCCACTGACAGAATGAGGAGATCGTTCCTCCCCCACACTATGCGATTCTTCAATTCCACCCGGGGAAGTATCTATTAAGTAAGCCTCCTGCAAAAATACTGCTTTAGCCTTTAAGCCTGTAAGGTGGGAGAATATGTTTTTTTCACTTTAGATCAGACATGTCAAACTCAAGGCCTGTGGGCCACATCCGGCCCATGATATAATTATATACGGCCCGCAAGATAATTTTATATGTCTATTATTAATGACTCACTGGTAAATATCACTCCCACTACTCATACTACAAATCCCACAATGCACTTCAACAGCTGGACCTGTGCACCATCTCTCCTTCCACTGCTCTGCTGCTTTAATGAAACACTGATCAGTGGTCAGCGGATGAATGCATTGATTAGCACTTTTACAATCACAATTAAACTAGCCCCCAAAATAAATGGCTAAACGAAAAGTGGACTTGGAAAACAGGGACTTTCAAAGCAGATGGGAGGCAGAGTACCTATTTGTAGACATCAGAGGTGCCTGAATGTGGAGCTAATGTGGCTGTAATTAAGGAATATAACATAAGAAGGCACTATGAGACAAAACATCAGGACAAATACAAAAACCTGGACACACAGCGGAAGCTACAGAAGGCAGAAGAGTTTAAAAGGCATCTGGTGTCACAGCAGGCTATGTTCACAAAAGCAAAATCACAAAGTGAATCTACAGTGAAAGCTAGTTTTATAGTGGCAGACGAGACAGCCAAATCGGCCCAGCCATTTATGGAGGGAAAGTTTTTAAAGCACTGTATGTTTAAAGAGTGCGAAGTCTTGTGTTCAGACAAAAAGCAGGAATTTTCAAATGTAAACCTCAGCATAAATACTGTTGCTGATCAGATATGTGAGCTTACCACTTATTTACAAGCATAGCTGACACGACTGACACTGCACAGCTGTCAATCTTCATTCATGGAGTGGATTCCAGTTTATGCGTTACACTGAAACATTTGGGTATTAAAACAATTCATGGCACAACCACATGAAAAGGCATATTTGAAGATGTATCTAAATGTGTAAATTACATGAAACTGCCCTGGGACAACCTTACAGCACTGATGATGGATGGAGCGCCTGCAATGTGTGGAGAGAAGAGTGGATTGGTGGGAAGGAAGCAGGAATAGATGCAGAGGGAGAATGGCACTGGTGAGCTGACAGCGTATCACTGCATCATACACCATACACTATACTGCAAAGTCCTGAAGATCATGAGTACTATAACATAGACAGTTAACTTTATAAGAGCCAAAGGCTTAAATCACTGCGAGTTTCAGTATTTTTTGGAGGAAATAAGTCTGAATTTTGTGACATGGCTTTTCACACAGAGGTGCGCTGGTTGAGTCGAGAAAAAGTGCTTAACAGATTTTTCGAGCTGCGACATATCGAAGCATCTGAATGCATTACACCTCAAGCTTCAGGGAAGGAACTGTCTGATTACGGACATGTATGATGCAGTGAAAGCTTTTCAGGTCAAGCTACAATTGTGAGAGACACAGATGCAGAGAAGGAACTTCACAAATAATCACAAACCAGGTCTCCACTGCTGTGTTTCCAGCTGCCCGTTTTGCTGATAAACTAAGCAAACTTTGCATGGAGTTCACACAGTGCTTTAAAGCACAGAAATTTAATTTTGAACTGCTCAGAAATCCATTTACAGTTGACATGGCAAAAGCACCTGTAAACATCTAGATGGAGCTGATAGAACTCCTGTGTAACGGCACAGTGATGGCAAAGTATGACTCTGTGGGGCCCGCATAGTTCCCAGCTTCATCCCTAAAACAATGCCGCAGCTCCACCTACAGGCTGCTCGAATGCTCTCCATGTTTGGTTATGCTTTCCATTTTTGTGTGAACAAAAACACACCATGAAGTCGTCTCACTGATGAACATCTTTACTCCATCCTGAAAGTTTCCACAATTCAGAGACTAACCCCAAACATGAATAAACTTTTGGCCAAAAAATAATGTTAAGAATCTGGCTTGAATAAAATGACATAAGAGAGAAAACTAAATAGAAGAGCTCAAAAGTTTTTTGATATTTGTTTTGACCCTTTTTTCTGAAATTGCAACAATTTTTTATTTGAAGGATTTTCACATTTTCACTAGCTTTTTACATTTTAAACACTCTCATTTTGTTTGATGTTACTGTTGAAGAAAACAATTATTTTCAATTACAATTAATTTTTATTTTGAGGAAAAAGTTGAAAAAGCTGTCTGTTAAAATTCATATTTCCAATAAAAAAACAGTTTTAGACTGTTCAATAAATGTTAATTCTGTCTGGCCCGCAACTTGAACTGTGTTTTAAATTTTGGCCCCTCCTGTGATTGAGTTAGACATCCCTACTTTAGATCATGATTGAGGACTTTGACTTTATAGGTTACAAAGTTTAGTGTTTTTGGTCAGAGAAATACTGCTTCTTAACAATCTTAAGTAAAAGTAGTGTATTGCCTCATAATTTTGCTTTAACACTGGTTTTGTATTGTTATTGGCAGGTATTATGGCTAAGGAACTTGACATTGCCTTCACACTTAGAATTGTGGGTGGTAAAAAGAATATATAAATAGTAACTATCTCTCACAACCCTCACCCAGTTTTCCTCCTCAAGTGTGGCTACAGCATACTTTACAGAGTCTCAGTCCTCTGAAATGTCAAGAGACAGGACATAGGCAAAACAAAAACAGACACTCGGTTTAGTAAGGATTAAATTCACATATAAGGGTACAGTCTGGATACAATTAAACCTAAAAAGAATAAGATGTCAGACAGTCTCTTGAAGGAAGAAGAAGAAAAAAAATTAGATGTTTTGTTCAATGGAATAGATATTCTAAAAGAGATGTGCGACATGTATTATATACTTTTATATGGTTTATCTATAGCTTTATCTTCTATTTATTCCAGTTGTGTGGTTTAGCCAAAACCAACAGGGATTAAAATTAGTTTCATACACATACAATACAATATAGTAACTGAAAAATTGTCAGGAAAGAAAAAAAGGTATTATAGTAAACTTGTTATATTGAAGATAGACTAAGACACGATATGACTCCTGTTAATGTAAAGGATGTTGGGATCAGTCCTCTTTGCTTTTGTTCTGCTTTTTAGGGAGAGTTAAAGAAATAGAGTTGGCCACTGAATGTTATTTTCCATTTAGCTGGAAACAAGCAGCTTTATCTGATTTCAGCTTTGTGTGAGCTCTGTTTGATTCTGTAAAATGCATCTTGTTTTGCAGCATTTGAAGGAGAGAAATATGGGAAATGCAAATTCATCTGTTTCCGAATATAATCTATTTCTGTCTGAGAACTGACATCAAATTTTCTTTATCCCATAATTTGTCAGCTCTCACAATCGGGCTTCTAGGCTTTGAGGAATTCAGTCTCACATGTAATGAGCAGTTGAGATCTCAGAATAAGATTTAAAGTTGTCTCCAAATATTGTAGAAAATAATTCAACTATGAGTTTCACTGGATTAAGACTTTTCATGGTTTTCAGGAAGCCCTTTGATTCTGATGTTATTCCTTCAATACCTATCTTCAAAGAGTGTTAGTTTATCAGAGATCATTTGGATTTGGATTCTAGAGCAGTTATTTTTTTATCGGAACAGATTGTTCTACTTTATGATGCAAGTCATAAACATTTGCTTATCTTCTTCAGGTGAGTACCAAGTACTTTAATTTTATTCTCAAGTTTTCTCATATTTTCCTGTATACTTTGTCTAATTTTGCTAGATTTTCTCTTAACTTTACATCAAAGTTATTGCTTAAATGTACAGTATCTCCTGATCCTTAATGTCCTGGTTCAGCATATTTAATCTGCTGAGTGTTTTCTTTATGACCTATGTCAATATGTCAATATGACCTCTTTATATCCTTTAAAATTCAACCTGAGTGTGGTGATCAGTACCTTTTAACTTCCCTCCTCACTCCCTTTTTGCTTTTTTGGTCCCATATCCTCTGTCGTCCAGAGTGGATGCATCATGAGGCTGTGGCTGATCCATTCTTTTTCCTGATTCCTCAAATGTTCATGAACTTGAACTTGAACTTAACAACTGCTTCTTTAGCTGCTTTTTCTTTCTCTTTAAAGTCTTTCTCTCCCCTTAGTTTTATCCACATGTTTTTAATAACCTTGTAAGCAATCCCCGTTTGGTTAATGAATGAAATACAGGATATTTTGAATAGATAAAAAGGGAGTAAAATAAACAACATTGTCTGTGGAGCACCATCCTAGATGTATATCTCCCACAGTGTCTGTTTTTGTCTGTTTTTTTCTCTGTGGATACTTGCTTCCAATTTTTCTTTTTTCTTTTTTGTTAATAAATCCTTCTTTTTTAAATATCATTTTGATGTCTTTTTGATTACACGCCAAGGTTTACAGCAACCCTTCTACATGTGGGGCTTTTTGTTATATTTTTAGGTCTTTTAAGCTTCTTTTAGAAGGTTTCAGTCCTTTTTGGACATGCTAGGCCTGAGGCAGGCCAGTAAAGCTGAGATTACATCCCATTGGGCTGAGTCTTTACCACACAGGCTAATTGATAATGTTCTTGACATAGTAAATTCGTCATTAGATACGGGGGTCTTCCCAGACTGTCTTAAGACTGCTGTAGTTAAACCCCTTCTTAAGAAACATAATCTTGACCCCTCGGCTCTTGAAAATTTTAGACCCATCTCTAACCTGCCTTTCTTAAGTAAAGTTCTGGAGAAGGCAGGCATTATGCAATTAAATGACCACCTAAATAAACATGCTATTCTTGATAAATTTCAGTCGGGTTGTAGAATAAATCACAGCACAGAAACTGCACTCGTTAAAGTAGTAAATGATTTGCGAGTGAATGCAGACAGAGGCCATTTATCTGTTCTCATCCTCTTAGATCTGAGTGCTGCATTTGACACCATTGATCATAATATCCTTAGAAATCGCCTTAGTCAATGGGTGGGCCTCTCTGACAGTGTCTTAAATTGGTTTGAAACCTACCTGACAGGGAGAAAATTCTTTGTTAGTTGTGGTAATCACGACTCAAAGACACATGATATCCAATATGGTGTTCCACAAGGCTCTATCCTGGGTCCGCTGTTGTTCTCAATCTACATGCTTCCATTAGGTCAGATTATCTCAGGGTACAACGTGAGCTACCACAGCTATGCTGATGACACACAGCTGTATTTATCAATAGCACCTGATGACCCCGATTCTCTTGATTCGCTAACACAATGTCTGACTTGTATCTCAGAATGGATGAATAGTAACTTTCTCAAGTTAAATAAAGAGAAAACTGAAATCTCAGTGATTGCCAATAATGGATACAATGAAGCTATTAGAAATAAACTGGATACATTTGGATTAAAAGTCAAGACGGAGGTAAAAAGCTTAGGGGTAATTGTTGACTGTAATCTGAATTTTAAATCGCATATTAATCAGATCACTAGGACAGCATTTTTTCACCTAAGAAACATAGCAAATGTTAGACTTATATCTTATATCTTTGAAAGATGCTGAGAAATTAGTTCACGCATTTGTTTTCAGTCAACTAGATTACTGTAACACACTCCTCTCAGGACTACCCAAAAAAGACATAAATCGTTTGCAACTAGTGCAGAATGCAGCTGCTAGAATCCTAACTAGGAAAAGAAAATCCGAACACATTTCTCCAGTTTTAATGTCACTACACTGGTTACCTGTGTCATTCAGGATTGACTTTAAAATTCTGCTTATTGTTTATAAAGCCTTAAATAATCTCGCCCCATCTTATATATCAGAATGTCCGACACCTTATATTCCAAATCGTAACCTTAGATCCTCAAATGAGTGTCTCCTTAGAATTCCAAGAACAAAACTTAAAAGAAGTGGTGAGGCGGCCTTCTGCTGCTATGCACCTAAAATCTGGAATAGCCTGCCAATAGGAATTCGCCAGGCTAGTACAGTAGAGCACTTTAAAACACTGCTGAAAACATATTACTTTAACATGGCCTTTTTATAACTTCAATTTAACTTAATTTAACTTTATCCTGATACTCTGTATGTTCAATTCTTCATAATAACTATTCATGGTGGCTCTAAAATCCGTACTGACCCCTACTCTCTCTTCTGTTTCTTTTTCCGGTTTCTTTGTGGTGGTGGCCTGCGCCACCTCCACCTACTCAAAGCTTCATGATGCTCCAACAATGATGGATGGATTAAAAGGCAGAAGTCTACGTGACCATCATCATCAAGTCCTTCCGTGAGAACCCTAAATCCAAAGAGGACTGTTTCATTTATGTTAAGTAGAATGCCCAGAGGGGACTGGGCAGTCTAATGGTCTGGAATCCCTACAGATTTTATTTTTTTCTCCAGCCATCTGGAGTTTTTTTTTTGTTTTTTCTGTCCCCCCTGGCCATTGGACCTTACTCTTATTCTATGTTAATTAATGTTGATTAATTTTGTTTTCTTATTGTGTCTTTTATTTTTCTATTTTTTATTATGTAAAGCACTTTGAGCTACTGTTTGTATGAAAATGTGCTATATAAATAAATGTTGTTGTTGTTGTTGAAGGATGCCTGGCCTGGCAATAAAAGCCTTTTGTAGGTCATTTTGGCAGGCCTTACACCCATGTACAGCTTACACCTATGGTCAGTATCACTGTTTGACTGAGAAACGCTGACATAATGAGACCATCAACAAATACACTTCTTCCACTGCTGCTTTTAAAAGGACAGAGACCAGTCCAACCTGTCATTAATGTGGACCCCCAAGTCCTTTTAGGGGTGCACCACCTCTACATCCACTCCCTGAAAAGTTACCACTCCACTGATGTACTCTAGTTTGTCTTATACCTCATAATATTAAGCTGTAATAGTTATAATGGAGATTTTTAAAAATAATAAGATTGCAAAATAATTTTTGCATTTTTTTGATTTGTTATAGTTTATTTCAAGGCAATGGTGTGTAGTTTTCCAAGTAGAAGTAATAGATACATAGAGTATGAAGTACTGGAAAACTGAGCTATTTTTCAAAAGCAAAAGGGTATCCCTGCTTATTTAGGTAACAGTGAGCTTTTCCGATTGTAGGTGGCAGATATAAATTACACTTCTGTTACGATAAGCATCACTGCTGGCATATAAGTAGCAAATCTGATTCAGACAGAAAATACTTACAAGTACAAGAAACCAATGTTCCTGTAACAGAAAGGTCAAAAAAGTACAGTAAATTTTGTTAAAAAAATTAAAAGCAAAGACGACCCTGTATGTACTAGATTAGAGATTTGTTTTTAAAGTTAAACTTAAACATGAAGTAATTCCATCATACTTTGTGTTATGAATTAATTAACAGAGAGAAAAGTCAAGGAGAATGGGAAGCTGCATTGACTAGATACATTAAGTACTATTTATTAAGTACAATTTATGGCTTCACAGATGGCAGTTCCCTTGGCATGCTGTTGTAGATATAACTATTTCCATTTAAAACAAGAGTTTGATTAAAGGAAAGAGTAACATCAGTGTGTATTTGCAAAAGAAGATATGAACATTAAATTAAAGCTAAAAATAAAATACAAATAAACTGATTTTGTATTGCTTAAAAACACAACAAATTTTACAAACTCACCTGAATGTGCAAATAAAAAAAACCCAAAACATTTTGTCTTTTAAGCTCTGGATTGTCGATATTATACAGTATGTGGGCTGGAGAAGTCAAGAATTTCAATATCATACAAATCACTTAAAGCATGGTTTTGTTACCTAAAGATGCTATACTATCTAGACACAAATATAATTATCTAAAAAGTGAGCAATCTGACTTAAGAAGGAGTGGCCAAATGAAAAATCAGGCATGTTCACAGGGTGTAGTAATAAGTGTAACAAAACAGAATTTTATACAGAGTTCAAGCTGGAAATTTTTAAGAGACAAAACAGTTGTCCATACAGTTAACAGCTAGACAGGAAAGACAGAAAGCAGCGGACACTTAGGTAGGATTGACAGACAGATACACAGATAAACATGATATAGGCTAGCTCAGGGGTGGGCAAAGTCAGTCTTGGAGGGCCAAAGTGGCTGCAGGCTTTTGTTCCAACCCAGCTGCTTAATTAAAAAACAATCCTTGTCAATTATTTAATGTCATGGCTTGCTAGTGCTTTAACTCTGCCATGTCAGGTAATTCTCATATCCTAGATTTTATTTTTCCTTACTAAGGATATCATCCAAATGATCTGAAGACTAAAACAGATAAGTAATTCTCAGTCCTTCACTTTTTCTATTTAATTAAATCAAATAGTGCACGATAAATACACACAAGTGTAAATGGAAACAAACTAAATGGAGAAATGCTGGTTTATTTTGTCATTTGCATCTGATTGCTAATAAGGGGTAATTAAAAACCAAGAATACAGCTGTTTAAGACTAAAATAAGCAATAAGGATTGAAAATCTTAACGGGTGAGACAACTGAAATGAAGCAGAAGTGTTACTTGAGCAATAAGTACTTCTTATTAACCAACTGGGTTGGAACAAAAACCTGCAGCCACTGCGGCCCTCCAGGAATGACTTTGCCCACCCCTTGCTAGCTCCTGGTTGAATAGGAGTCAACCAGTAAAGCAGGAAAATAGGAACAATGAGCAGGAAAATAAGAACAATGAGTTCTACCTCTTAAGAGATTACCAGACTGCTGGCCAAGAAACAGGCAGCCACCATGTAGGACTGTGTTGGAGAAATACTCAAAACTTTTCTGGAAAGAAAAGGACTTTTCTTGTAATATTTAAAATGATGCTAAAGTAGCTGATTTTGGAAACATGATTTTTAATTTTATGAACTTTTATAAAATTTCTATTCCTAGTTACACAAACACACCTCACTATAGACTTCAGACTCTAATGACAGAAACATCTGAGTTCTGAGTTCACTTTCCATAGATGAGAAATTTTATTTTAATAAGGTAAAGTTATCTTGGAGACAAGATGACCACATCGTGCCTAGATTAGCTTATTGAGATCAGTAAAAAAAACTGACAAGAGGAAAGACGAAAGGCTGTGGGAAAAGTCAGTTTAAGAATGCTCCGACTTACAGCAGACACTTCAAGCATAGCAAGAAATTGGCTGCCCGGAAAAGACATAACATCTAGCAGTGCTGGACTGCATGGTGTTCACATGTTATATTGCATTTTGGTTTATTGGTTGTTGTGCAACTTTGGTATGCTATACACCTTAACTGAACGCATATCATTAAGAAAAATATTAAATCTAGACTTATTATATCTAAATTTGGTTGTTACAATAGCAAAGCCGGCAGTGATATTTCTACGCATGACTTTTGAGTACACTGTAGAATTTGTAAGTTCTCCCTGTTAATTTTTGTTGGAAACACCAGTTTCCTCCCATAGTATAAAGTGAACGTTTCAAGTTGATTGGAGATGGTAAATTTCCCCAGGTTTGGATGCAATGGATTTGCATTCCCTTCAAGGCTATTTCCTTTATTACTTTCACAGCAGCCAGAATAGGGCTTTCACTCCATTTGACACCAGAAAGTGAAAAGCAAAATTAGCAAATGTTAAAGCTGAAGGGGAATCCTCCTGAAAACACACATTTAATTAAATTAATAATGTTTTCAATTATTTTAAACACACTTCCGAATAATCAGGGATCAGCAGTCCTGGAATGTACCACCAACTATTCTACACCAAACAGGAGGGTAGTTGACAAAAGAACTTCTGTAAACTGTCTGTTCAAGAGTTGTTCACTGTAGGAAGTGCTCAATATTGTAAAATAACTAAGTAGCTAGTGTAACATATGTTTTCCAGTGCTTAACTCAATGACAATGGGTTGATGCTACAAACAACAATAGGTTTAAACTTCTTTGGATTCCAAGGGGGGATATTATTACCAGCGACTTTGATTACTGAAATCACTATTGCCTAATTAACACTAGAATCCCTGAAGCCTTCAAAAAAACTCATAATCCTCCAACCTCTTCATCAGCGTCTTTTGTTTTGCAAATGTGTTGATATCCCATCCCAAAACCCCCAGCGCCGGAGCCGAGTCCATCACAAAATTCTCAAAGTTCAGTTCTTTTCATCTGGCCGTGAGGTGCCTGGAGTTGTATGGGAGGAATAATATATTGTTATTTGGAATACAAACATTTCGTGTGTGTTCTGTGTCTACAATGATCTATGTAAATATAGGATGACTGGAAATGCGAGGCAGGAATTGTTGAACACAACTAAAAAAGAAACGTTTTTCATGTTTAGTAATAATTGACAAAATATAAACGTGAAGTGTATAATGTGTGAAGACTGAAGTTCAAATATCAAATAAACACTTTCACAAAAGGTACAAGTATAACAAAACAAGTGCACTTTTATTCAAGAATATAACCGTAGAAAAAGAAATCAGGTTAGGGTATGATGCTGACATGACCGCTTGGGTGGTGCAGCGGTAAGAACTGCTGACTCATAATCAAGAGGTGATCAGTTTGACTCCTGGCGCTTCCTAGATTTACTGTTTTGAGTAGTGAGCTGCTCTTATTGTTACTATTATATAATAAAAAATGTACATCTGTTTTGAATATATAACAACTGATGTAAATTTATGGTACTAGTAAAAGTTAACAGTTTTTTTTCTGTTCAGTTTTATTCTCTCAGTCACGTTCACACTCCCCCCAATCTGACACTGCCAGTTTTCAAAAAAGACATGCTAAATTTACCATAAATGTATCCCTGAAAAATGGCCCTTGACCATTATCATTTCTCCACTAAACTTTACAGTAGGCACTGTGCAATCCAGAAAGACAGTGTGCTGCTGGCATTTGCAGAACCCAAATTCATCCATCAAACTGCAAGACAGTGAAGTGTGATCTACCACTCTAGAGAACACATTTCCATTTTTCCAGAGAACAATGGCAGTGTGCTTTACACAGTTCTAGCCAACACTTCTCATTGCTTTTGTGATCTTAGGCTTGTGTGCAACTGCTTGACCATGGAAACCCATTTCACAAAATTCTTATTCTTGTGCTGATGTTGCTTCCAGTGGTAGTTTGGAACTCTGTTGTGAATGATGCAACAGAGGATTGGCAATTTTTTACAGCCTTGTGCTTTAACACTAAGCCACCCAACTTCATGGCTGAGCTGATGTTGCTCCTATAACCTTCCACTTCACAGAAATGGCGCTTACATTTGACCAGGGTAGATCCAGCAGAGTAGAAATGTTGCATTCTGACTTGTGGGAAAGGTGGCATTCATGTTTAAAGTCACTAAGCTCTTCAATATGACTTATTCTACTGCCAGTATTAATCAAAGGAGATTGCATGGCTCTGTGCATGTTAACAATGAGAGCATCTGAAACATCTGGGGTCTCATTTATAAAACAAGCTTGAAAATATGAGTATTTCAAAAAACAGGAAAATGCATATGCCAAAAAATGATTTATAAAACCTGGTGTACAGACGTTACTAACATAATATATCTTTAAAAATCACAGTTATCTTGTAAATGTGCATATGTGAACTGTGCCTCGAAACAACCATACATGGACTATGCTAATCAACCTCATACATATGCAATCAAGACAGTGCAGAACTTCACTGGCTGAAGCATCCTCCCTCATGATGCATCAAGGCACTGCCACCTGAACATACTGTGTGCTCAGAATGCCATTGAAGTGCAGGGTCAGGGAAAGGTATAAGGCAGTAACATCTGAGCAGGTAGCCACTGTCACCTGGCATGCAATGCCATGATTGTTGCTACTTTGAATAGTATAGGCCATATGAAAAACTGAGGGTTTAGCTAGTTCCCTTACCAGTGTTGTTGTTCTTGCTAGGTGTCCTTATTGCAATATAAGTGCAGTAAAATGTTTGGATTATGTTAGTAAACACCCTGTTGCAGATTGCCTTTTTATGTTGGCAAAACCAGTACACCAACACTTTTTTTAAATTTATTGAACAAATAAAAATATCCAGAACAATCTTGGACCATGTAACAAAGTAATTACCTTGTCACTTAATAACTGGTTGCACCATCTTTAGCTGCAATGACTGCAACCAGACACTTCCTGTAATTCATCATCTCTGTGGAGGCATTTTAGTCCACTCTTCCTTGAGGAACTGCTTTTTAAAAAAATAATGGTATATTTTCAAGAATGAACTGCATGTTTGAGGTCTTTCCACAACTTGTTTAACAGGTTTAGGTCTGAATGTTCTCCAAGCCAGTCCAAAATATGTATTTGATACTTATGTTTAGCATGCTTGTATGCAGCTGAAGCAAGGACAATTATTTCAGTTAACAGATTACAACAGATACACAGATAGTTAAAAGAATGTGTTGTGTTGGGGTCTTTGAAAAGCACAGTCCATATATCATCATGCAAAATGAAAAATGCAAAAGTTAATCTTATATAACCCAGCTATGCTTCAGCTTCAACAAACAGATGGACAACTGGACATTTCTTTAAGATTTTTTCTGCTACTGAGCAAAGTTTATAGTTCCTCCAGCTATGGAAAATTGTGCAACGCCTTAGGCAGCAAAGCATTTCTCTATAGTCACTCGACAGCAGTCACTCACTGCTGGTATACCGCGGAATGTTGTGTTTGCCTTATACCAGACATAATGGGAGCTATGCTGTCCCAAACATCCCCTTTTTGTCGCATCTGTCTGTAGAACATTCTTCCAAAAGGTTTAGGGATCATCGACATAGTTACTTGTAAATGAGAGGCAAGCATTTCTGTTCTTCATTGTTAGCAGTAGTCTCCTCCTTGATACTCTACAAGCACCTTCTGAACAGTATCTTCTTATTGTGAAATTAGAACACTGACCTTTGCAAGTAAAGCCTGTCGTTATTTGGATCTTTTCAAGAAACCTTTCTGACATTCTGAAGGATTTTACACTGCACACTTTGGGTATTTTTGACTGGTCAGCTACTCCTGAAAAAATTTCAGTATTGTTCAAGCATTTCCTGCTTAAGGATTATGGTTTGCACTATGGTTTTATTGAGTGCCAGAGCCTTAGAGATGGTTTGTAACCCATTTCAGATTGTAAAAACATTTTTCTAATTTCATCCGAAATTTGCTTTGATTGTAGCATTATGTAGTTGATGAATCTTTGTGCTGGTAACCCGCATCTGTTGGTAAGAGTTAATATAAGTGAGGTTTATATTGAGTACAGCTGGCTATAATCAAGTCTGGTGGTCTTCAATCAGCTGACTCTAATTATCCCCTTAGAATAGTTAATTTAACTAGGGGGCAATTAGGTGCTCACAGAGATGCCAGTAAGTCTTGGATAACTTTGTTCATTAGATAAATACATTTGAAAAATGTCATTTAATAACTCATCCTAGATTTTAATTAAAGACCTGAAAACAGTAAGTGTTAAAATTTTAAAGTAATAGATGAAATCAGGAAGGGGGTAAATAACTTTTCACAGCAGTGTATCTATAGGTATTAAATAGTTGAAGTTTGCTCCTCCCTTTATTGTGAAAGAAAAATACTTTTTCTGTATGTGTAGTTTGGCATTCTTTTAATGTACTGTTTGTCGAGAGAGTCCTTGTGGTGTTCACTGTTTATGACATACAAATTTTAGCTGTTTACATAATGTTTATTTCCCCCATATATCTAACATTGTTTGCTATTATTATTTTTAAAACTACATTATCAATGCAAATAATAGGTCTAACTATGTATTTTATAGTACAGAAAGAGCGTTATCTATTAGCAAAGATAATTATGCATCTCCACGATTGTAAAGCCAGTTGAGCAGCACGTCATGGGGAAATTAGCTGCAATGCTGCAGCCAAAAAGCTTTGTCAAAGCCTTTGGGAGCACATATTAAATCTGCAATAATACTACTATCATGGGGTTAACAGCAGTTTATTGAGCAACTCTTGGGCTGGTAGTTTATTCAGTCAGCCTGCAGAGCTGTTGGTGTCTAGTTTACTTTTGGGAAATAAAACATTGAAGGAAATGGAGAACAGAGAAGCTGTAATGAGAGCACAGCCATTTACATCAGATTGATACATGCAATAACTGCAGGTGCACAAACACATTTTAGAACTTACATTGGTTTCTTTGCCTTTAGGGCTTATTCTGCCAAATCACAACTAGCAATGCACATTTGTCTTTGTCAGCAATCATAGCAAATAATGTTCCTTTTTTACAAGCAACAATAAAATAACTGACATGTAAATATTAGAGCTTGAACTTTTTTTCCATGAATGTGTGTCACAAGCTTTCTGTTATTTCTATTTCATTTTTTGAAAAACATTTTTGCCAGTGGAGATTTACAGCTTTGTAGGTTGACTAGATGAATGCTATAATGGTTATACAATTTTCCAAGCTAGTTCCCAAAGTACTCTTAAACTCATAGTTTCTATGCTAATAAAATGTTATAATTAAAATACTCTACCATTACATGGCCAATCAGACTACTTTATATTTATGAGCAAAAATCTACTGAAAAATTATATATCATTTACAAACTTAAATCTTTTATTGGTTGGGTAATATTCTGCATTGATAAGTAGACAAGGTATGAAGGAGATTTAGGGAGATGTTTTCATTCATCTGTCCACTCGTTGTCAACTACATCTTGCCTAGCATGAACTCTCATAAAGCAGTAAATAATGCTTTAAGATATTTCAGTTACAAATAACTTAACTATTTATATATGTATTTCAAATTAAAGCAGTTTACAATTATTTAATAGTCATTCATTATCATATTAAAATATTTTATACATTTTTAGTAATACATCCAATCATTCTATTAATTTTTTTAACCTTTTTTAACCTACTTTTCCACTTCATCTACATATGTCTAGATGTCTATATGTTGAGAACCACAACTGAAAAAGGTGCCAAACCATCACAAAACACATGCACACACAAGGAATTTCTCAATTTAAAGTCTTGCAGTATTTTGAGATTTTTGGAAGTAGGCTGGATTACCTACATTAACACTGAGGGAGACATGACATGGGAAAACATGCAGGCTTCATGCAGAAAGTAGTTTTTTGGAATTCATACCCATGACTGTGAAATTATGTGGCGGCAGTAGTAATCCAGGCACAGATGTTATGTCTGATACATCTGTAGAAGAGTTCGGATACTGTAGGAGTTGAATTTGATCCCTGGACTGATGTACACCTAGCATGTGATACGGGTGCATTGTTAAGAGGAACCCAGCTTCATGATTTGTTGGGTCTATGCTGAGTCTCACATTCTTCTGAGCTTACACTTAAAGGCTGCAGGTGTTATTTTGATATTCACTATGATAAAGGTTTGAATTATTAAGAAAACATATTTTAAGTAACTTGATAGCAAAAAAGAAAAAACAAGTCTTGGTATAAGAAAAAAAAAGCAATATTTTAAAGTAAGCTGGTTGTTGTATTGTTATTATCAGCCTAAGTTTCCTGTTGATGAACTAAGAAAGAAATGAAGGAAGCACATTGTCACACAAAGGGTGGAGAACGAAATGGATGTGCATTCCCACATCTAAAAAGTCATGTACTCCTAAACTAACAAGACTGTCAGTCAGCCTAGTGGACTGGGTTAATTGTGGTTATTTAAGGTATCAATGTTTTGTCATGTCCCGTTACTAACAGAATATAACCTATCATGTTAAAGGTTTTTTGATTATGTAATGAATTCCTTGGAATTGTGATCTGATCAGTGAAGTTTATAAATAGAGCCTGACAGACAACCCTCCTTTGTAATACTTGCTAGTAGGTGCTTGTGCTCCTGTAATGGTTACCTCTTGCAAGACTTAGTTAATAAAAAAGAATGATTGACGCATTCTTCTGCCTGTGTTTATTGCCTATAAGAGGGTAAATTTCTTATAGGAGATAATTGCAAAAAAAAGCGTGGCACTTTCAATGTGAATTAAATGCAGTTTTGTGTAGATAGGGTGTAGGTGTCTGAAACCCACATGTGGTTCATGTCTATGCAATTTGCATCTTCTTTTAGGGCCTTCATGGCATTTGATAACCTGGCCAAGGAAGGTTTTTGCCTTGTGCTTAATACTGCCAGGATAGTCTCTGGTCACCCATGACCATGAACTGGAAAATGTTCTCTTACAGTATGTACTATTACATTGAATCTGCATCATTGTTTTTGTGAATTGATCCACCATGAAACCACAACAAGCAAAAGATAATAATGAACAGAAAGTAACTGGATAAAAATGAAAATTCTAGGTTTTTTTCTTGCAAAAATATAAGACAGTCTCCTCCACTGCCTTTAAACATTATGACTACAAAACCATCGCTGAATAAATATGAATTTTTACAGTTAAAAGTGAATTGTGTGAAAATAAAATATATTGTGACCTCAGTACCCCCCCCCCCCCCAGTGGTGTTCGACAAAACCCTAACTGCGCTGTGTGCTGAATCTCTGTTAAAACAGACAGGGATGGTTGTGTGCTGCTAGTTCAACTGCAAGTTCGCAGGCTCACCGTGTAATGTGTCTATCACCCCAAGAGTTGCTGTCGGGAACATTTAAATTTGGCCTTATTCTCTTTCTGTGATCTTTCCTCCAGAATGAGCTGGTGATTAGCATCCTCTGAACCTACCTGATGAGGAAGACTATCTGTTCTTTTAATCTGAAGAAGGGAGCTAATGCAGGACAACCTACAACCACATTGCTTGCTTGCTATGTTTTTGTGTGCTGAAGTTACAGCTCCTGTTTGAATAAATGATGAGACTGTTCCTGTTTTCACTAAAACAAAGCTGATTTTCTCGGAAGCCTGGAATTGAATCTTTCTCTCTTGTGCAAGTCAGTGACCCACACATCACATTTTCTTTCACTTAAAATTTTTTCAACATGAAAGATCAGAGGATTGACACCTATAACACCATTGAAGTCCCTTCCATTGTCTGTGCATCCAGACCCCCTGCTGGAAGATCCACCTTCTTGAGGCAGTTCTGTTCTGAACCTGCGTTTGTGAAGATGTCTCCACAATTGTTGCACATTTTCTTTTGTTTATATCTCATTTAATTATACGGGGTTACCAGGGTGGTACCCAACTCTTTATCGTGGTCTTGCCTTTCTCTTACAGCTGGTAAGCTGTACTGGGGCATACAGTAGGTGTCTAACATATATCATTAACCTTTCCCTGGGATTCGGAGTTCTTTCTTTCAAAATTTATATTCATGACAATACCATTTAGCTTTATATGTTCTAGCATTTCACCACATAGCATTCTCAACAAGAAGGATCTGAGTATAAAACTAATTTAAGCACTTTTGTATGTAAGAAATATTTTATTTGTGTACAAAGATTTTTTTGTGTTTGATAGAGTTCAGAGTGAGCACAAAACTCAAAAGATTTTAGGCTTTGCCCACATAAATAGGGGCAACATATACTGTTTCTGGGCTAAAGATTAAAATTGTATCGGTCCTGAAAAAAAATGTAACCCACACAGTTGACAGGAAGGGGTGACATATCCATCCATTATCCAACCCACTATATCCTAACTACAGGGTCTCAGGGGTCTGCTGGAGCCAATACCAGCCAACACAGGGTGCAAGGCGGGAACAAACCCCAGGCAGGGCGCACACACACACAGAACAATTTAGGATCACCAATGCAAATAACCTGCATGTCTTTGGACTGTGGGAGGAATCCGGAGTACCCAGCGGAAACCGGGAGAACATGCAAACTCCATGCAGGGAGGACCCGGGAAGTGAACCCAGGTGTCCTAACTGCAAGGCAGCAGCACTACCACTGCTCCACCGTGTCATCTGTGACATATCCAGTCTTTCCTTTTATTGCTGCTGTGATGTGATATAGCCCCTGATCACCTATTCACATATGAAATGAAAACAAATTTACCGAATGTAAAAAGATGACCAAAAGATATTGTATTACTATGCATTTTATGAAAATAAATAATACATTTAAGTCAAACTATTGAAAAATTTATATGCTCAAGTAATTACATCTTGCCTGAAGAAGGGGCCTGAGTTCCCTCGAAAGCTTGCATATTATAATCTTTCTAGTTAGCCAATAAATTTGTCATTTTGCTTAACTTCTCATTATGCCCAAGTAAAAAATATTTTTTTTAATAATTAGGTTTTTAACTTTCAGTTAATATAACTTCACATAACTTAACTTTACATGGCAATTTTGTACATTTCTGCAAATTCCAAGATAAAGTTAATTAGGCTTTAGATCACAATTATATATAACCAGTGACTATTGACATATACGGAAAACTAAACAAAAAGAATGCAGATATTTAGTTTTCTGTGACATGTTAGTTTTGTTATTTTAATAGGATTTGTATTTTTTTATTTTTTGTATATAACAGAAATTTACATTATTGTCACAATTATTTTCTTACAGTGTTAAGCAGTATTGTTGTGATTTAGCAGTGTGTTTAGATTTTAGCTCTATTTATTTCCACATTATAAATATTTTTAAAAGTTATGGCTAAGGACTGTTTCTTTTCTTGCTTTAGAAATGAACATAGTAACAAAATAGCAAATATTTGAGCACAAAATTGGTGTAAATGCATTTGAAAAAAAAAAGGCCTATGTGATTTTAATGGATTAATGTATAAGCGACAGTAGCCCTAAGGGTCTGGGAAGACACATATTTTCACACATGAGAGCTTGGCCATGGAGTTATGTAAATTGAGAAACACACACAAGTTTTCACCACCAGAGTAATGTGCCAATTTAGACAAAATCTTCCCTTTTTCTAAAAATATTCTCTTTGTAGAGAAATGGATTTCAAGACATTTGCAATGCATATAATCAGATATGAATATAAATCAAATCCAAGTTACTTTCTTTGAATATGATTTTTAAAAATCATATTGGAGTTAAATAAATAACACATCTTCAGAAGAGTTTTTAAATGAAATCAGTCATAAATAGAACATTTAGTTTTAGGAAATTGAATTCACAAGACAACATTTTTTGATTTATTTGATTTTCCACAGGATTTCAGACTCAACAAAGCTTGCTAAATAGGTACTATACTATACTATACAGGTACTATACTTTACAGAATGTTGTCTTTGAAAAAGAATAAACTTTTTCATTATTTAGTTCCTCTCTGCTGAGTAAACAATGGTTGGGATGTAATTCCACTGCAGGAGAAGCCATGGGCAGGTTACAGCTCTACAATTTCAATGCTATATTTGACCTTTTGTAGAGCCAGTAAATGTGCTTTTGGTAACAAGCATTGGCGCTGGGAACACCGTGATCCCATAAGGGCAAAGCAAGTTCAACAAATTGATTTATGTCAAATTATATTGAAATCATACAGTTACTGTATTGTGCTATATTATATATGTAGTGTATTATATATGTATATATTATTATATATGTAACAAAACTAGTTGTGCTGTATTGTGCTTTCTGCAGCATAGCACATTACGGAAGTCTACACAGAAAAATTCATTAATGAATGACAATGCCAACCATAAAAAAGCCAGTGTTTTTGAGAAAGACACTATACACCTTTGCTCTACTACTATAAAATGTGGCATATGCACATGAAAATAAACAATAATATAAATTGCACTGAGTTTGTATGCTAATTTTTGTCTGTTATGGTGTAGTATCTGCTCGAAAATACAATCTGCTTTTCTACCTTGAATTTTTAATAACTTAAGTAGGCAGATAAATAAATAAAATAGCATAAAACTCTCACAGCTGCTTAATCCCTTTCATAAGACTAGAAACTATCCTAGCACCACTGAATACAGTACATGAACCAACCCTGGATGGGGTACTTAGTCCATTGCAGGGTCCACTTCCACTTTTATGGGGCCAATTTAGAATCACAAATTAAACTAATACACTTAGCTTTGAGAGCATGGAAAGGAAAGTGGACTAACCAGAGGAAAAACAGCTTTGAAAAGGGTAGAATGTGCAATCTCTATACAACAACTGTACATGACATTTAAAGCCAAGGCATTAGATCTCTGAGTAAGCAATACTAAATAAATAGATGAATAGTGATCACATTTTTGATATAAAATATGTGATCACACATAACAAAAACAAAATGGTTAACAAAATAAATGCCTACACAATCTTATGTATTTTGAAATATATTATTAAAGAGACTTTATTCTACGTAACTTAAATAACAAAATTTTAAGTATATGCAGTGAGTGATTATAGTATGCATTTTCTCCAGGGTAACAGAACTATACCAAATATCCTTCTCCACAGTGAGTAGATTAAAGCTAAAGACTGCATCAAGGCAAACAGGTTCGAGAAAGTCCTCAAATCTTCTCTCAATCCGTTCAAGTTTAAACCCTGGACTGAACTGGATTAAGCAGATTTCACAATAGATAAATGAAACAATTTTTAAAATTTTACTTAAAATATCTAAACTTAATCTGAATACTGTACACTAATCAAGATGTTTAATTCTAAGTGTTTTGTTCAAAATATGTTTACTGACCAGAAGGAATATTAGGTTTCCTAAGATTGTAACCATAATGTAGTAAACCAAATTACTAGCATATGATATTCTCACAATATTTTTATATGCCATACAACACATAAAATGATCTTAACATACAGTAAAAGGAAATAGTAAGGAAATAGTAAAGTGCTATAAAACTATAACAGAAGAGGACAAAACTAATTCAGTATATAACTAAGAAAAGTTGATGTAAAATTAAATTTAAACATCCATCCATCCATCTTCTTCCGCTTATCCGAGGTTGGGTTGCGGGGGCAGCAGGTTGAGCAGAGAGGCCCAGACTTCCCTCTCCCCGGCCACTTCTTCTAGCTCTTCTGGGAGAATTCCAAGGTGAAACGTGGCTCAGCTCAGACGGCGCAGCTGTTTTAATCGAATCTGCGCCTCCGGATTACAGTTTTACTCGTGCAGACCGCCAGGGAAAAAAGGGGGGCGGATTGGCAAACATTTACTCGAGCCGGTTAAAATGTAAAGATGTTAGTTTTGGTAAATTTAAGTCCTTTGAGTATCTCGCCGTTGTTATTCATGGAGTTTCTCACGTTCTAGTTTTATCCGTGTATAGACCTCCTAAATTTAACGCGTCTTTCATTGAGGAATTCTCAGACCTAATGTCAATTTTAATTACGAATTATGACACACTCTTAATTGTAGGCGACTTTAACTTTCATATCGATAATCAGTGTGACCTAAAAGTAAAGGAATTTATGAACCTCCTAGACTCTTTTGATTTGAGACAGCTCGTTAATCAGCCTACACATAAAGCAGGTCATACGTTAGACTTAATTATCACCAAAGGACTAACAGTTGATGTGAAGCAGATCGTTGATATTGGTCTTTCAGACCACTTTCTTCTACTATTCAGTATAGAAATAATGATAGAAAACAAACATGAGAAGCATATTCTTAAAAAACGCTTCTTTGACTCCTCAGCAGCTGTAAAATTTACAAACATTCTAAGCAATCAGTCCGGTTATAGTGCCAGCTACAATAGCAAGGATGATGTTAATAGTAAGGTGGAAAACTTTAATTCTAAAGTGAGAGCTGCTGTTGACATAGTTGCACCTGAAAAGACAATTAAAAAATCTTCTAGCATTATTATACCTTGGAAGACCCAAAGAGTGTCTGACTTAAAAAGAATATGTCGTAGAGCTGAGCGTAAATGGAGGAAAACTAAACTAACTATCCATTATGAGATATTGAAGGTTAAAATAACAGAATACAATAACACAGTCCGTCTTGAGAGGCGCTGCTATTTCTCTAATATTATAAATAAAAATGCTAGTAATCCCAGAGTCCTATTTTCTACAATTGATCGTCTGCTAAACCCAGGTAACACAAAGGAATGCCCCCATAATACTTCCAGCGAAACCTGTGAGAACATTGCTATATTTTTCAATCAAAAAATTAATGATATTAGAAATAATATAGTATATCTCCCCAACACTGTGGAACCTCCTAAGCCCCAGTACTCCGTTATAAACAAATTCAATTCTTTCACCAGGATAGATTTACCTGATTTACATAGAATAATCTCTCAAATGAAACCCTCCACCTGCGTCCTTGACCCAATACCAACAAGGTTTTTCAAGGAAGTATCGGACGCGCTTATTGATAATATCCTTGACATAGTAAACTCGTCATTAGATTCGGGGGTTTTCCCAGACTGTCTTAAGACTGCTGTAGTTAAACCCCTACTCAAGAAAAATAATCTTGACCCCTCTGCTTTTGAAAATTTTAGACCCATCTCTAACCTGCCCTTTTTAAGTAAAATTCTAGAGAAGGCAGTAATTATGCAGTTAAACGACCACTTAAGTAAACATGCTATTCTAGATAAATTTCAGTCAGGTTTTAGAACTAATCACAGTACAGAAACTGCACTCGTTAAAGTAGTAAATGACTTGCGATTGAATGCAGACAGAGGCCATTTATCTGTTCTCATCCTCCTCGATCTGAGTGCCGCGTTTGATACCATTGATCACAATATTCTTAGAAATCGCCTTAGTCAATGGGTGGGCCTCTCTGGTAATGTCTTAAATTGGTTTGAATCCTACCTGGCAGGGAGAAAATTCTTTGTTAATTGTGGTAATCACAACTCAAAGACGCATGATATTCTATATGGGGTTCCACAAGGCTCTATCCTGGGTCCGCTTCTTTTCTCAATCTATATGCTTCCGTTAGGTCAGATTATCTCAAGTTACAACGTGAGCTACCACAGCTATGCTGATGACACACAGCTGTACTTATCAGTAGCACCTGATGACACCGGCTCTCTCGAATCAATAACACAATGTCTTACTGGTATTTCTGAATGGATGAATAGTAATTTTCTCAAGTTAAATAAAGAGAAAACTGAAATTGTATTGATTGGCAAAAACGGATTAAGTGAGGTTATCAAAAATAATCTTGACGCATTAGGATTAGAAGTTAAGACCGAAGTAAAAAACTTAGGGGTAACCGTTGACTGTAACCTGAATTTTAAATCACATATTCTTCAGACCACTAGGACAGCATTTTTTCACTTAAGAAATATAGCAAAAGTTAGACCTCTTATATCATTGAAAGATGCTGAGAAATTAATTCACGCTTTTGTTTTTAGTCGATTAGATTACTGTAACGCACTCCTCTCAGGACTACCCAAAAAAGACATAAATCATTTGCAACGAGTGCAGAATGCAGCTGCTAGAATCCTAACTAGGAAAAGAAAATCCGAACACATCTCTCCAGTCTTAATGTCACTACACTGGTTACCTGTGTCTTTCAGAATTGACTTTAAAATTCTGCTTATAGTCTACAAAGCCTTAAATAATCTCGCTCCATCTTATATATCGGAATGTCTGACACCTTATATTCCAAATCGTAATCTTAGATCCTCAAATGAGTGTCTCCTTAGAATTCCAAAAGCTAAACTTAAAAGAAGTGGTGAGGCGGCCTTCTGCTGCTATGCACCTAAAATCTGGAATAGCCTGCCAATAGGAATTCGCCAGGCTAATACAGTGGAGCACTTTAAAACTCTGCTGAAAACACATTACTTTAACATGGCCTTTTCATAACTTCACTTTATCTTAATCCTGATACTCTGTATGTTCAATTCATTATAATAACTATTCATGGTGGCACTAAAATCCGTACTGACCCCTACTCTCTCTTCTGTTTCTTTTTCCGGTTTTTCTGTGGTGGCGGCCTGCGCCACCACCAACTTACTCAAAGCACCATGATGTCCCAGCATTGATGGACTAAAAGCCAGAAGTCCACGTGATCATCATCAAGTCCTTCCGTGAAAACCATAAATACAAAGAGGACTGTTTCATTTATGTTAGGTAGATTGCCCAGAGGGGACTGGGCGGTCTCATGGCCTGGAATCCCTGCAGATTTTATTTTTTTTCTCCGGCCGTCTGGAGTTTTTTTTTTGTTTTTTCTGTCCCCCCTGGCCATTGGACCTTACACTTATTCTATGTTAATTAATGTTGACTTATTTTATTTTCTTAATGTGTCTCTTATTTTTCTATTCTTCATTATGTAAAGCACTTTGAGCTACATTTTTTTGTATGAAAATGTGCTATATAAATAAATGTTGTTGTTGTTGTTGTTGTTCCCAGGCCAGCCGGGAGACATAGTCCCTCCAGCGTGTCCTGGGTCTTCCCCGGGGCCTCATCCCGATTGGACGTGCCCGGAACACCTCATCTGACTCTACTCTGAGCCCCTCCCGGATGACTGAGCTTCTCATCCTATCTTTCTAGGGAAAGCCCAGACTTCCTGCGGAGGAAACTCATTTCAGCCGCTTGTATTCGCAATATCGTTCTTTCGGTCACTACACATAACTCATGACCATAGGTGAGGGTAGGAATGTAGATCGACTGGTAAATTAAGAGCTTTGCCTTACAGCTCAACTCCTTTTTCACCATGACAGACTGATGCAGAGCCCGCATCACTGCAGACGCCATACCGATCTGCCTGTCGATCTCACGCTCCATTCTTCCCTCACTCGTGAACAAGACCCCAAGATACTTGTACTCCTCCACTTGGGGCAGGATCTCGCTCCCAACCCTGAGAGTGCACACCACCTTTTTCCGGCTGAGGACCATGGTCTCGGATTTGGAGGTGCTGATTCCCATTCCAGCCACTTCACACTCAGCTGCGAACCGATTCAGAGAGAGCTGAAGATCAAGGCCTGATGAAGCAAACAGGGCAACATCATCTGCAAAAAGCAGTGACCCAATCCTGAGTCCACCAAACTGGACCCCCTCAACACCCTGGCTGCGCCTAGAAATTCTGTCCATAAAAGTTATGAACAGAATCGGTGACAAAGGGCAGCCCTGGCGGAGTCCAACTCTCACTGGAAACGGGTTTGACTTACTCCTGGCAATGCAGACCAAGCTCTGACACCGGTTGTACAGGGACCGAACAGCCCTTATCAGGGGGTCCGGTACCCCATACTCCCGGAGCACCCCCCACAGGATTCCCTGAGGGACACGGTCGAATGCCTTTTCCAAGTCCACAAAACACATGTAGACTGGTTGGGCAAACTCCCATGCACCCTGCAGAACTCCGCTAAGGGTATACAGCTGGTCCACTGTTCTGTGACCAGGACGAAAACCACACTATTCCTCCTGAATCCGAGGTTAGACTATCCGACGGACCCTCCTCTCCAGAACCCCCGAATAGACTTTTCCAGGGAGGCTGAGAAGTGTGATCTCTCTGTAGTTGGAAAACACCCTCCGGTCCCCCTTCTTAAAGAGGGGGACCACTACCCCGGTCTACCAATCCAGAGGCACTGTCCCCAATGTCCATCCGATGTTGCAGAGGAGCCAAGACTGTCCTACAACATCCAGAGCTTTGAGAAACTCTGGGCGTATCTCATCCAACCCCGGGGCCCTGCCACCAAGGAGTTTTTTGACCATCTTGGTGACCTCAGTCCCAGAGATGGGGGAGCCCACCTCCGAGTCCCCAGGCTCTGCTTCCTCATTGGAAGGCATGTTAGTGGGATTGAGGAGGTCTTTGAAGTACTCCCCCCACCGACCCACAATGTCCCGAGTTGAGGTCAGCAGCGCACCATCCCCACCATATATGGTGTTGACACTGCACTGCTTCCCCCTCCTGAGACGCCGGACGGTGGACCAGAATCTCCTCGAAGCCGTTTGGAAGTCGTTCTCCATGGCCTCCCTAAACTCCTCCCATGCCCGAGTTTTTGCCTCAGCAACCACCAAAGCCACATTCCGCTTGGCCTGTCGGTACCTATCAGCTGCCTCTAGAGTCCCACAGGACAAAAGGGTCTGGTAGGATTCCTTCTTCAGCTTGACGGCATCCCTCACCACCAACGGGTTTGGGGATTGCCGCCACAACAGGCACTGACCACCTTACAGCCACAGCTCCAGTCAGCCACCTCAACAATAGAGGCACGGAACATGACCCATTCGGACTCAATGTCCCCCACCTCCCTCGGGACATGGTCGAAGTTCTGCCGGAGGTGGGAGTTTAAGCTACTTCTGACAAGGGACTCTGCCAGACGTTCCCAGCAGACCCTCACAACACATTTGGGCCTACCGGGCCTAACTGTCATCCTCCCCCACCATCGAAGCCAACCCACCACGCAGGTGGTGATCATTTGACAGCTCCGCCCCTCTTCACTCGAGTGTCCAAGACCTGTGGCTGCAAGTCCGATGACACGACCACAAAGTCAATCATCGAACTGAGGCCTAGGGTGTCCTGGTGCCAAGTGCACATATGAACACCCCTATGCTTGAACATGGTGTTCGTTATGGACAATCCATGACAAGCACAGAAGTCCAATAACAAAATACCACTCAGGTTCAGATCGGGGGGGCCATTCCTCCCAATTACACCCTTCCAGGTCTCACTGTCATTGCCCACGTGAGTATTGAAGTCTCCCAGCGGTACGAGGGAGTCCCCAGAAGGTATGCCCTCTGGCACCCCCTCCAGGGACTCCAAAAAGGGTGGGTACTCCAAACTGCTGTTTGGTGCATACGCACAAACAACAGTTAGGACCCGTCCCCCCACCCAAAGGCGGAGGGAGCCTACCCTCTCATCCACCGGGATAAACCCCAATGTACAGGCTCCAAGTCGGGGGGCAAAAAGTATGCCCACACCCTCTTGGCGCCTCTCACCGGGGGCAACTCCAGAGTGGTAGAGAGTTCAGCCTCTCTCAAGGAGATTGGTTCCAGAGTCCAAGCTGTACGTCGAGGTGAGCCCGACTATATCTAGCCGGAACCTCTCGACCTTGCGCACTAGCTCAGGCTCCTTCCCTTTCAGAGAGGTGACATTCTAACTCCCAAGAGCCAGCTTCTGTAGCCGAGGATCGGACTGCCAAGGTCCCTGCCTTCGGCCACCACCCAACTCACACTGCACCTGACCTCCTTGGGCCCTGCCATAGGTGGTGAGCCCATGGGAAGAGGGACCCACGTTGCCTCTTCGGGCTGTGCCCGGCCGAGCCCCATGGGTGCAGGATATATCCAGCATATATATCTTTTGCACATGTCCAAACCAACGCAATCTCACCTTAGCAAAGTTAGACAGTTCTCTAATAATGTGCATTAAATATATTGCCACAATAAACAAACAGTCAAACTGTACTAACAATTCAAATAATATAGAATTTTAATCAATATTTTTAATCAATGCATGATATAATTTTACAATTTAATACAATAGATGTATATATTGTACTATATATGTACTTATATGAAGTTATAACAATGAACTATTAAACATAAAGGTAAGAACTGAATGTAACTAAAGGGTTAACTAAATGTTGTTTTAAGCCTAGGCTGTAGCCTTAGATTAGAGGAGCCTCCACGATAGTTGCTAAGGGTAAAATGAAGTAGGCGAGTAACAAACACTCCTCTAGAAAGTGGAAATAAACTAATGGGAAAGCCCAAACACCCATCCTATGAAGCACTGCTAAAATCATTAGAAGAGTCCGCAGATTACCCCTATTTACAAGGTAATATTCAGTGTAATCGGAGAGTCAAAAGGAGTCAGAAAATACTGGTGACACTCATTGATTGGATGCACGTGATGTATTAGATTAGGCAATGTAATAGAAAAGCATAAAAGCAGATGAATTGTTTTATTGATTACTCACGCTATGGATTAAGACATTTGTGCATACCTGTATACAAATAAAGAACTGTTCTGCATTTTCATCTGGTGTCCATGAATGAATTCTTTGAAAACAGAGGAAGGTTTTTCCACTACATGAGTTATGAAAAGAGAGAAACATTACGTTTGTATGTGCATTTACTGCAGTTTTGTAAGCATTGCTACTGTAACATAATTTGTAGCCACTTTCACTGAGTTTTTTCACCTGAGTTTTCTGAACCTTGTTAAGTACCTGATTCTAAATGAATGGTTAACTTAAAAGAGAACCCAAAGTAAATTTTCATTTTCTTTAGAGAATATTCAAAAATAATTTGGCTACAGTGGACCAATTAAAAGAATGAGTAATTTTTATAAGGATGGTAAGGGGCAATATATTTGAACAAAACATTTTTAATAATCTTTTATAGTAATAATCAAAGGAGGTAAAGAATTGCATACTTATTTTTACTGACTTAGATGAGTATAACAGCTGCCTCAGCTTTACCTATAATTCATATAACTATATATAACATAACTATAATTTCATTCCCAAAAATATTCCTGCGAAATTTAGTACCAAAAATAAACCAAATTATCTAGGCAACAAAATTTACATTTTTTTCATTGTTGGATATAAAATGCTTTCTAAAATATATTTGGTGATTTCTCTGTCATGCATGCTGAAAATGTTCCTATACATTTTTTCAGCAATGTGGATGTATTTTAATAATCCGGAAACATACCGTGATCATTTGTAAAAATAACAAATGAACATTTGCTTTGTGTCTACTGGATTTTTATGTTTTTTTTAATAGTAGAATTCAAATACCTGAACTCATATTCTGAAAAAACAGGGGTCATAAGAGAGTAACATTACTTAGTAGTAGTATGAGCCAAGCATGGGTCAAATCAAGAGTCTGTTTCAGAGAGTAGTAGTAGTGTAAAATCTGATTAAAGTAAATCAGGATTATTAGAAATCTGGCTAACCTGCCAGTTCAAGAATAAAAGATTTCAGCTCAGTTACTGGGGCCACCAGTGCTCTTAACCTAACCTGCAAAAAGCAGATTTAACATGAAGGATTAATGGTTTGAGGTTGTAATGAGTAAGGAACAGAGCATCAAGTCATGACTGTCCTGTCAGAAATGTTACTGTTTCCATAATGAACCCCAGCTTGTCTTTGACTTTTCTTTTTGTCTTCTCCTGATCCAAATTTCAACTGTTCTTTTTAGAACAATCCTGCCTTTTTGCTATCCGGACAGCATGCAAATTTCTGCAGGATTTTGATTCAATTCAAGGAATCAGTTAATTCAGCACCCTACTTGGTGCCTCAATTAGTTGGCAGTGGGAAACTGCTAGGAGTGGACTTGGCCAGCAAGAAGGTCCCATCCATTTCTCTTGTATATAGGATTTGGAATAATTAATTTGGGCTAGTTGGGATTTTAGGTGTAACATAATTAAGTTAGGAACCTCAGACTCTTGGAGATTATGTTGATTTGGTTGATCCATAATTTATTATAATTTCCTGTGAATGCCATTAGAACCCTGGCTTTTTGTTTGCTAGGTCCAGTGGTGTAACCAGGTTTTGGGCATGTACAGTAGGTGGGTCAGGTTTCCTTTGGAGATTTAAATGTATGCATGTCCCAGGCTTGTTTTTTTTCTTTTTCTATTGATATTAAAAAATTAACACAATTACTTAAGACTTTGGTTATGTTATGCTTTAGAGCAACGAACAATAAAATGCCCAAGTTGAACATACATTTATATTTCTCACATTTATCATATACCATAAGAAACAGATTAATTTAAAATATTTCTAAATGTAGTTCTATTCTTTATTCTTTTACACTGTTTCCCCAATAAGACTATTTGTATTCCTTGTATACCTGTTTATTTTCTGCATTTATTTAAAAATGTATTTCACAAAGAGAAGAAATTGAGTAAATGAAAAAGAATTAAAAAAGCAAATGTTTATAATGACAAGGTCAGGGCATCTTTTCATGATAAATTTAACAATTTCTTAACAGTTGCATGAAAATGGTCTAATATCATGACATTCATGTTTTTTGGTTGCGCTAATGTTTTTGGCATTCATTGTGAATTGAAAATTGGTACTGTATGTATTGTCTATTATACATAGTCTATTTTAATGCAAGCAACAAATAAATATGTGGTGTTATAACACTCAAATTAGAAATCATTCCCTGTTTAAATGACAAGGAATGATTTTATCTAGTACTGGGGCCATTGGCAACCTAGAGGAATATGGCATTTGCATAGCAATGTCAGTCCACTTCATTGCTCTTTTGACCTCTCCACAGTATGAGCCTGGCAGGAGACCAGGCACATTTTAAATTTAATTTGAGCTCCTGTTGCCAAGTTCATACAAGGGCTAAATTCAGGTGAAGGGAAGGACATACTGGTGAAAGCAAGTAAACATCATGCAGAGAGAACATGGCACTTCAACAGCAAAAATCACAAGACTAGGGACTTTGTGTTATGTCTGCTTGCTGTCTTATACATTGACTAATACAAGAAACAGTATATCACATTGTGGTACTGCAGTAATTGTAATACAGTGTGTGTGTCAAGAACCTCAGAGTAAAAGTATTCAAATAGCTCAACAAATAACTCTTTTCTTTTTACAATCATACTAAAGTGCTCGATATCATTGTTTTGCCTATAACTAAGAATACTATATTAAGAATATCATTTCAAATATGTAGGTGACAGTACTAAAATAAAAGTTATAAAAACAAATGAGGATTTCTAAGAAGCAGATAAAAGCTGGTAACTAATGATATTTGCATAATCGTATGCCCTTTCACAAATGACTGCAATTCTGCTGATGCTGGCATTTATCCTAATATCACAGATTCATTTTATTACATGTTAAATCCAAATTAAATACAAAGCTAATTATTTTACAATTAAAAGAAACATAAGGAAGTAAAAAAATGAAATAATTTATGTAATTTAAAATTTTTAATCAATCCACTAAAGAAACACTCACAGTCTATGTTTAATTTATTCTTTGTTAAACAAAATGCCTACAACATGATATTTATCATAGCAGCAATTTTGTGTTAAATAAAATCTAAATAACAGTATGCTTCAGCATTCTAAATTTAAAAAATGACGAATAAGTGCCAACAAAATGAACTTACCTTGATTGGCCATATGGCTGTTTTCTGTAAAGAGGTCCCCCTATGTTTTAAATGTCATTACAACTTCCAAAGAAAGTGAACTGTGGATTTTTGGTGTTATAATTGTATGAATGTAGTTATCAATTGCAGACCTTTAAATGTAAGTCATGCTAGACAGCCCAGTTAATATTTAAGTAACTGGGTGACCTTTTTCAGTTAATTTTCACCTTTTTCTTGTTTACTACTTCGTGCCATTTAACAGTATAATAAAAGCAGAGCTTTTTCTACTTCTTATCAATGTGTCACTGGAGAATTCATAACAAACCACAAAAACACCCTTTTGAAGGACTTTCCAATTTGGTTTTGAAAAGTCCTTGTTTCCTTTAATCTAGAAGAAGTACTCAGCATGCAAATATCCAAAAAATGCAAAGTTGATAAGATAGGAGATTTAATATGGAAATAAATTAACTGAAAAGAAGAGAAAAATATATAGAGAGAGCTACTCGTTCATTAAGTAAGAGGGGTGTAGCACAAATCAAATGGTGTGTCAGATCCTCCAGTAAAGCACCTCTCAGGAGGTACTTTTTGCCGTGAGCTCAATCTGTTACAGTGCCCCTAGATAGTTTCTAATTATTTTGAACTTGATATGTGTGATGCAACATGCTGAATAGAATGCTTTCTGCTCTGTGCTACAGCCTTTCTTAATATTCCTCCTACACAGCTGTTACCATTCTACAGTTTTGTACTTATTTCCAAAAAAAAAAAATGAAATACTTTATTGGTGCAGCCAAGCATTACAAATATTATAATGAATCTACCTAGTGCTTGCTTATCATCAAACTTTTTTTTTTTTCCTCATTGTTGCAGATGAGGGTCAGGTGGAGACCACTGTCCCAGTCCTGAGGCACTGTCCCCACCTTCCATGCAAACTGAAGAGGCATACTGGCCAAAACAATCCACAACATTCAAGGTCTGTAGGATTTCTGGTTGGATCTCATCCATCTCTGTGGTTGTGCCACAGTAGAACTTTTTAATCAACACAGTGTCCTTAAATAGATCCAAACCCAACCAATGCTGATCGTAGTGAAACCTCCACTGACAGCATATCCAATGAGTTTAGGAGTTTTCCTAAAATGTGTTCCTCGTCATTCTTGATGAACATCATCTAAACAGTATCCCTTCTGCTTTTCCAAACTTCTCAAAAGGCTTGCCTTCTTTGAGGCCATCTAAAAGTTATTTCACATGGCTTTATCAAATTTCAACGTGCCAATTAGCACAACTGTGAGTTCAGGCACATCTTAAAACCTTTAACTCGATCCCTCTCTTACTGCTGATTTTCACAAATGGTGTCTTTTTAGCACAAATCCTTATACAGTAGCTACCTCTACTATTGAATGTCTGGAGAAAAGTCCTTTCAGACTTTTCTCCGTGACCGTGGCCACTTCCAAGATGCACACCTTCACAGATGGGAGATTAACTCATTATAAACAGAGACATCTGATAGCAATTTCCAACAGACTCTCACTACCTGTTTGGTTAATCCCAATCCTTGAGTCAGCTGACAGCTGAACATCTCTCTTTGTGTGAATATTTAGAACAGTCTCAGATCAAATGACAGGATGACAAAGACAATTATTGAACTCTGGCCCAAGATACTCTGGTACTAGGGACACTTATCAGTGTTTTTCTCTTCAAGAATTGTGTTTGTTATAGGCAATAACTAACAGAGAAATCCAGGGATTCAGTTCACCTTTACCAAATCCCCTGGTGTACTTTAGAGAAGGCACATCTCATCCGGCCTAAAGAATGTTGATTAAACAATTCCCTAAGTAGAATCAGGTTAGGAGCATTAAGAACCTTGCCTGCTGTTTTCTAAAAGACATTCTTTGCTATATCTTTCTGGTTTCCCTTCCACTTTCTACATGTATCATTATTAAACCTTCAGGAACACTTTTATTGCTTCTGTCTTATGGCAACTGGAATTGCAACTTCTTAGTATATCATGAAAACTAAAACCTTTAAATGATGCTTCATATCTCTTTAAACAGTTTCTTAATTTCCACAAGGGGAAGATTTGTTTTTGACACTTTCCTTTTTTCTGAATGCTGTTAGAAATCTGTCTGTAGTCTGAGGAAGAAGAGATGAAGTTCTACTGAACTTTCACCTGAGCTGAAAGATGGTTACGCTGCAAAGAAGAATCTAATGTGAGTTCTGTTGTATTGCTGTATTTCATCTGTCAAACTTTTCTTTTTTTAGATTTCCCTTAATTGCTTTTAAACAATTCCCATGCAGTTTCCAAACATATGGTTATATATCCTACATCCAGATACATCACAGAGTTCTGTTTATGAAGTTTATGAGGCATTTATTTTTAATTTCTTTAACAAAAAGATAAAAAATACTTTTCCTTATTTCAAGTCATTAAAGAAGATCACCCAAATAACAGATACAGCTAAAACCTATGTGCTATATTGTTAATTAAGCAAAATATTTGTATTATTTATTGCACTGTAATAGACTGCCATTGTGTCCAGTGGTGGTTTTCATCTTGCATCCAGTGCTGCCTTGTCTTATTAAACTGTTTCATCCATTCTGAACGTGTTAGATCTCATGCATTAAATCCTGTATACATGCTCACTTTTTTATTTGATTTAGCTGTGAAGGTTTATTGAACATTTACAAATACAAATGATTTTTTTTAATATGCTTTGGTTATTTGGTTCAGTTCTTATTATAATTGTTGTGCTGGAGTTGCCTTTTTTAGGCTTACTAAAGAAGGCTTGATCTTTTACAGAATATTTTAGGTTGACTTTCAATGATGGCAGTGCCATGGTCCAGGGTCAATAAAATACCCTGTGCATGACAATGGGAGTGAGGTCATTTATACTATGTCTTTGTCAAACCCTTTGTGAATATTCTTAAAATGTACAGGAATGTGGTGTTTTAAAAACGTCATACACCGTTTTATTTCGGTAAATCTCCTATAAAGTGCAACTACTATACATCTTGCATTGTACTATTGAGGAAGGATCTGTAGTATTTATATTGTTTGAGTTCTTTTGGACATCTGTGATGCCCTGTTTAGTCAGTAGTCTTGGGCACAACTTTTTAATTCAGAACATCAGTAGTCATGTACCAAAATGGATCAGGGTAAATTAAGGGAGAATTGCCAGAATTCCATTGCAGAAGTAAAGCAGAAATGTACTTTAAAATGTATAATTAAACTGCCAATATTGAATAAATTAAATCAGTAAATAGTTTTTCTTTAAAAGTAATATCTGTGGGTGTTCAAAGCATTAATGAAAAAGTGAATCCAAATAAATAAATACATCAGAAATTCAATAATTTATCCATAATGAATTCTCATTTATTTTCCCATCAAGACCCAGGGACTAATGTTAATCAGTAAATTTTGCCAGAGTGTTATTTGTAGCGAATTTGCTGCATTTGCCCTTGTTTGTTCAATTACTTACTGATAATTTACTGATTTTTTTTTTTTGGTAATTCTTTGTGAGGCCAGCGTGTCGTACTCCATAGTTTTAACAGCCAAAACTAAAAGGACCACCAAGGGGTATATAGTGCTGATTATTTGCTTTGCAGAATATTGAGGACGAGTTATCTGTTGTTGTAGCCAAAGTCCAAGTTCCACATCAACATAAGAGAAGGAGACACGTGCCCTAAGCATGCATACTAATTAGCCATGTGCAGATATAATACAAACTTTGAAGGAGCCGGATCACTCCCAAACAGAGGAGAGTCTATGAAATAATAATAATAATAATAATAATGAAAGATTTATTACTATGTACAAGACGTTTCTGTCTTTTTGACAGAATAAAAATTGCAACGCATCAGTAGACAGTTTACAGAGCCTTCAGTGCGACTTCAAAAAATAGAACTAGCCTGCAGTTTCAATCATGACACGCCACTTTGAATTTTCTGCCTTTAAAAGACCTACATGTTTTTTCTGACTTTTAACTACAATTTCAGCATTTCCACTTTGTTTTGATGATATCTATGATTGCGCGTCCCTGACTGTGTACTTTCTTCTTTGAAATCACAGAGGCATGGAGGTGCAGTGGTTGACACTGCTGCTGCACAGCTGAGGTCACGTTTTTGGCCACAATATTCAGTCCAGTATAGTTTGCTGACATTTCCCTAGCCTTCAGGGACACTTTAAAGATGACTACATCATTATAACCTGGTCAAATCTAGTTAATTTAGTCCTTCCCCATTGACATTACTGCAAACTGCTCATCACTGGATGTGACAATGTGCCATGCTTAAAAGCCAATAAAATCAGTTAATAAATAAAACTTTTAACACACTTCTGGACTCAACCTATAACAAAATGCCTTATGAGTTTTCATTTTGCTCTGTGTGATAGTTTTAAAGGCTACTGCTTCTACGCTTTGGAACTAAGGCCTGAGTTTTTCTTCTATGTGGTATAGTAACAAATTATCTTTGATAAAAATTTCAATTTTGGAAATTTTTGTTCTAAGCAAGGGTGACACCCAGAGATCCATAATCACTACTTTTATATAAGAATAGTATTCGACTGGAATATGGCAGATTATACTATTATGATCCTTAGAATGATGTCTGGAAATAACTTGCTTCTCATAGGGTTCTCCATAGCTAAATATTATAAATACTCAAAACCATTACTGTTTAAGCAGACCAGTAGTATTAAATGCAAGCTAATATAGTTCATATACAAACCAATAACAAAAGTACCTGAACCAGTAATATACAAGTGCAAATTACTTGTTTCACATAATGGAATAGTGAAATGGGGGGACAGGTAAAAAAAATGCAAATCTAACCCAATCCAATACAAAAATTGTTTTGTAGGGGTCCTTAATAAATCAAAAAGTGGAGTTAAACAAACTAAAAGCTCTTAATTAAAATTGAATTAAAATGTCTAGATTATCTGTGAAAAGGTAAAAAAGCCATGTAACCATTCCAGTAAGTGTCCTTTTTTCCACGAAGATCTAGATATTGAAAGTACAATTTGTGTTTTTCTTATTGGATTTTTAAAAACCAATTTTTCTTTTCCTTCACTACAACCCATTTACAGAATAAATAAAGAAGAAAGCTACATCCTGTAGAGTACTTCTTATTGAATTAACCCAGCAGTTACATACTTTCAGCATTTTATAGGTATTATTAGTAGTATGACCTTATAAGCAGTCAGACAGCATCCCAGCAGATACAGCAGAATCTTGTTAGGTGGCTGGTTTTTGAACATTACAGTTTACATTTTAAGAATGCAGTATACTCTAAACAACTCAAATAAAAGACGTTAACTGCAACTGATATACAAAGAATCATAAAATAGTCAGCCCTTTAAAATCTGTATTGTACTTAGTTGTGTTTCTTTTAATTTTCTTATTGGTGTTACACTATCACTGAAACAAGATGCTGGCATTTAAGATGGCCAAAATATCAAAGCTGTTCCTAAATCCTTAAACATGAATCTTTTCTATAATAGTTTTTCTACGTTGTTTTTTATTTTATTTTATTAATATAAGTTTGGTCTTGCTACACTTAGCCTGTCAATATTTCTTTGTTTTTTGTTTTGAAGTTTCTAATTTTAATGAAAATGTCTATCATCCCTGTGAATGAATAAAGAATCCCATCCTGGTTTTAGCAGCAGCTAATGTAATCAAGTTAGGCTAAAGTGATGTCCCAGTGCATATTTTGCTTTGTTTTCTTAATTATCTAGACAGAAGATTTGGATATTCATTGAAACAACATATTTTGATTGTGGAGTTGTAAGATCTAGGATGCATCTTCAGGTTAACATGCAAGTGATTTGGGGAGCAATGCTGATGCTTATGTGAGTTGCACAATTAAATAGTTTGAAAACAATGGGTGTATTTCTGGCTTTTTGAGCAATGCACTGAAACCCAGAAATCCTTGTGTCCATACAACAAAGATGGCAGCCAACACTGTGGATCATATGAAATGAAGACCTAATAGGTCAACACAGTGATTATCACAAAATCAAAGAATGTCACAAACATCAGGTCGGTACGCCATGGGATGTGAACTACTTTTTCATGTGTGCGTAGTCCGCTTCTTTCATCCATCTTCATTGTCATTGTTTTTAAATCAGTATGTGCTGCACCCTTCACTGCAATTTTAAAAGATAAGTTATAGTTAAAAGTTACTGTTGATGGTCATATTTAAACATATTTCATGTTTTAGTTTCACTTTTTTGCCTCAAATTAGTAAAAATAATTAACAAAACTATGTTACAATGTATTGCATGTCAATCAACTATGCAACATTTGATTGGTCCTGTATTCTTACACACTTCAACATGTGATAAATTACTTGTCTGTGGATTTTTTAGTTAAACTGCATGCTTCAGACTCTCAATTAATCCACTTTCCTAATGATAAGACTTAACCAGCATTTTAGAACTTCAGAAACACACCAAAAGAAGGAAATATATTTTTGTATCTGTCCTAGTGTCTATATAAGCACAGGGAATTCCAGTTTCTGTATTACATCTTGTCTGAAAAATGGGCCTGAGTTGCCTCGAAACCTTCCATATTGTAATCTTTCTAGTTAGCCAATAAAATGTGTAATTTTGCTTAACTTCTCACTGAATAAAGCAAGAAAGAAAAGAAGAAAAATATAATAAATGCAGCTCATCTATTTTGGAATAAAGCAATTCAATCATAAAGTGTTTTAAGAAGGTAACGGCAATAGATCTCATATTTATCCGTCTAACTAGAAATAATATCAAGATCAAGAATGCCCCATGTTGGTACTCTACTGTATTGTTTCATAACCATATACTATCAGTTTGTGTGTAAACTATATTGATTTGCACTTGTACATCACTGGTTTAGGCACATTTGTTACTGTTTTGTGAGTGAACTGCATCAGTTTGCATATGAACTATACTGGCTTCCATTCATATACTGCTGGTGTGCTTACACAACAATGGTTTTGTGTATACACTATATTGTTTTCATGCATAACCTTTACTGGTTTCATGTGGGTAATATATCAATTTCATTTAATAACTTTATCAGTTAAAATTCCACTTAAATTTAACAAAGGAATCTGCCTTGTCATAAAACTTTGAAAATTAATGTGGTGTAATGTGATGTAACTCTTTTGTATCCAGATAGGTCTTTAAAATGGGTAATATTTATTTTTTCAAATAATGGATCAGTTTGTTAATGTACAAGTTGTAGAATATTTTGTCTTGTCACAGGAAAAAATAATACGCATGCAAAAGCTGTGTGAATAAGTAACTGGCTGCAAGTAAATGTGTAGCTAGGAGTGAATAAGAAAAACAGCCAAATACATACCTTACTTCAGCTTCATATTTATTTCATGCTTACGGGCAAATACGGTTAAAGAAATAATAATTACCCCAAAGCCCCTTCACAGACTATGTGAGAAAAGGCAAAACGTTAACTGTTTTATCCTGTATCTCTCTGCCCACTCATTGAAGTGACTCAATCAGCTCTTTAGTTACTTTTTCCTGCCCCTCCCATTGCTGCTGAAGATCATGTGAACAACCAATATAGTTTGTACACAGAACTGATATACTTCACACATAAAGCTCCAACAGAGTGTATCTGTAAAACCAATGTATTTTTTACACCAAGCCGATATAGTACACACATGAAACCAGTACAAAACTAACATGTAATTGATCTGATGCATTCACAAATCCAATAAAGTTCATACGTGAAACCGATATATTACCCAGATGAAATCAGGATAAACATGAATAAAGCTAATATAGTGCTTACATAAAACCATTGCTATGTAAGGAGAGCAGCATATGAACACAAGCAAATATAGTTCATAAACCAATAGTAAACACACATGAACCAGTGATATACAAGTGCAAATTGATATAGTTCATACACAAACCGATGATATTTGGACACAAATCAATACACTTCATTTGAATGTGTGAACCAGTATTCTATGATTGCAAACCAATAAAGAATGCGCGCAAACTGATAGTAAACCAATAGATTACACACACAAATATATGATTTATGGCCTGTTTGTGTCCTCATAGTTATCACCCCATGGTATTTTCACCTGGAGGTCAATACAGTATGAATTATTCAGGTTTAATATCCAGTAGAAGGATTCATTTTTATTCAAAACATTAAAAAAATTAATGATAGTTAGAAGAAAGATTTAAGGGTGTAAAGAAATCCAAACTTTGAGTGGAGATGAAAGGTATTAGGCATAAAACTGTAAGCAAAAAAAAAAGCCATAAATGAGTCAGCCTCATTAAAATTGTGACCCCAAGTAAAATTACGGTTATTTTAAGTCTTAAATGTGACTACAGTTGTTTGTAATTGCACTTTTAAACATTAGGAAATGTGTCTAATCAGAATTACAATAACCAACATTTTTATATAGTACAGCACCTTCCTAAAATCATCTGCAACTGCTATTTTAAAGTTTACTGCAAGTAATCTTTACTGATAAGCTGTCAAGAAGAAACCGGTTTGGAAAAGTACTAAATGGTGAAAATGAAACACATCTGTTTGACCAAAATGATTTAATAATGTTCTTATAACTCTGCGCTTGATCTGTTTGAACATTATAACAAATAAATATTATACACATCATACCAATCCTGCATCTTTGAAATAATCTTAGTAGCATATGCAAAATGCTGATATGGGATTAAAAGACAGAATAATTTCATTGAAAAATTAATAAACACATCTACTTTACTGTATATGATCCTTAGATGCATTTTATTTTATTTATAAATTTCTCAGTATGTACTATCAGACAGATATATTTATAAAAAAGCCTGCACACTAGACTGAATTAATTGAATTTTTTATTCGATGCATGTTTGAGGAATCTGAAGAAAGTCACTATAAAGATTTTTCCTTGAAAACAAAACAAGTTATTCTTTTTAGACGTGTTTGCATGTAATTCAAGTAGGACCTATTGTTATACCAATGTCTGCCTGACTGTCACAAGAAACAACTCTGCCCCAACTGAAACAAATTTGTTGAAATGTGGCACAGTTATTTTTCAAGGAAATTTATCAAGGCAGATTTTTATTAAGATATTTCAAACAGATTGTGCTGTACAAAGTTTTGATATTTTAAAATCTCCCATTAAAAAGCACTGGAAAATGTGTAAACCCATCTCTGTCTTGACACAGGGAATCATTCTGTGTAACTTCATCTATGAATTAGTTTAAAAATCACAACCATTATTCTAAATAAATTTGTGTACATACCAGAACACAGCATCTAGTATCTGCTGACAAGTGTCTGGCTTCCATAAGGGGCATCAGGCAGAGAAAAAAATGTAAGTATGATATCTGCAGGTGTAGGGCTGGCCGACTGTGCAGGCCCAAATCTGCTAACATCTAAGTGAATTAGCTGATTGTGCAAATAAAATATAAACAAGATCAAAGTAAGACAAGTACTACTTAAAATATGAAAAGGTCAATTTCACAGACAAGCAGAAAATTGGACACCCGATGACTGGTTGTGGATACGCTATAAAGGAAGGAAAAACATGAGGTTGGCAGCTGTACAGACAAACAGAAGCGGAGTCTTTTGTGTATTTGACTTCTCAAAGAAAAAAATGACACCTTGCAGTACAAATAAATGGAAAAAATCAAAACAGTTGTTTGGTTCCTGAAGATCATCTTCACCTTATTCAGTTGTGACAATCCAATGTGTTGGACTGTCACCTTTTCCAAGTTTTGTATTTCTCCACTCAAATATTCAGCATTTTTCTCAAGCTGCCCAATTCCCCATATGTCTTAGCTTCTGTTTATCTGAGCAGTTGTCAGACTATTGGCCAAACTATCATTTGTACTTTTTGATTTGTTTCCATCATGTCAGTGAAGCTGCCCAATTCACAACTGATCATCGGCTCTTTTCTTTTTCTCTGCACAGTTGGTCATTCCACCTGCTTTGTGTCTTACTTCACCTTGACTGTTTTAAATATCTGTTTTTAATCTGGTTTAAATACCCTACTTTGTAGTTTATCATCACCTAGTGTTTTATTTCTGTTGATCCTAATATTTGATTCTAACTACAATAAATTTACATTTGAATAAATTCTGACTGTTACCTTTGTTTTGTTTTTTTTGGATGACAAATCTTCTTTAGCACTTAGCAACCAAGATTCTGCCAATTTAAATTATCAGGGGTCTTTTGAGCATAAAATAATTTTGTTTGTATATATTTTATTATTTCTGTTTGTCTACTTAAATCATGATGAATATGAAACACAATAAAACACCTCTATATTTGAATAATAAGCTATCGCTGTATGCAACTTCAGTTTACAGAAATAATTGCAATTTAATGGCAGTTACCTATAAAGTGTAATAACTAATCTATACTAATAAATGGCAAAGCCCTCACTGACTCACTCACTCACTGACTGACTGACTGACTGACTCATCACTAATTCTCCAACTTCCCGTGTAGGTAGAAGGCTGAAATTTGGCAGGCTTATTCCTTACAGCTTCCTTACAAAAGTTGGGCAGGTTTCATTTCGAAATTCTACGCGTAATGGTCATAACTGGAAGCTGTTTTTCTCCATTTACTGTAATGGGAGATGAGCTTGAAACCCGTGGGGGCGGAGTTTGACATCATCACGCCTCCCACGTAATCACGCAGTACGTAGAAAACCAGGAAGAGCCCCAAAAAGCGCTGAAGAAAACATGCATTATATAATTGAGAAGGTAGCGAAACAATAAGAAGCGAGCGAGTGATATATACAACCATATTCATGAGTTCTGCTACTTCGGAAACAAAGCACAGTGTAAACCTACACTTTAAATTAAGTTCATAGACAGGCTGCCGCTGGCGTTTGTAATTTAGTGCCTGCCCATATAAGGCCGTCCGTCAGCGGCAATCCAATAGCAAACTGCCACGGGTAAATATTCACGGGTGAAGGACTGTGCTTATGCAGAGGAAGATGACATAGTCAGGGTGGTGTTTGGCACAAACTCAGCGAAACTGCGAGAGAAAGTTTTAAGTACCGGGACTTCGGTAGCATTAGATACAGCCATGGACATAGCACGACATGGCAACAGCACAGCTGGGAA
>JANRMT010062854.1:74743119-74787152 GCA_026402145.1 Polypterus bichir lapradei | reverse complement strand
AGAATTACTCGTCCATTTTAGCCTTCAAATCATTTGCATGATAGAAAAGGAAAGAAAATCTAGGATATGAGAATGACCTGACATAGCAGAGTTAATTTAATTTCATAGCTTGTTAGTGCTTTATTGGCAAGAATTGCTTTCTAATTAAGCAACCAGATCAGAACAAAAACCTGCAGCCACTGCGGCTCTCCAGGACTGGGATTGAGGACCCCTGCCCTAGGTTAAAGGGTCTCTAGAAGCCCACCTATTTAAACTCTGTTGGTTTAAACAAACTTTTCACTTTTGTAAGACTGCTGTACAACCACATAACTGGAAGCATCTCCTGCAATGCTGATTGAAACAGATAACTGAACAGGGTTCACTTATGATTATGCCATTGTTCTGATCCTTTTCATCTTGAAAGTTTTTCTAAATCTATCCTCTGTCTGCTCTTCCTGTATTAGAAACAGTGAAAACTGGTTTCACTTGAAATTCTTTAACCAACTCTGCCTCGGCACAAAACACACTTGATGTCCAACACGCTGATGTATGTACCATTTTTGTTTTGTCTGCAGAACTACATACTTCTCAGAACCTAGGACTGTTCTTCAACACTAAGAAACCCAAGATCCTTAAACAAGAAATTAAGGTAAATGTGCCCCAGCAATCACCATCTCTGAAGAAAAGCTGTAAGCTGTTGACTACTTTCCAGATTTCAGTGGACCAACGCTATCTTTAGTTAACCATCTAAAAGAAAACTCAGCATTGCACTGGACAGTCTAACATTTATTTCAGAAAACTAGGCTGTTTGGTCTTTAGAGCTGCTACCTCAAGATGGATACCAAGTTAATAATCAATATGTATGTTTGTATCACTACTTCTTCATAGTTGTGACACCAGTAAAGAGGGTAAAGGAGATTTTGGAATGAAAATTCAGGTGGAGCTACACTGATCTGGGAGAGACATGCCACAAAGGTGTCCTTTATGAGAAGGGATCCAGAGAAGCTGACCATAACAAGGGAATCTGTGTGTTTGAGTGTGTTTTATTGAGAGAGAGAGAGAGAGAGAGAGAGAGAGATGATCAAGCTCTTAAAGTCCAGAAGTTACATAATCCATTCTTCAGTTTAAATCTATTGGCCCTGGTACATGGCCATCAGCCAGTCATGAATAGGTTACTGGCTGGGATTGGCTCATGCAGCTAAGGAAAGTGAGTGCAGATTGTGTTGCCTCTGACTTCTATTGAGCAGAGTGTGAATCTGCAGGCAATGGATCCAGGAGAGATGAGACCATTGGAGTAATGTGGAAGGTCAGAGCAGTGGCAGCAGTTTTGGAGAGCAGCCAAAGAAGCAGATGGAATCCAGTACGCCTTGCTTGAGAGAGACTGCATTTCATAATGTATTAGGCTTCTAGCACCACTGATCAAAAATTTTAGATCTATTAAATATTTTGTCATAAGTAATTAGTATGCTTCATGATAGTGATAAGATAATTACTCCAAAATAATGAGAAGTAAAAGTTCATGGATCCTTTAAATTTCATCACAAATGGATTGTTCACTATGGCTCTAGACTTCAAACCCCAATGTGGAATTGACAAGTTCTGGCTGCCTATTTGCAAACATGAGCAAACATATGCCTAGAACATTACGTGATCGAATATTCTTCATCAGCAGCCCAGAAACAGGCTAATGGTGCCAAGCAGAAGGAATATTTTATATACTCCACAAATAAATATTTTTGTAGATTGGAGTATACCATATAAAATGAAAAAAAATGATTATGATGATTAAGTTGAGTTGGTTATAAGCATTTTAACAATACGTCAAATTATTGTGACAAGTTTATTACTTACTAGCACAATACCCGCGCTTCGCAGCGTAGCAGTAGTGTGTTAAAGAAGTTATGAAAAAAAAGGTAACATTTTAAAAATAACATAACGTGATTGTCAATGTAAATGTCATAGGCTTACTTTAGTATTGAGAATGATGAGTATGATTGTAAATGTTGTGTATGAGAAATACACATTTTTAGGATGTAAGGATCTCTTTGTAAACAACGCTTGCAGTTCTGCCCTCAGGCTGGAAAATGTCTGCTGAGCTTACTCTTGAGCATACAATGTACAGTTGGCCATGTGAGATGCAATCTTGTGACAAGTCAATGCGACCTTTTTTAGAGTCTGGCCCTGTGACTTATTTATTGTCATAGCAAAGCAGACCGTTACTGGAAATTGGAGGCGTTTGAATTGGAATGGGAGGTCAGAGGGTATGAGAGGGATGCAAGGAATAAATACAGTCTTCTATGAGCCTGTTTCAGTGAAGACAGTTGCCTCAATGAGGTTCTTGTGCAGAGATTTGATCTAAAGCCTGGTGCCATTACAAAGTTTTGGTGGTTGTAAGATTTGTAGTAAAGCGGTGGAGTAAAAGAAAAGGCTGGAGTCACCAGCAGGCAGACGTGAAGCAAGGCAAACAATAACAGGCTTGAAGCGGTGGAGTAAAGAATAAGGTGACAGTGATCACGAACAGCTGAGGACAGTAAGGAAGCGAGTGAGGAGCACATGAGGATGTCATTAATGTATATAGGCAGGGAGCCAACCACGTGGTATGTGTGTGGATAGCAGCCGTGTCAAAAAAGAAAGGGGGACCAGGGTGGCCCTTGTGTGTGAAATAAACCCTCTTTTAATGGAAATAAGGAATGAAACCGCCAAAAGGAGAGCTCAGTTCCTAAATTTCCTTATGGAGTAATGGTGAGAACCGCCAAAAAGAAGACGTTATTTTCAAAAGTTCATTACGGGGCACAACACGAAATGAAACATACTTAATGTTTGTAAGTACAGTGTAAAGGATGAGCATGGGAAAATAGGAAGTAGCAGAAATAGTAAGGAGGGGTTTCCCCTCTCTATATATACAGTTTAGGGGGTTTCCCCAGCTTGGGTGTTGTAATAGGACATGAAACATACCTGACTTTTATAAGTACACTGCAAGGAATGAGCACGCAAAATTTCAGCTTCCTACATATATGGAAAGTGGGAGAATTAGTGATGAGTCAGTGAGGGCTTTGCCTTTTATATGTGTAGATAGCAAAACACCTGCGCTTCGCAGTAGTGTGTTAAAGAAGTTATGAAAAAGAAAAGGAAACATTTTAAAAATAACATAACCAGTGGTAAAGCAAGGAAGACTCCGTAATAAGGACAGTTGGGTGCACGTAGAAGGGGTGCCTGCTAACCTAAAAGGGATATTTGGAGCTGACGGCTTTACTTGTCTGTTGTTGAGTGGGCGTCGTCCATGGATGGACGCTAAACGCCGAGTCACCCGGGTGAGACGAACTTTATTCTTCAATAAAGGAACTGTCGCCGAGCCGGTGAGAACACTTCTTTACAAGTAAATTAAGTAAACGTGTCCGCGGCGCACATCAGGATCAGTTTCACTGCAGACTTCCCAGGCCGTGTGATTATAAACTTTTAAAAGAAAGTTCAGATAAAGGACTGGGGAACGTGTGGGGATTGTGTGTGTCTGGGTGTCTAATTTATATGTGTATATAGTTGTAATATAGGTTAAGTACATGTGAATATATTTGCGCCGTTTATAAATAAGATATTCTTTCCATTTCTTTACCTTGCTTTCTTTTTTTCCTGCTTTCTTGCATTGTTTCATTTTCGGCAGCGTCTGTATGAAGTTGTGGATTTGCCTGCAAGTATTTAGTGACAGTGTGTCTATTAACTTGTGGATTTTTCTGCGAGTATTTAGCGATAGCGTGATGAAGTTGTTTCCGTCTAGCTGCATCAGAAAATGTACCACAACGTCTGACACGCCTCCTTTTTACTGTTTCCTCACAGCTTGGAGTGCTGCTGACGGACGGCCTTATATGGGCAGGCAGTCAATTACGTGGGAGGCGTGGTGATGGGGGATGCAACTCCGTCTCACACGGCGATCGAGCTGCAGGGTATGGCTGTATATATGTACATAAGTAGGATTCAGTTATGACCGTTACGTGTAGAATTTCGAAATGAAACCTGCTTAACTTTTGTAAGTAACCTGTAAGGAATGAGCCTGCCAAATTTCAGCCTTCTACCTATACGGGAAGTTGGAGAATTAGTGATGAGTGAGTCAGTCAGTCAGTCAGTGAGGGCTTTGCCTTTTATTAGTATAGATTTCATTTTAGCCCAACAGTGCCATCTGCTGGGGGTAGAGGGCAGTGCCCCATCTGCCCTTACTGCTAAGACTTTACTAAACAAGACTGCCCTCCCCACCATTTGGTGCTTGCCCTCCAACTCTGTTGATGCTGCCTCTGGCAGTTCTCTGTTTAAACAAATCATGACCTCAACAAGTAAGTCTAGAAGGCCATTTGCACTAATTTATACTGTGATTTCTGCCTTCTGCAGTGGGCTGGCGCCCCCCCCCCCCCCCCCCGGGATTTGTTTCCTGCCTTGCTCCCTATGTTGGCTGGGATTGGCTCCAGCAGACCCCCGTGACCCTGTAGTTAGGATATAGCAGGTTGGATAATGGATGGATGGATGGATTATCATTGACCTCACATGCATAGCATATAAAAGATGAGGAAAAAAATTGAATAGGAACAAATAACTTGATAGGAACAATTAACTTGATTTAGATCCAACTCTGCCAAATCTTTCAGCCTGTAAAGTATACATGGCTATACCATACCAGTGCTTCACAATGCGGCCTAGAGTTTCCTTGTTTAGTGTCACATCACAGCCAATATTTTAAAATATATTTCTTACAGTGTGTGACTACACAGGAAAAATTCAGTTCTATTTTCACACAAACGCATTTGCTTCTCTTGATTGAAGATGCCCTAAGAACACCTAAATAAAAATATAAAAACTAAGCACCTTTTTAAAACAAGTACAACCCCAAAATTCCAAGGCAGTTTATAAAATCTTTTTATAAATTTTTGCCCTCAGATCTCAGGCAGGTTGAATGACATGCTCAGTGTCTCATTGGCAGAAAGTGAATTGGCAACATTGTGGTTTATAGACCAGCTCCTTAGGCACAATGCCACGATGCCTGTCGGCTTTGACAGTGCTTTCATTCCAAGTAGCCACACACTGCAACAAAGATGCCTCTACAAAACACTATAACATGTAATAGATCAGCAAATTATTTTATTCAGACCTGTTCTGTAGTTTAAGCTGGATACAGAAAGGGTAATTGGTACAATAAAAAGGTATTTGTTACATATCCTGTAAGCTCATGCATCTTGATCCATAGTGAACCACATATACTTCAATTGTTGTTGCAGATAGCATCACATTTGTCTTGTCACAGATAAATGTGAATGTTGAGGTCTATTTATCACTCTATATATCAACAGAACTTAGCTGCTCCTTTGCTGGCTTATTCTTCAGACTGCTGATATGTTTAAATTTTAACCTATTCGTTCAAAGTAAAAATAGACTTGAGGGGGAACAAATCTCTTTTACTTTAAAGAAAGCAAGCAACAAGATCTAGTAAATAGGTTTATGTGGGCAATAACAAGAAGCAAATTCTCAGCCCACACTAAACTCAATCATCAGTAACAGAAGGTGTACTTTGGTTTAAGCCCAGTAGGAACCTTGTCCAACTGGAATGAGCACACATTAATCAGAACCTAGTCCAACCATCTGGTGCCTGTGTCAACTGTCATGCAGAATAAGGTATGAAGGTTAACACAACTACCAATTTATATTCTGTTTAGAAGTGCATTTTTGACAGAGAAGTGCATACAAAATACAGAATAGTATACATGTCAGCAATCAAAGTAACTTGAAAGCACCATATAAAATAAATGTTATTTTCTAAATATGTTGCAGGCTTTCAGTTTTCCTCAAACAGTGGTGTAAGACAAACCTAACAGACTACATACCTAGATAAATCTGCATGTTGCACACGCACACACACAGACACACAGTCTGCCCTGCTTCCAGTTATGTAATCCTTTCATATATGTGCCTTAAAGTAAATGCACATTCAAAAGGCATTTTGATTCTGAAAGGGCGCATCTGTCTTAGTCCAGCAATGTAAAAAGTAAATGTTAAAAGTAATTTTTTTTTGCCTTGCAAGTGGCAGATTTTTAAGAACTTAGGAAATCAAAACAACCATGGGCAAAAAAAAAAGGTATACTTATAAATACTTAATAGAATGTTACAATTCAGCTACAGGAAAAAAAAAAGTTAAAACCTAATAGTTAAAATTATGCTGTAATGAATAAAGTAATTTATTCACTTACCTATGAGGTTAGCATTAGTAGGTAGTGAGCCTAAGGCACACAGAACCATAAGCATGCTAAGAAAAGAATACAGCAACAAATGTGCACAAGGAAAATGTGCACGGTGACAAATTACATTCAAGACATTACTTTGTGTTTTCTACCAGGTATTTACAATTCGTGTTTGTCAGGTTGCACTTAAATCTGTGTTACCAGCAGTGCAGATAGATGGTTGCTTTTTCCATCATAGGCAATTGTTAGTAGGGAAAAGTGCAGGAATTTAAAAATCTGTGGAAACTTTCAAGTAGGACAGAAAGAGTTGTTTTCATGTTAAAAAGTTATTAGCCTTAATGTTTGTGCTTAATGATGACAAGCCCACTTCTTTTGAAGATCTTGTGGATACTTGCTCTCCAGAACAAGAGGCATAAAAGGATTATTAGGAACACCTGTTCAATTTCTCATTAATGCAATTATCTAATCAACCAATCACATGGCAGTTACTTCAATGCATTTAGGGGTGTGGTCCTGGTCAAGACAATCTCCTGAACTCCAAACTGAATGTCAGAATGGGAAAGAAAGGTGATTTAAGCAATTTTGAGCGTGGCATGGTTGTTGGTGCCAGACGGGCCGGTCTGAGTATTTCACAATCTGCTCAGTTACTGGGATTTTCACGCACAACCATTTCTAGGGTTTACAAAGAATGGTGTGAAAAGGGAAAAACATCCAGTATGCGGCAGTCCTGTGGGCGAAAATGCCTTGTTGATGCTAGAGGTCAGAGGAGAATGGGCCGACTGATTCAAGCTGATAGAAGAGCAACTTTGACTGAAATAACCACTCGTTACAACCGAGGTATGCAGCAAAGCATTTGTGAAGCCACAACACGCACAACCTTGAGGCGGATGGGCTACAACAGCAGAAGACCCCACCGGGTACCACTCATCTCCACTACAAATAGGAAAAAGAGGCTACAATTTGCACGAGCTCACCAAAATTGGACAGTTGAAGACTGGAAAAATGTTGCCTGGTCTGATGAGTCTCGATTTCTGTTGAGACATTCAAATGGTAGAGTCAGAATTTGGCGTAAACAGAATGAGAACATGGATCCATCATGCCTTGTTACTACTGTGCAGGCTGGTGGTGGTGGTGCAATGGTGTGGGGGATGTTTTCTTGGCACACCCTTAGTGCCAATTGGGCATCGTTTAAATGCCACGGGCTACCTGAGCATTGTTTCTGACCATGTCCATCCCTTCATGACCACCATGTACCCATCCTCTCATGGCTAATTCCAGCAGGATAATGCACCATGTCACAAAGCTCAAATCATTTTAAATTGGTTTCTTGAACATGACAATGAGTTCACTGTACTAAAATGGCCCCCACAGTCACCAGATCTCAACCCAATAGAGCATCTTTGGGATGTGGTGGAACGGGAGCTTCGTGCCCTGGATGTGCATCCCACAAATCTCCATCAACTGCAAGATGCTATCCTATCAATATGGGCCAACATTTCTAAAGAATGCTTTCAGCACCTTGTTGAATCAATGCCACGTAGAATTAAGGCAGTTCTGAAGGCGAAAGGGGGTCAAACACCGTATTAGTATGGTGTTCCTAATAATCCTTTAGGTGAGTGTATAATTAAGTAGTAATCAGAAAATTTAAGGTTTACTCCACTAAACAGAATTTCATAAAACTTCTGCTCAGTAAATAATCAGATGCAATCTATGATTGTGATAATATGTTTGGCTTTTAACTATATGTAAAAACCTTACCGAGTGCAGCACTGTGTAACACATTTACTAAAGGAGTCAGGTTCCACATCTATGTAAAGATTAAAATTGTCCATCAACAATACAAGATCATACTTCAGGTATGGAGAAAACCGCCAAATTCAGCAATAAATAAGGAATTTGGCTCAAATGGTCTATAAATTAGTATCATGATTTTGCCAGATTCTTTTTTAATAACTAATATGAGCACCTCAAAACATGAAATCCCTTAATTTATGAAGGAATATGCAGCTCAGCAAACAGCATTTTAATGCTTAATAATATATTTTCAGGTTGTTTTTATAGTTATTTTGATTAAGGTGCTAAAGGAGGCACTGTTCGTGAAGGACGTTATTTTAACTCTTTGTCATTTTATGATCTTTATATTTTAGCTATTGAATAATTTGCATTCTGTTACTTGAATCAGTTTTTTAAATACTGGAATTTTGGGTAGCAGTTACTGGAGAATAACATATGTGATTTAAGACCACAAGGTTTATCTCTCAAGAGTGTTTTATTAGTGAACCAGGCAATTTTTTGTTATTTTTTGGGGATAAAATATAAGATCCCCTCAAGTTAAGATGAAAACCATCTGTACCTTTACAAAAAATCATCTCAATTATTAAATGTATCCTTAAAAGGTAGTGTGAAAAGATTGGACAGGAAGAGGTTTGGGGGCAGCCACCCATATACTTGAATTAGGCTGGTTGGTTATGTAGGACAGGTCTCAACAGACTTCAGTCCAACAACAGAGCAATCATAACAGGCAAAGATGGTGGTTTTAAATCTGGGCAGGGGAAGTAATGTAATTGGGCCCAGAACCGGAAAGGCTGTCATTGGACCCGGGACCGAAAGTGACGTCCTTGAGTCCAGGAGAAATTTGATTGGTCTGCTGATGAAAAAGATGGAGGATTGTTGCACCCTGCCAGCCCCTGGTCTGGCATGGAATTATCCCTTTGTTAGCCCTTCAGCTGCCTCCCATGCACATATGTGTGACAGTAGATTACAAATGGAACTTTCAGCACTGAGTCTTTTGAAAGCTAATGTGCCATGATCACAGAAACCAGGTCCATCCACCTAAAACAGAATTGACAAAATTTCATGAAAAAAAGAAAGAGAATATGTTGTAAAGCTTCTAGAACCTGACAAAGGACTATGGATTCCTATGCAACAGTATCACATTTTTACAGGATGGGAGGCAGGATAAGCAAGACAACCACTGCTTTTTGTCAAACCAATGGATGGACAGAAAATGACCTACCCTTTGCCAAACAAAAAACGATGATGTCTTACCGCTTTTTACTTGAAGGATGTACTTTACACAAATAAGACAGTTAATGCCCAGGTACTGTCACACACCTAAAAAATATTTAAAGGAAAGAACCGTGAACTTTCGTAAGGGAAAGTACTTATGAGAACCAGATGTTTACACACAGCATGCTGATGATAATACAATTTTTACTCTGTATGCAGAAAAACTCCAGAATACCCAGAGCCTTCTTGCCAAAGAACAAAGAACCTTGGAGTGTAGAAGAACAAGATCCTCAAAAAAGTGGTTAAGATAACTGAGCTCCTCAATAAACATCGCTGAACAAATGCTGCAAATTGCTGACCACTTTCCAGATCCCTGCAATCAACAGTCCCAAAAACCATCCATGAGAAAAGTCACCATTCGTTTGGATGTTCTAGTATTATCTTCAGAAAACTATGCTATCTAATCTATCTATCTATCTATTAGGCCTTTGAGAGCAATGAACACCTTAATAAGGATAACAGAGGTGGGCAAACTATGGCCTGTGTCCAGCCCATGGCCCTGGTATGAGTGGCTGATGGGCTCCTCGTATAAATACCTGATATTCTGACCGTCATTAGATAGATAGATAGATAGATAGATAGATAGATAGATATATTATGGTACATTATGTGTTCTTAACAAGATGACACTACAGTTGCACAAGTTATCATGCTGTATCAACAAAAGATTAAATCAAATCAGTAGGGGGTCTGTAGAGCTGAAGTATGTTTTAGCTGCTTGCTTGCCTTTATCTTGCATGTTCATTTTAAAAAACTGAGTTTGGTCATGGCTGATTTTTTTTATAATGTATTTGGTTAGCAGCAGCACCTGTGGAGACAGAATATGAGGTTTGATTCCAGGTCTGTACACAAATCAGTATAAACACATGTTGTTTACAAATGTAAAAGTAAAAGTTAGAAAGAAAACACTTTTCCAACAGCAGATTGACCAAAACTGATTGTTCATGTGTTTGGTGAACAAGGTGAAAAATGCATCTACCACCAGTGGCATCCTGATTGTGTGTTTTTTAGACACTTCATAACTAAGACAACTGCCAAAAGCAAAACCTCTTTATTTTCTCACTTTTAAGGATCAGTATTCAGACAGAAGAGTGGACTTTGCTTTGAATCTACCTTTTGAATTATGAACTATGAATCTTGCTATTTATTAAATAGTCAAAATAATGGGGGGAAATCAGACAAAGCAGGAAAAAAGGCAAAAATGTTCACCTAAAAACACAACCCAATGTGCATTCTAATGAGTACTGCTTCTCACATTGGTAAATTGTTGGTGAAGTGCATGCTCAAAGTTTGGACTGTATATATCCAGGGCAGATGTACTTTTAAGTGCAATAAAAAGTTTGCTCTAGTTACTGTGCAAAGTGGCTGCTTTAATTCAAGAAACTCTAAGTTCATCATTAAGAGTCTGCATTAAACTATCTGCTGTAAATATGGCACTTGATGGATGAAGATTTATGTTCACTCTACAAACAATTCACCATTCAAAATACTGTATTTGCTAGAGCCCATCACTTCAACTTTAATGGGTGAAAATGGGAGTTTTCATTGCAAGGTGTATTTCATGTTATGTGCGGTTTCACTGAAAGAAATAACTAAGTTAAGAAAAAGAAGTAAGCAACAAAAAAACATATCTCATGACACATTTAATTATCGATGCTTACACTTTACTATTTTTTTTTATTATTTGTGTATTTATTTAATTTTGACTCTGAAAAGAGAACACAAAAATGCTCATAATGAGGCTCATACAGGGCAAACCCTGTATATTGAAAGGGCACAGAAGGCTCAAAAGTGATCGAGTCTGCCCCAAGATGGAGTGGCTCCGGTTATGATGTTTCCTAGGAGGAAGAGGCAGATACAGCTGAGTTGTTCCCAAAGTGATATCAAAGGTGGTGGCACATTAGTTTTCCTTTCTACAGAGGGGAAAGAAGAAGAAATGCTGTTACTGCTTTACGCCCTCAAATGGCCTGGAATAAAAGTGTCATCAACTAAGCCTGTAAGTTGTTCCACAAGCGCACACATGTGACAACTGAAATAGTCTATTAGTGTCATGATCTAGGGAGAAATAAAAATTAAACAAAACAGTTTTTTCTCTGCAGTAACATTTAAATGGTATCCGTCAACTGCCAAAGCACTACACAATATCATGGTCAAAAACAGTGATTACAACTACAAAGTCTTTCAAAACACAGTAAAACTATTTTATGAGGGATAAAAGAGCAACACCAGCCAAAACCAAATAAACTTAATAAAAGAAGACAATGGTCACTAAATAAATGTATCTGTTTAGTCCACCTGCTGTTTTCCTGCTTATCATTATGTGTAACAGCTGACATATAGGTTAGGAAATGATAGGTGGGATTAGCTAGCTGTACATAACATATATTTTAAAATACATATGTAGTGTTTCACTCTGCAGAAATTACAAGTTATAGTTGCCCGTGTTCACAACATGACATAGGGGTTTGAAAGACATAGTTTGAACCTTCATATAATAACAGGCAGCAAAGATATGCTTGTATTGTTTTTTTTTCTTGTCAGTATTAAAACACACTAAAAATCATTATATCCAGGAGCATATTTTAGAATACATGGCTCTAAGAAAAATGGATAAAATTCGAATTTGTTTTAAATTAATTACCAGTCTGCTGAAAGATTAGGATTACAGTAATGCATTCTAACACAAAGCTTCCCATAACAGCAACCTTTTTTTTTTTTTACCTTGGGAGCATCTTCATCTATTTAGATAAAGATGTCTAAGTGACTACTGCAACATTTTACAGTAATCAGCAGTGTCAGGTTAGATGCAAATCATTGTCAGTTGCAAAATTCTAAAATATTAAAATATATTAATGATCAAGCATGGTATAGTGCAAAAAATTATCTACACATGGGAAGCTAAATTAGTAGAGATGGGATTTGGCAAAATGTAATTACAGGAACATAACTTGTACAGTACACTCAAAAAATACAGTATGTCAGTGATACTGTGAAGAGCAATGTCAAAAATAAGACAAAATGTAGACAGAGTTATGTAGAAAGATGGAACCATCTGTTTGTTCAGCTGGCCATCCAGAAAATCTAAATGGTTATATTTATTGGAAAAATTACTATAAATAAATTTAACTAAATTTACAGTGGGGTGTGGGTATGTTCTACGAGATTTGAGTCTTAGAACACACAGTATTATTTTCAATGCCTTGACTAAAGATTATACATAGATGCAAGGGAAAATTATTTTAATTTAAAAGTGGAATAAATGTACATACTTGGCCATTATCAATAACTTTATGAGCTAAAAATGGTATATATTAAAGGCAAATTGTAACTATACATATATGGTACTCTATAAATACTATGCATAGCGTTGATTTTTACAGGAGCTTATTCCTGCCACTCAAAAAACAAAACAAAATGCATTATTTTTCAAAAAATGTTACGTTATTTTGCAAAGGTATTGCATTATTTCACAATAGTTACTGTATTATTTAGCAAAAGTATTCAGTTATTATGCAAAAGTAATGTGTTTTTATACCTGGTGTGGTTGGTACCGTTGTGAGTGCATTTTCTCTGCACTACCACTCTGCCTAAGTTATAACATTTGTTCCAAATTGGAATCTGATTCAGATTAAATGTAAGCCTATAACTTTTGTTCAGCTATTGTCCCTTGATTGTAAGCTACATGCTTTCTTCACCTCTCCCTTCACAGGCATGCATAATGCTACTGGCTGCAGCTGGTTGCTTCTTGCTTTATATTCGGTGCTTCTGTGACAGTCACTGACTTCCCTGTGACTCTAAACTGTGTGAAATTAATTTTTTATTCACTTCTTGTAACTTGTGTGCACATTCTTGATGAAGTCCTCATTAGCCATCATAGAAAATCTGGAGCACGCATGTGCACAATGATACCGACCAGACCAGACAATATCTTTTGCCTAATAAAGTAATACCTTTGTGAAGTAACACAGTAATTATTACAAAATAATGCAATACTTTTGAGAAATAACATTATATACCTAACACGTTAGCTGTTACGCTGTGAAGGGGTGAGAGAGACAGCCAATTAGAGACAGGGGAACATTAGGGGGCTAGAATGACTAGGTCACAGTGGGCAGTTTAGCCAGGACATTGGGATACACCCGACTCTTTACAAAGGATGCTCAGGGATGTTTTATGACCACAGAGAGTCAGGACCACAGTTTTAAAGGACAATGCCATGTTTGCAGCACAGTGTCCCCATCACTGCACTTGTGCATTGGGATTCATGGGATATGCATCTCCTGCTCGCCTCACCAACACCACTGTCAGCAGCAACCCAAGCTTTCCTAGATGGTCTCCCATCCAAGTTCTGGTCGGGCCCAAGCATGCTTAGCTTCAGGCGGATGACCTGTGCTGAAGTGCAGGTGGTATGGCTGCTGGTATTATGGGAAGAAAAGCACATTGGCCTATGGCAGAAATCTATATGTAGCATCCAGAATATTTAAGGTATATTTAAATATGTTAGAATATACTTATTTTTAATTTTTGGATTAATTTCACAGACCTAATGCAGATTTTGTTCCATATTGAAAGTTGAAACTGAAATTTAAAATTTGAAACAGTTATTCTTTTTTATTGGAAGTGATAAATAGAGCATTTCCTTCTCATTACTCCTTAAGCTGTCTCTCTACAGTTGCACTCATTTTGGAAAGGTCTGGGTTATGTTTTTATTAATTTTTAATATAATTTTTTGTCATTACTTTTACAACTACTTTTGATATTGTTTTAATTTTGTACAATTATTGTATCACTGTTTTGTTTATTGATTTCCATATAGGAAATGACAGATCTTACTGTTTTGACTTGGGGAGGTGTCATGTTGTTTATTCTTGCGTATGATATACTCATGTGCTTACTATTTAAAATGGAAGTGCATATGACTCTGCATATGGATAAAAGAATTCTCAATAAAAAGAATTATTGTATTGAAAGATCTGAAGATTAGGTTCAGAAACTTAGGATTTGTATTAATGACTTATACATTTAGTTTGTTCTGAACTATGGTGCACATTTTTTTTTTATTTTTTTGTGCACATTGTTATTAGACCTCTGACTGTTTCTTGACTATGGTTTCATTTCTTGATTGTATTAATTCATTTCACCATAGTGGCTAGTCTACTGTGCAGTTAAGCATTACAATAACAACCAGAAAAATTAATAAACCACTCAACCATGTACCTATAGTTATGCCAGTGACCTAAGTGATTTAAACATATTGGTAGGCTTAACATACCATTTCATATCAAAAAATAAAAAAAAATAGAACTAAACCTATGGGCTATGAAACTTAAAGTTGAATATTTTTGGTAAACGCATCCCTGTAGACATACAAGAAAAGATATATATCATTTTTTCGCTATACATATCTAATGTTATGCTTGAGTGGTTTAGATTAAGGACTTGGGGCTACACAAAAGAGTGGTTATAAACAAAGTCAACTGACTAACAACCATTTGGCATTATTACATGAACTTTTTGACTATTCGGAAGACACACATCTAAATATGATGTCACCAGATAACAGTGGGACTAAAACCATCGAATGATGACAATTCAAAAGATTGTCCTGGTAAATAATTACTCTGTCAGCACTCATTTACTTTCTCAGTTTTTGGGCAACATAAAACACACTGACTTTTGCTAAACTTCACAATAAGACTATTTTTATTGCATTATAATTCCAACTTTTTTTCCAGGAATGTTTGGGAAATTTTGTACAATGTGCAGTACAACAGTAGAATTATCTGAACTAATTGGGATTAAGGAGGTTTCTGATAATCAAACAGCCTGGATAATGAAACATGCATAATTAGGTTTAAGGTTATTACTACTGTGTTATAAAGTATTATAGAAAGTAATTGGTTCAGGAAATTGCATATAAATAATAACCAAAAGTTTTGTAGAAAGAAAATTAACTGAATTATATTTATTTTGAACATAATTGCAGGAATTGAAGGAATTTTGATGTTTTTGTTAACAACCAATTTATTTCCCTACTGTCATAGTATGCATTGCTTTTATTGTATCCACAATAATGGACAGATCTCCGAACGTGTCCACTGTGGTCTGGCATACCCATCACCACTAAAGTAAATTGCTCAATGGTTTACTTGTCAGTTTCAATGAGCAGTCATTCAAAATGACACCTTTTATTGGCTAAATAAAAACATTATGTAATGTTTTTAGTTAGCCAATAAAAGGTGTCATTTTGCTTGACTTCTCATTGTATCCATAGTGGCTAACACAGTACAACACCCTAGTACTGTCAGTTTCAATAAATGAAGAGTGGCAACTGAAACTTCTTTAAAAGAAGACATTTTTATTTCTGTATTTATGAAAAGCTTTATCAAAGCCAGGGAGTAATACACTAGGCAATCAAATTTTGAGAAATCTATTTAATAAATCCTTTAAATTAATACTAAAAATGGGTGCAGGTATCATTGGCCCTATGCATCCAGAAGAAATTAAAATGTGCAATTTAAAACATAAACCACCACCTTGTTTATTTGTGGCAGTTCAGAATATATGCATGACTATATCCTCGTGCAGGTTTTTGTCTAGGACAGTGTTTCTTAGACTATGGGTCACGAGATAACTCAAATTGTGTCGTTCTGAGTTGTGAATTACAATTGTAGTGAATGAGAACATGTCAGAAACAGAAACAGCTTCTGGAAAGACTTGCTATAGGTCATTGCATGCATGTTTGGAACAAACTCCCAAGGTGCCATTTGTCAGCAAATCTTCATGGAGGATGGGAGAATGGCACAATGATTGGCCGTGGTCCCACAGTAATTTATGAATCACAAAGACACCCAAAAGGCAATATTGGGTTGCAAAAAAAAAAGTTTAAGAGCCGCTTGTCTAGGGTTATATTTCGTTAATAGTTGTGCTGTACATTCTATTACTGTTTTTTACCACTTCTAGCAGAAAAAAACTAGTACGAATTATATGTAATATGGAGTATCAGAAAGTCTGGCACTGTTGCTCAGTACTGTACTTTTTCATCAATTGCTAATATCTGTAAAAATTGTGCATATCTGTTGATTTTAATTAAAACTAACATACTAAACTCCAAATGACTTTAAACTCTCTTTAAAAGTCATTCTGTGTTCTGATCTCTAAAGTGATGATTTTCACAGAGGAAAGAATGATGCTGTGTTGAGGTCTAGAGAAAAATAGCACCCACCTGTTGACTTTAGACATTTTCATGAGTATGGCCCTTAAAACAATTAATATAAGCTCCATGAAGAGTCATAGATGTTTACTAGACTACTTTATATGTTTATGATTTGGAACATTTTGTTAGTTTACTTTTTTTTGCTTCTTTTGGGGTTTATCATTATTTTTTTGTTTGCTGCATCACCATTTTAACAATCTGTGGTTGTGTTGTCAGGTCACAGAGCACCGTTGCTAGGGGCTTTACTCCCAAAAGGCATGAAAAGTCATGTCACTTATACTACACTTAATAATCCTGCAAGTGAGATTATGAATCCAATACTTCAGTATGTGCTCTCAGTGGTGAACATTTCTTGATTACTTACTCATAGAAATTCTCCTTTCAGCTTCATTCACAGTTGTACATGTTGTGACAGATAGGGGTCGCTGTGCTCCCTTGAACCCTTGTCCAAGAGGCCAGACAAAAGTAGACTTTATTCAAACTACACAGTGCACAAAGCACCCCCCTCTCCACAATACTCATTAAATTACACAAATACACAATCACAAATAATCCTCCACTCCCAGACGCGTTGCCACCCTTCCACCCAGCTCAGCTCGCCGTCTGGGAGCTCCCTCAATCCTTTTATACTCCCTGGCCCGGAAGTGTTCCAATCTCCAGTTCATGTGATCTCCTATCATTTCCGGGTCAGCTAAAAAGTCCTTTTCTTCACCCCGGAAGCACGTCATTCCCCTTGTCCATGTGACTCGGATGTACTTCCGGGGCGTAGGGTAAATAACATCATTCCTCCCTGCAGCCTCATCTAGTGGCCCCCACGGTATCGAGCAGGGCTGTGGATAAAGACTTCAATGTCCATGATGCCCTGCTGGTCTTTGGGGCACTTCCATGCTGCAGGGAGAGCTCCACCTGGCAGCTTGGGGGTATTGGCTGGGATGAACAGCCGGCCATACACCACAATGTACATTTTTGTGACAGAACTTGTTTTGATTATTGACTCATTGAGGTTTTCCCTTCAAATTTATTAATAGTTTTGTGTCCAGGTTTTGGTTACAGTACATGTTTTGTTATCACATTCTAGCTATTCTTTTTGACAGTTTAAATCTTTGATTTTGGCAACTATTTATCTGATTTTTGATATCAACCCTCACTACAGATTCATGAAGATACAAGTATCCCCCCTGTGTGTTTATCCCACCCTATCAGCTTATCACATTCACATTGCCAGCAGACCAATCAAAATGATTTGTATTTACAAAAAAGATGGGCTTGATCCCTGTTTTAGTCCGTTCTGTCAAGTTTTATAGCAGAATACGGTCACTAACATTTTTAGTTCATTGTTATTATTTTTTTTTATTTTCAGTGCTATATAGTTGCAACATGGAATCCCAAGTGGCAAGTATAGGTATATTCCATATAAAAAGGGTCTCAGAAACTCTAAGGTAGTCAACTCTTATAAACTTTGATTAAAAAGTCAAAGTCATTTTAGCACTTTTTACCAGGGCTCTTTTGAGCTTTTGTTTCTTGTTTGTTTGTGCACTTTCAGCCATTTCACACTTTTGTTGTGGTTTGTGTTTCTTTTTTAAAGTGCCATTTTACTTTTCTTAATTCTCATATTCTTGTTTTTCTATTCCAGCTTCTTTTTGTATTTATGTATTTTTACTGCTTGACTTATTTATTTGTGAGGAGACCTGGAGTCTGTTACAGAAAGTAGGATTAGTGCTAAATACAGTTAAAGTAAGTTGAGATTCATGGAAATCAGGCTGATTCCATTCCTGAAAACATGCATTATGCCAAGCCTGTATTTCTGGATCAATTTAAACCAGAATTATGTGAACCGTGAAGTCAAAGATGCCTGTATCTCAGTAATCCTGCTTTTTGGGATGGGTGCAGGGTTAGCCTGTTCCAGAAAGAATGATTTGATGAAATTCAGCTTATTTACGGGGGCAACCAATGCCCTGAAAGTAATCTGCAAAAGAGTCAAGTTAACTTGAAGAATTAACACTTTGAGCCCGGAATATTTTAGGCACACAGTATCCAATCAAAAGATCAAAGGGTATAAATGTTCTGTCAGAAGTGCTGATTCCAGCTACAGTATTTAAAAAGCAGAAAAAAATGAGGAACTGTTGGAAAAAGCCATGCCCTTTCCTCAACAAACAACAGAGAAGTGTCTTCATGAATGTTACCATTTTACATCTGAGAGTTTAATATATCTGAACATTATAAAAAATAACATTCACACACACATTGTTGATTTGAGGTAGCACTGATGCAAATCACAGACATTTCCTGTCTTTTATTTTTGGAAAGGGCAGTGCCTTTTCATAAAATTTGAAATGTCATACATATCAGTAAAGTGGGCGTAACTTTGCAGTTGTGTTGGCATACAAACACACATACACACACACACTCACGGCAGAACTAAATAAACCCCCAACAAAAAGGAATTTCACAGTCAAAGGTAGGGCAATAAAAAACAACTGTGGCACTTCTGAGTAATAATTATTAATAAACATACTTGGTTGAAAAAGCTGAACACTTATCACTGTGGGTCTTAGACCTTTTTGATATCATCAATATTATAGAAACGAAATACAGTGCTAATTGCCAGGAGTACATTTTGCAGAAAGACTTTGTGTTTGGAGTTGACAGTGTGGTATGAGTGTCCATCTTTTGTGGCCTCATGCATAATGGCATGCGTAGAATTCACACAAAACATGGGGTACAGACAAAACTGGAAATGTGTGTATGCACAAAAAACTCCAGATGCATAAATCTGTGCATACGGCAACTTCCACGTTCTTCCGCTACATTTATCCCAGTCAGCATAGAGTGTAACGCATGTGCACACGCCTGCCACCCCATCCCGACTCCTCCCAGAATTACGCCTCTTTGAATATGCAAATCAATTTAAATTGCCCTTACGTTTGGCATTTTGTGAAAGACAATGGCAAAAGCAAAGGGAAAACAGAAGAATTTCAGCGAATACCAAGTGGAGGGAAGGAAAAACATGGTATTTGTTGGTTTAAGCAGTGGTAAAATCAATAAAAGGAAGTTGATCGAGTGACATAGAGTGTCAGAGAAAGTTCAAGTTCAGAACGTCGCACAGTGCCCGAAATAAATTAGAAGTGGTCAGATATCATAGTCGCCATGAAAAGGCGAGTCGTAGCCCACCATCCGAGTGTCATATGGACATTTATTAGGGTACAGAGAAAAGAAAAAAATAGGGACACAGTGGAAAAAAAGTTCAAAATGTCAACTTTAATCATGTTGTTTATTTTGTCATTAAAGTAGAATATCATAAACTTCATCATAAAATCATTTAATTTACTAGTTTCTCAAATCCCATCTTAACTAAAGTAGCACGTTAAATTGCTTTGTATTGTATAATTTTTCCTTGTGCTCTATCTGTGTGAATCACTACGTGCATCTAATATGGGCTTTCTCTTACGTCGACAGTGCACAGAATACATTACAATCATGATATTACAGCTCTCTGAACAATTTAAATATTAAGATGTATACTTGATATCATCTTCATGATGAAATGAGTTTTGCATGTATTAAACATGGGGGCACAGTGGCACAGTGCTAGCCACTGGTGCCCCATCCATAGATTGTTCCTGCCTGCCGCAAGATGCTTGCTGTGCCGTGCGCTGCCCTCAATGAAATAATTTATTGCAGCAGTACTGTCTCTTTCAAACATACCAACCCCCGCTTCCTGCCCTTCCTTTTCTTTCTCCAAGTAACCAATCGTCATACAATCAGTTCTTTAATAAATGTAAAACCATCTCTAAGCTTAGAATGCTAATTCTTGAAAACTTTTATGGAACACTGAAATATCTTCATAGTTCATGTTTAATTATTCCATCCATCTATCTATCGAGGGTCGCAGCAGTCCCAGCAAGCCAGTTCATCGCTACCGCTGTCCACCGTCTCCACACGTTTAATTATTAACAGTATACATTATTTAAATGAAGTTAAAAATGTATCTGTTGTGGAGGCTGGCCCAGACACAGACAGGCGGACACGTTCATTTCACCCACAAACATGTTTATTTACAATAAAGTCACAAGTGCACCACAAACCCCAAAGTCCCCAAAGTCCTGGCCTCACAACAATGCCCTCACTTCCTTCAGGCTGCCTCCTTACATCCAGCTCAGTCTTCTCCGCTCCCGACTCTTGCCTCGAATGAAGGGAGGCGGCCCCTTTTATTATCACCCGGATGTGCTCCAGGTGGGTTCCGGCAATCACTCGCCGACACGCCCCTGTGAGGCGGAACTGCCGGCTGCATCCCCGGAAGCACTCCGGGTGTCCCTGCTCTTCTTCCCCCCAGCACTTCCTGGTGTGGCGGAAGTGCTGAGATCCAGGTCTCCAAAGGCATGGGGGCGCCCCCTGGCGGCGACCACGGGCCCCTAAAGGGTGGAGCTTCAAAGCTCTCCTCCGGTCCTCCTGGGTGTCCAGGCCGGGTCGCCACCCCAGCCACCTCTGACACTGTATAATACAATATACATACTTTGCTGTATTTCATCTTAAAAATTATTTTAAGAGCTCCAAGAAGATAAAGCTTAGAAATCTAAATCGACTTAAAAGCCAGTTGTCATCATATGTAAATACAAGTTTTCTTCTATTGAATTGAATTGAATGCCTGTATTGTTATTATAAGGTAAAATGAGATTCAATATACAAATTCTCCATAAACTTATTTTCCTATAAAATGATAAAATAACAGTAATAATAATAATACAATAAAAACAATGAAAAATATAGAATATGAAAGCATAAGTGGCTCAGGTTGTTTACAGTGATGTGATTAAACTTATAAGTACAAACAGTTCTACCAGGAGCACTTGATAGACTGAGTGCATTTATAGCTCTTGTGATGAAACTGTTTCTGAACCTACAGAAAAGGCTCTGAAGTGTTTGCCGTATAGAGGCAGTTCAAATGTAATGTGTGCATGGCTGAGGCAGGATGTGCTAGATGCTGTATCCCGATAATCCTCTTTCTAATCACCTATTGTAGAGCTGTCAGTCCACAATCAGATACAGTGAGTTAAAATACTGAAAGTAACAACGCTAAAGCAGCTATGGTATTTGGAATAGTTTGGCCATTCCGTGGACTATTTTGTTGTTACAATCAGGTGCCTTAAACTAATAAATGATGTGCAGTTAATTTCAGTGTATTTGATAAAGCCATGTCAGGGATGTGAATCTAAAATGTAAAGGGAAACCACACAGGAAAAAACTGCCAAAACTGACCCCAAAAACTTGCGTAGCAGTGGTTTGAGCTGGTGTGAGAAAGTACGTGGCTTTAGTTTTTATACATCGCAATGTGAGTGTGGAAACGGGCATATGCAACACTTTTACATATATGCACTGCTTATACATGAAGCCCCTGGTGTGGACACTTGCCTTCCACAAATCAGCTTCCTGCTGGTGTCCTTCTGTGCCAGATCAGGGGTTTTTGAATTGAGGTGTTGCAGAAGTGGTGGCTTGACCTATAAAAGGTACCAACAGCAGTTAAACTGAATGGATGGGTGATGTGGTGAACTGTGGGAGGTCTGGTATGTGCATATGTAGACACGTTGGGGTTGACCAGGTAGAGGGATGAAAGACATGATAGAGATCAAGATAACTTTAATGTATTTGGTAGTAGAGAGGGAAAGTTAGACAGGATCTGTGGAGGTCATATCTGTTTAGGATCAAAGAGCAGGGCATGGGCCTATATAAATGTGCCGAAAATTAGAGCTGCTATAAAGTAGAGTGACCATTTTCTGGACAAGTTTATTTGTCATTTTTCTCTTGCCCAATCTAATATTCTAATTTTTTTCTCATGTTCAGACAGAGAAAATGTAAAGAGCTTTCTGTTTTTAGATAAAGGACTGATCATTGTACAGTCATATAAATGGATTTTGCTTTTTCTTTTTGCACCATTTAGGAAGATTTTTATGGAGGTGTGTGATACTGTAGTTTTATTAAAAGCAAGTAACATTCCATACAAGCAAGTTAAACTTGACAAAACTAAGTTCAAATCAATACTGTAGTTTTAAAGAATTTGCTAACATGTTTAACAAATATTGTATTATTCACATGTATTTATTACTTAACTGAAGTTTTACATTTAAGTGCACTTATTGGGATTGCTTTTTAAAGTAATTTAGATTTCTGCATAACTAGTACAGTTTTTCACATTATACTGTACTTTCTGTATCTTTCTTATTGTTCCACTCCAGGTGAGAAACTTGTGCTGTGACAATGCTATTTGAAAATTGTTTATAATAACATTAAAATTGCTTAATTAATGTTTAAACAATTTACATTAGTTACTTTAATACTGGAAGTGCAAGACTAAAATCAGCAACAATATGATTTTTTTAAACCTTGGCCTCTATGGTATTTACCACTGTCACCATTAACAATTTTTTTCTCTCACCTTTGTCTTCTCTGCACACTGTTAGTCATGAAGCACATTCATAATTTGACTTGCCTCCTTTTAACTTCTACAGACTAATTACTGAATGAAAAACTATTAATAACATTTGCCATTTAGATTTGATTAACTGTACTGCAGTTTTATTAATGAAGAGGCATTACATTAAAAATCCACTTCATGTTTGACCTTTTGGGACTTAATGCAAGTACAAAAAAATAATAATAACTCTCTTTTCTGACCTATAAATTGTTGGCCATCTTTTTAATATGATTTTGTAAAACATACTAAGTGTGGTCATTATTTATTTTAAACTCTGCAGTAGTAGAGCATATATAAAAAATGTCATTCAACATACTCTACAGATTATTGGTAATAATATGTTATAGTGAACACTTTTCTTTTCAAAAAAATCATAAAGTATAACTTAGGAGCAGTAGGTGAGTCTTCAATTTTGGTTTAACCTGTAACTAACAAACTATTTATTGTCTAATTAACAAATTTTATGTAATAGAAAATAGCTTGTTTTTCTTTGTGCTGGAGCATTCCAGATTTTGATGTAGGTAATGGAAATCCATGGGTCCTTTGTTTTTCTTTTCCCGCTTTGTTCAAATAATGACTTTCAGGATAATGACATGACAGAAACAGCAAGTTTATACTGCACATATTTCTTATGTTCACAATATAGTGCAGTTCATGAGATTTACTAAATTATCAGTTCACAACATTGTAGTATATAAACCAGTGACCATCAGCGTCCTTCAAACATGCAAGATGCTATTTTCAAATGAATGATATATAGAATTCAATCTGCTTGAATGTTTTGAAGGTTATGGTACTGAACATTTGTAATCCATAAAAGTCAGAGCTTATATCATATTTTTTGTGCTGAAAATGTGGCAACTGCTCCTCTGATATATTTTGGTCTTCAAAGATGTACACATTATACGTTTGTTCAGTGCCTTCTGTATGGATGACAACTGTTGGTATTACAACTCCTGAATTCTGTTGATCTGGCTGACCAAGAAAGGGAAAGTACTAAGCAGCACTTTGATTTTGCAGAGGTCCTTTGCACTGATTTGACAACTAAACCTCTTTTTTTCAGAAGCTAACATAAAGGAGAAGAGATTGCTAAATCTCCTGGCAAGATTATCATATAATATGGAGTCATCCTGAGAAACAAGGACAGCTCTGAAGCTGAGATTAGTGTAGGAACATAATGAATGGATTCCATGTTTAACTGAAGGAAAATGAAGCGTTCAGTGCATAAACAAAATATAACAATGCCAATCTCAGACAGAACAAACAGAAATATGTTTCCATTTAATGTGACTATGTCATCTAAAATTTTCAGAGTGGTGACAGTAGATGTTTATGTAATGCTCTGGCAGGATTGTTTTTTTAAGAAAGACAGAGTGAGTGAGAAGAAAAGCTAATTATTCCTTTATTGAAGTTATAGGAGGAGATCAAGAAGTGAAGGTAGTCTGCTAGGGTTAGTTTCACTAAGAGATCAAAAATAAAACCAGAAGCCAAATTAAGGTTTAAGTCACTGAACAGGCACAGATTTCAAAATATCATTAAATCAAGCATGAAAATGAGTTGCAAGAAAAGGAAATAAATTGCAGTTGACATTAATCTTAATTTTAAATAAGCAAACAGCATATACCAGACGTAGTGCAACCTGGTCATTTATAACATGACTGCCATGTCATCACATACCACATTGCCATAGAAACATTCAGCATTACAATGAAAGTTACACAAAAAAAGAGCCACTGATTTAATTAGCAAGGTGATTGAAATGAAATGCAATTTACTTAATCTCTGACAGCTCAAAAAATAAATGTTTTTATCTTAACAATGGATAAATGTGCTGCAAAAGTTAATAGGAATTTTTGGGACTATAGAAAAAAGACATTATTTTTTTGAAAGACAGCATGAAGTCCGAAAGTCATTCTAACTTCAGAGAACACACTGATTTTGGTAAGATCGGGGAGAAAGATAGTGGGAGTTCCTTTAATTTTCAGATAATAAAAGTTGCAATTGATGGCTTTATTGATAGTTTGTTTTTTGTTTTCTTAGGTTCTGTAGTTACAAAAAAGATAAATAAAATGTTAGGTTATGCTGTAAACACTGTTGAATATACAGTAAGTTAAGGGATACTATGGTCAGAGTTTAGAATGTACAGGTAACACTGCATCTGAAGTACTGCAATTCTGGTCATCAGTTGTGTTTATTGTGAAAATTCACCAAAACATGTTTCACAGTGAATATGCTGTGTTCACCAAATATTTTCCCAAAAATCTGCTGTGTGACTGGCTTAGACAAACATTATTTTTCCACCACCCAATGTTGTTTTGCGAGGCCAACGTGACATCACAGAACTGTAGCAGCCATGTGCAGAACTTATCTGCATGCTGTAAGATCACTGCCTGATCTTCACACATGTTAAAAAAAAAAAAGAAAACTTGCTATATTTTTATTTGAGGGGTACATTAGCTGATCAATTTGAGAATATTATAAGTATTGTCACTGGATACATAAAAGTGACCCCTTTGCACGTTTTCTTGTGTAGTAACACATGGCTAATTATGCATACATACATAAATATGAAACAAAATAAGAGATTCCTGTTAAGTAATAATAGCAAAAGATTTATTACTGTTTACAAGGCGTTTCTATCTTCTTGACAGAAGAAAAAAGTGCAAGGTATCTGCATAACAGATAATTTTGAGTATGTACCAGAAGATATTTGTTGCGCACACAATAGTATCTGATACACACCAGATTAATTCCTAGTAAAAAGAAATACAGTATGTCCTCTTAGGGCCTCTGTAGTATTGCTAGTGAACTAGCAAAAAAAAAAATCAAATAATATTTGGTAGAAGAGACATAGTCAAATCCAGATAAAGAATAGAGAACCAAACAGTCAATCATGCTGTTACCAAAGGAAAAATGCAACACAGAAATCAAGATTGAAAAAATACAGACAAGGAGGCAAAGAACTGGAGTATTCAGTGGTAATTCAAAAAGAAATAGGCAAAAAAGGTTTATTTTGATGTCCGACAGCTGGTATAAGAAAGTGAAAAAATGGTGCTGGCCCTGTACAATATTTTGGCAATAATAATAAAATTAACAAAAAAACTACAAAAATGACAGTAGATTCATAATATACAGCACTCAAAAACCACAAATAAAGTGTAAAAAGTTACCAATTAAACAAGAAATGAATGGAATAATTACTAATAAGAAGTTCAGTATAAGAATATCAAAATCAAGACACCCTCCTTCAGAGTTGTGTACAGCATATGATCTGTCTTTTCTTCATGCACAAACCAGTGTGTTTCTTCGTGCCGGTCCCAAGCCCAGATAAATGGGGAGGGTTACGTCAGGAAGGGCATCCGGTGTAAAATTTTGCCAAATCAATATACGGACAACATTACAAATTTCCATACTGGATCGGTCGAGCCCCGGGTTAACAACGACCACCACCAGTACTGTTAGCCAACAGGGTGGTGGCGGAAATTGGGCTACTGTTGGCCGAAGAAAAAGAAGAAGGAAAAGAAGAGGGGGGAGATGTGTCTGGAGGCAGGAGGAGATTAGGAAAGTAAAGAGAGTGGAACTGATGGTAGGAACTTTGAATGTTGGCAGTATGACTGGTAAGGGGAGAGAGTTAGCCGATATGATGGAGAGAAGGAAGGTTGATATATTGTGCGTGTAAGAAACTAAATGGAGGAGGGGAGTAAGGCCTGGTGGATTGGAGGTGGATTCAAATTGTTCTATCATGGTGTGGATGGGAGGAGAAATGGGGCAGGATTTATTCTGAAGGAACAGTATGTCAAGAGTGTTTTGGAGGTGGAAAGAGTGTCAGGCAGAGTAATGATTATGAAGCTGGAAATTGGAGGTATGATGATGAATGTTGTTAGTGCATATGCACCGCAAGTTGAGTGTGCAATGTGTGAGAAAGAAGACTTTTGGAGTGAATTGGATGAAGTGATGAACCCAAGGGACAGAAAGTGGCGATTGGAGCGGATTTCAATGGGCATGTTAGTGAAGGGAACAGTGGAGACGAGGAGGTCATAGGTAGGTATGGTGTCAAGGAGAGAAATGAAGAAGGTCAGAGGATAGTGGGTTTTGCCAAAAGGATGGACATGGTTGTGGTGAATATGTATTTTAAGAAGAGGGAGGAACATAGGGTTACGTACAAGAGTGGAGGAAGATGCACACAGGTAGATTACATCCTATGCAAAAGAGTTGATCTGAAAGAGATTGAAGACTGCAAAGTGGTGGTGGGGAAAGTGTAGTTAAGCAGCATAGGATGGTGGTCTGTAGGATGACTTTGAAGATCAAGAAAAGGAAGAGGGTGAGGGCAGAGCTAAGGATCAAATGGTGGAAGTTAAAAAAAGGAAGACTGAAAGGTTGAGTTTAGGGAGGAGGTGAGACAGGCACTGGGTGGCAGTGAAAAGTTACCAGACAGCTGGGAAACTACAGCAGATGTATTAAGGGTGACAGCAAGAAGGGTGCTTGGTGTGACATCTGGAAAAAGGAAGGAGGAAAAGGAAACCTGGTGGTGGAATGAGGAAATACAGTATACAGAGGAAGAGGATGGCACAGAAGAAATGGGATAGCCAGAGAGATACAGAAAGTAGACAAGAGTAAAAGGAGATAAGACTCAAGGTGAAGAGAGAAGTAGCAAAGGCTAAAGAAAAGGTGTATGATGAGTTGTATGAGAGGTTGGACAGGAGGGAGAAAAGGACTTGTACCGATTGGCTAGACAGAGGGACCAAGCTGGGAAAGATGTGCAGCAGGTTAGGGTGATAAAGGATAAAGATGGAAACATACTCACAAGCGAGGAGAGTGAGTTGAGCAGATGGAAAGAGTACTTTGAGAGGCTGATGAATGAAGAGAATGAGAGAGAAGAGGTTGGATGATGTGGAGATAGTGAATCAGGAAGTGCAACGGATTAGCAAGAAGGAAGTAAGGACAGCTATGAAGAGGATGAAAAATGGAAAGGCCGTTGGTCCAAATGATATACTTGTGGAAGCATGGAGGTGTTTAGGAGAGATGGCATTGGAGTTTTTAGCCAGATTATTTAATGGAATCTTGGAAAGTTAGAGGATGCCTGAGGAGTGGAGAAGAAGTGTACTGGTGCCGATATTTAAGAAAAAGGGGAATGTGCAGGACTGCAGTAACTACAGGGGAATAAAATTGATGAGCCACTGCATGAAGTTATGGGAAAGAAGCTAGGTTAAGAAGTGAGGTGATGATTAGTGAGCAGCAGTATGATTTCATGCCAAGAAAGAGCACCACAGATGCAATGTTTGCTCTGAGGATGTTGATGGAGAAGTTTAGAGAAGGCCAGAAGGAGTTGCATTGCGTCTTTGTGGACCTGGAGAAAGCATATGACAGGGTGCCTCGAGAGGAGCAGTGGTATTGTATGAGAAAGTCGGGAGTGGCAGAGAAGTACGTAAGAGTTGTACAGGATATGTACAAGGGAAGTGTGACAGTTGTGAGGTCTGTGGTAGGAGTGACGGATGCATTCAAGTTGGAGGTGGGATTACATCAGGGATCGGCTCTGAGCCCTTTCTTATTTGCAATGGTGATGGACAGGTTGACAGACAAGATTAGACAGGGGTCCCCGTGGACTATGATGTATGCTGATGACATTGTGATCTGTACCGATGGTAGGGAGCAGGTTGAGGAGACCCTGGAGAGGTGGAGATATGCTCTAGAGAGGAGAGGAATGAAGGTCAGTAGGAACAAAGCAGAATACATGTGTGTAAATGAGAGGGAGGTCAGTGGAATGTTGAGGATGCAGGGAGTAGAGCTGGTGAAGGTGTATGAGTTTAAATACTTGGGATCAACAGTACAGAGTAATGTGGATTGTGGAAGAGAGGTGAAAAAGAGAGTGCAGACAGGGTGGAATGGGTGGAGAAGAGTGTCAACAAGAGTGAAAGGGAAGGTCTACAGGACGGTAGTGAGACCAGCTATGTTATATGGGTTGGAGACAGTGGCACTGACCAAAAAGCAGGAGACAGAGCTAGAGGTAGCAGAGTTAAAGATGCTAAGATTTGCACTGGTTGTGACGAGGATGGATAGGATTAGAAATGAGTACATTAGAGGGTCAGCTCAAGTTGGATGGTTGAGAGACAAAGTCAGAGAGGCGAAATTGCGTTGGTTTGGAAATGTGCAGAGGAGAGATGCTGGATATATTGGGAGAAGGATGCTAAGGACAGAGCTGCCAGGGAAGAGGAAAAAAGGAAGGCCTAAATGAAGGTTTATAGTTGTGGTGAGAGAGGACATGAAGGTGATGGGTATTACAGAACAAAATGCAGAGGACAGAAAGATATGGAAGAAGATGATCCACTGTGGCAACACCTAATGGGAGCAGCTGAAAGAAGAAGAAGATGATCCGTCTTTTCTTCTATTCAATGGAGGCATTGAGAGATTTGAGGGGGGAATTATTCTTTTCAGTACAAGTGTATGCTTATTTATTCTGGCAAAACTGTATAAAAATCAGGTTCAATATTTCAGTGATATTTATTTATTTTTTTTTTGTTTTTTTTTTCTTCAAAAAACATTTGGGTCACCATTAACTTCAAATTTAAAAATTTCTGTATTTATTGTGTATGTGTTGTGGCGGATGGATGGGGCTCATGCCCAGTCAAGATGCCTGGAAGATGGAAGTACCGGGAGAGGAGCAGTACCTCCCGTGTAACACGAGAAGGCAGCCATCCTGGTGGGTGTTGGGGCCACAGGAGCAGAGCTTGGAAGTTCAATGTTGTGGTGACCTGTGGCCACCGCCAGGGGTTGACTGGATGGTTCATAAGCCATTGCACGCAGCACTTCCGCCACACTGGGAAGTACTGCCGAACCAGGAAACAGGTACACCCGGAGTGCTTCTGGGTGCCCATGTAGCACTTCTGCCACACCGGGAAGTGCTGCAGGAAGGTCATCAGGGAGCACCTAGAGCACATCCGGGTGCATTATAAAAGGGGCAACCTCACTCCATTCAGAGAGCCGGAGTTGGGTGGAAGAGGATGGAGCTTATGAGGAGAGGAGAAGAGTAGAGGTGGCAGAAGATTTAAGAGAAGGACTAAGCCCTGTAAGTTGTTTATGGTGCATTGTGCTGTGTGAACTGTAAAACAGAGTGCCTCTTGTGTCTGTCTGTGCCGGGGTAAGTGCTGGTATAGTGCCATCTACTGTCACAGTGTATTAACAGTCCACCTCACCTTCCCTGAAAATGTGAGCTCAGAAGTCAGATGGACAAATGAAAAGATGGCCTCCATCCTTATGTATATCTTACACATATTAATTCAATGAATCATACAACTTGTGATATCTGATCTGTCACATAGGCTGAATCATAAACACTGAATTCATGTAGTGCACATCTGAACTATAGATTGAAGGGATTCAGTAACTGTATGCGGCCTTTCACCATTTGCAGCTGGAATGACACTAATACAGGACATACACACATTCAACTTTAATCATAACAGACCAATTTAGAACCATAAAACCTTTTTTTTTTAATTTAACCATCCCTTCTAGTAACATTATTACTTTAAAAGCACAATCAAGCCTTACAGCATAATCAGTTTTGCTTCTTTTTAAGGTTTATATAACAGCATCTTTATTTCCTATTACTATGCATGCCCATATATGCAAGGCAATAGTTTGTATATCTTTAACAATAGGCACATTTACATACATCTCAATAACCTGGTTATTCACAGTGCTAAACTCAGCAACACAATCTAAAGAGCAGTAGGGTAACATGTTAAAAGTAAAGTGCATTACATAGTTCGATTATTTTTTAAAGTAACAAGTAACCTAAGAAAATACTTACCTTGCTGAAATAGGAACTGAATGCAAGAAGCACACGTACCAAGGCTCAATCGCACAGCCAAGCAAAAAAGAGTAACAGAAACATATACTGTAAGTAAACTATCAATTTGATTAAGTGTATATAAAACAGAAGGTTTCATGCCAGTTTTCAGATTCATGGTGGCTAATGATGGAGTTTAACCCTTTCTTTTTACGTTGTTTAATAACATCAGAGTGTTTTCAGAAAGAAGAACTCCAGAAGATTACTTGCTCATGGAAATGCAGATTTTTAAGAAACCAGGTTTCTGCCTTAACTGGGTTATTCATCTTATTCCGGTTATATGTGTACATGTAAATGCAGTACTACAATACTGAATGCACAAGAACAATATCTAACTTATCTAAACTGAAAGCTTAAATTTCTCCACAGAAAAATTATCCACTATTTATTTCCACATTGTACCAAGCCAGCTCTCCTCTTTTTATGTCACAGTGGAACCTCTGATGGAGACACTGTCACACAAATCAGCATAAGCAGATTTACACCTGCTCCTCAGCCAGGGGCTTGTGTTTCTGGTTTTGTCCGGCTGCCAAATAACAGCATCACACTGCAGAACATCTCTTCCAGAGTGAACTCAGTTCTGGTTAGGATTTAACATAGGCTGATGAGATTACCACCTTTGTTGGAAAAAACCTGTTTACAAAAAATGTACTTGACACGGGGCATATTAGCATGCCATCAATCTGGTTTTAGTGTGGCAATGCAAAAGAATTTCAGTGTGATGTTTTTCAATAAGTTATTATCCATAATATCAACTGCTAAAATAACTGGTTAAAGAATGATCCAAATTTAATATGAAAGAGCTGTTTTCCTTTTCAGTACAATTGAGTAGAATAAACTGCACTTGCACTTGGAATGATTCCTGTGTAAATCAGAGGCAAATGGCACAATAACCAAAACAAGCCCCTAAATGGATTGCCATTGTATTGAGGAGTGTATTTAAGTACACAAAGATACTCAATAAACATAAGTTTAGGAACACAACAAGCAACCTGATGCCATAATCTTGGACTACAGTAGTAAGTATAAAGAAAAACCAGGAGAACACGAAGTTGTGCTTATTAATGTTAGTTTATGCTGTGGCGGATGGCGGGACCCTTGCCTGGCCAGAATGCCCAAACTATGGAAGGACCTGGGGAAAAAGGATTACCGGGACAGTTTCTTGCCCGGGCCATTAGAGGGCAGCCCCCTTGGTTTTCAGCGGGGCCACGGGTTTTGAGCATGGAGGCTCAACCCTGTTGGAACCCGTGACCACTGCCAGGGGGCGCCTAGACTTTTCCAGGGCCTTATTTGGTCACGTTTCCGCCACAGCTGGAAGTGTGGCTGGAAGAAGCTCGTTAGACACCTGGAGTCCATCCAGGTGCCCTATAAAAAGTAGCAGTCTCACTCCATGAGGGGCCAGAGTCGGGAGGAGAGGACAAAGCCTGAAGAGGAGTGGAGGGAGAAGGACTGGCAAGAAGGGACTGAATGTTGTTGTTGCGGTGCCTTGCGTTGTGTAGGTAGATGCTGTAAATAAACGTGTGGTGTGTGGCAAACTTGTCTCCCGTCTGTCTGTGTCTGGGTTGTGGTGGCAGAGCGCCCCCTAGTGGCTACAATGCACAGAACCACTGCAAACAAGCAGAATACTTTTCTGTAATATATTTTATACATTTCATGAAGGGGGGGATTTTTGGGTACATTATATAAAAAGTAAGGTTTGATCCAAATGAACTTACTGCTATTTTCGATGAAAGTAAAACTTATTCCTCAATGTAAACCAGTATAACACATTTCATAAGCATTACTGTTTTATAAAAGTATATGCATGAATCTGCATTGCTGACACTTAAGAATACTTTTTTAACACATTTTTTTAAGCTATGAGTAATCAGCTTTACTTTTAACAGTGTATTAAGCTTTGTAATACGTTTCCATTGGCACCTGCCCACTTTAAATATGGCAAGTCTGACAATGCCACCTTCAGTTGCAAGCAAGGGACCAATTTAGGTTGAATGAATTTGTGTTTATTTAAGTTATTTATTTCTTTATGCACAAGTATTTACTTATTTTAAACACCTTTCCCCTGTGTAGATTTCCCCTGGAAGAAACCAATCATTGAGTAATATAAACAGGTGCAAAAGCATTATCATGGTGAAATAATGTTCATTAGGTAAGTAAATAGTCTTGAACGAAGCATAAAGCTTTGAAATTAAAGTGAGTTGGGTACGGAGTTAACCAGAAACAAAATGCATCTCCTGTATCATTTAAAGCTTCAATATGCTGTATACAGTGCCAAAAAAGAGTATTCACCCCCTTGGAAGTTTTCATATTTTTATGTTATACAGCACTGAATCATAGTGGATTAATCTAAATTAATCACAAATATAAAACCTAAAATAATTAATTACAAAATTATTCACCCCCTTGATGTAATTAGTGTATGCACCTTTGGCAATCATTATAGCTTTGAGCCTGTGTGCACAGGTATCTTTTTATTAGCTTTGCCCTTCTGGACACTACAATTTTCCCTCATTCATCTGTCCAAAACTGCTCAAGCTCTGTCATGTTGCGGTAGACCATTACTAAACAGCTTTTTTCAAATCCAGCCACAAATTCTTAATTGAATTGAGATCTGGACTCTGACTCAGCCATTCCAGAACATGAACATTGTTGCTTTTAAGCCATTCTTGTGAAGTTTTGGCTTTATGCTGTGGATTGTTGTCTTCCTGGCAAACACATCTATTTTAGGCTTGCCTCCAGGATTTCCCTGTATTTTGCTGCATTCATTTTACCTTGTACCATCAAAATCCTTTCTCGGGACTGCTGCAGAGAAGCATCCCCACAGCATGATGCTGTCACCACCATGCTTTAAAGTTCGGAAGATATGTGTTTCATAATGTGATTAGATTCAGATCTGGCTCAAAAATACTAATTGTGGTCTCATCAGACTATAGACTTTTCTTTCAGCTGATTCCGGAGTCTCTTATGTGCCCCCCTTCTGTTATTTTTTCAGTGGCTTTTTTTTTGCCACACTCTCATTAAGGCTGTGACCGATGAAGCACCCAGGCAATGGTTGTTCAATGCACAATCCACAATCTCAGCACTTTAGTTTGTAGGCCTCTTAGTGGCCTCCCTCACTAGTCTACTTGAACATTTTTTATGGATGGCCTGCTCCAGGCATATTTACAGCTGTGCCACACTCTTTCCATTTCTTAGTGACTGATTTAACTAGACTTGGGTTAGTGACTCGGATATTTTCTTTTCTCAGTCCCCAGACTTGTACTTTTCAATCACTTTTTCATAGAGTTTTCTTTTGTCTTCATTTTGTGAGCTTAGGCCATGATACTGACTCATCACTAACTGGACCTTCCACATACAGGGACATTTATACTACCTTCAGTTGAAATCCCTCCATTTAACTAATCATGCGACTTATAAAACCAATTGGCTGCACCAGGGATAATTTAGGTGTGTCATATTATGTTGAGTTATATCTTGCTGAATACAGTACTTATGCAATCAAATAATTTGTGTTATACATTTAGACCACTTTGCAGAAACCTGTTTTTTTTAAAGCATGATAATACAAAGGTATACAACTCAATCAAACTTATAATTATAACATAAGAGATGTAACAATTTACTTCAAAATCAATCCAGACGAAACAAAAGTAAAATAGAAATTCAAAGAAAAAAAAGATTCAACCCCCAGCCAAAAGAAAAAGCTGAAAAACTGCATGTAACTTTTTAAATATAATAGACCAATGAATAGAAGAGTCAATTATGGGCCTGGCATTTTTAGTCTAAAATTATGTTAATCAATTCTTGCTTGTTTTAAAAAGGTTTTGGACATATTCTCTTAAATGAGAATTAGACTTTTTCTAATTTGAGATAATAAGAATGCCTCTTACCCATTGAGTTATAGAAGGTGAGTTTGGATTCTTCGAGTTAAGCAAGGTAAGTCTACATGCTAATATTATGGTACAGGCAATTTCACCATGTTTTGTCTCTATGGACTTTAATGCCATCTGTGGTACAGCACCTTAGATGTCATAACAGTGAAGGGTTTTTAGGAAAAAACAGTAAGATGGTACAAGAGCCTTGAGTATGAGTGTTGGGGAGAAAAGTTGTGCAGCCGCTGAGATCTTGATGACAGAATTCTCTAATTCTACGTAATTTGCACAAAGGCAGTTAGCACAGTTCTCCCACATTAAGGCTTCATGGGTCATTTGGCATACCTAAACTCACTAGGTATAAAAGAGGTCTGATCGCATGAGTTCAAGAGAGGATAAGCAAAAAGGAAACTGAAAGAGTGGTGGTAATTTAAGGAAAAGACAACAAGAAAGAAATTTGTCAGGATTGGGGCTGAGATGGGTGCAGAGGAAAGGAGGCAAGGCAGTCAAGAAAACCAATGTGATGTGAGAGGAAGAGCACTCCAGAGGTAGGGTTGTTCATCCAGAGCATTGGAGAGAAGCTGGAGTGACCAATCACTCTGGCGATTGATACATAGATGCTGAGGAATGGTGGTGGGACAAGGGAGCAGGGCTCATTGGTCTCCATGTATGCCAAGAGATGGTGGTGGGGACAAGAGCTGAAGATTGTGGACAGCACTCACCAGTGTCTCTGTTAGCTGAGCTGACCTGAGTGGTGAGCAGATGAGACAGGTTTAAGAGAGGGACACAATGGCTCTTGAGATCTTGAGAGTGTTAAAAAAATAGCTGATCCTGACTGTATTTTAATTTTTGATTTTAACCTAATTTTTTATTGGCCTTATTTATTCATTGATTTTAACCTTTACAAGGATACTGTTTTTATCTTGTACTATTTATTTATTTATTTTCTGAAGACCACACTGCACACTTTCAGAGACACTGAGACACATTGTGAATAAAATGCACTGAGCACTTTTTGCACCAGTCTTTCTTGCTTGTTTGTGCCCTCATTGCTGTTGTCTATCTTAGTACATGACTATTAATGTCCTGGGAAATGGGTAATGCCAAGACTGTGGGGCACCCACAGCATCACACCATCCTGGACTACACCAAATAACGTTGGTAATGAATTAGGAGTGATTGTGCCATTCTGAGAAGTATGTAATGAATTTTTGTATAGAATTATGTTAATTTATTGCATGGAGCCAGATGACAATGCCCAAGGCACACTTAAGACATTTTGAATGTGATATATGTGATTGATGAAAGACGTTTATTTGAATTTTGGAATGCTTTATACATATAGAACTAGAGTGATGATTGCTGGGGTAAAGTTTGAGAGATTTGGAAAAAAAAAAATTGGACCCCATTTGAGTGAGAAAACAAATTGGATTTTTCTTCTCAGCACCTTCATTAGAATCCCTCAATTCTTAACTTGTCTCTCAGAGTCCTGTCTTCCTGATTGACAAGTTTAATTTTCAAGTCAGCAACTTTCCGGAGTCTGTTCCTCTCCATGGTGCAGTAAAGGGCGGAGTGGTGGCCCTGAGGCTAGGGATCTGCACTGGCAATTGGAAGGTTGCCTGTTCGAATCCCGTAAATGCCAAAAGGGACTCTGCTCTTTTGGGCCCTTGAGCAAGGCCCTTAACCTGTAATTGCTGAGCGCATTGAGTAGTAAGAAAAGCACTATATAAATGTAAAGAATTATTATTATTAAGCTCGTACATCATTATTCTGTTTCACCTGCACCTCTTTAATAGCCTTCATGTCGAAATATATATCAATGAAGTTGATCTTCAGTATTCAGCATGGTAGGTTGTTTAAGAAGGAAAGTTCTCATCAACTCCCAAGTGTCACTGGGTTCCAGTGGAGGATGTTGCAGCTTCTGTGGCGAGTTAAAGCAAATGAAAAGGTTTTCTGGTCTGAAGAAACATTTATTCTCTGTGATTGTAAGTAGTGCTGTACAGTTTGACAGTTAAACGTTACAAGTATGATGTGACAGAAAGTCAAATAATGGGCTCTAGTTAGTGCGGAAGGAGCTCGAGCTCTAGCCAGCCATCCCAGTAAAGTGTTAGATAACTCCTTTTTATTTAAATTTTGGAAAAAATGAATTACATAATTGGGGTTATTTTTTGTGGCTAAGGCTTCTGGCTTTTTCCTCTCTTTGGCGTTTGCTTTTAGTCAAATCACAAAAGATGTATTTTAATATCTGCTTTAAAAAAACATTGTCTGCAATGTTGTGCTTAGTAAAGTTTTATTTTTTCTAAAGCATATTGCAGCTTTATGATGTTATTTTCTTAACAGTTTATTTACTTAGTGAAACATCAGTGCCTTAAAGACAATATTTATGTTTCAACAATTGAAGTAAGATACTGTGCACTTTTGAAGTGACTATTAAACTTAGCATTTATTTTTAATAGACAACATTGTCAATAGTATTTTTCTTAAAAGCAAGACTAACCAGAATTATGAAATCATTGCACAACTCCAGTGTAGACCATTTCATTATCAAAGATTAAAACATTACACACCGAAAAAAAAACTCTGTAATCTGCAAATATTTGTCACTGAAAGTGAACAGAGTCAATTAAAAAACAGGATTAATTTAAAGTGCTGTCATACTGGAAATCCTTTTGGATTTTTAAAATTAACAGCTATATCTTATCTTGATGGCCCTGAAATGGATTCCATCTGTCCTGAGCAGGTTTCTTTCTCATGCTTGATGCTGTCATTTACGCTACAGCCACCCACAACTATGAAATGGATTAAGTGAGTTTCAGAATGTTATGTATCTTGATTTAAATAAACAACTTCTTTATGTTTTATTTTTAAGAATAGTTTTATCAATGGGTTATTTACAGTTTAATACTATGGTTGTTTTTGTGTCAGATTTCTTTGTATTTGTCCTTGATTGCAGTACATACTTCAGGAAGCATTTTTATTAAGATATGATAATTGACACTTAATTAATTGACTGACACCTCTTCTTGATTGCTTTCCTTTTTAAATACAAAAATATTTATGTGTAGCATTTTACCCTGACAAAGTCATAAATGTTTTTTCATTACTTCCCCTGCGTATGTCATAATTTATGTATGTATTTTTTTTATTTGCTAAGGAAAGTATTTTAACTTTTCATTGCATCAAAAAAATTTGTGTGACTTTAAGATTGCACAATGTAATTTTAATACGCACCTTCAATCACTTTCCAAAACTGTAGAGTGAAAACTGCTCACCTTACCTGGGGTATTTATGAAAAAAATGTATCTGGAGTGAAACCCTGAAGAACCTAAAAAACAACAATATTTAAAATGTCTGAACAGCAGCCATGACAAGGTAAATCTGAAATTTAAATAAGATAGCATTAGCATATCCCATAGTGTGTAGCATTTTGGAAAAAATAGCATAAACAATAATGAACCACAACAAAAGCAAAAAGGGGTCAACTCCTTATACTAGTGCAATATGCCCAGCAAATACATGGAACAGCTTTAACTTTGAAGGCCTCTAAACAAAAAAGAGCTATTAGCTAGAAAAAAGAAAGAAAGAAAAAGCAGTACATTTTCCTATAGTAATTGAGACAGGACTTTCTGAGAACAAGATCACCCACAAATCTACAGTTATACAAGGCTTGGTTTTTGTATCTACTTATAGGCCTACTGTTTTGAAAAATGTATCTTTCAAATTGATTTTCTCATATGTTTCATCATAAAGGTCACTGCAACAGTTACAAGACAAGGTAATTTATAAAAGCATATGCTGCACTCAAGGATTCTTTGTTCCACGCTCTTGTGGAATACCTGCTTTACTTCATTAACATCTGATGATTTTTGGATCTCTCTAAGCTAAAAACATTATAACAAGTAATAAATCATGCAAATTTCCAAGTGTACATCTGCTTGAATATTTTTAGCCAAGAATCACATGCTGCTAAAGATACTTAGCTAGAGTTATCATATTTTAATTTGATAGCATAGTAGCATAGTGTATGCTCCTTAAATAACTTTCATAAATACATACCATCTCAAGCACTTTTAGTCAGATTCAGTGTCAAAGTGTGACAGATCCTATCATGGCAGCACTTGGTATATGGCAGAAATGAGTTTTGGTCAGAGAATCTAGTTCGCTGAGATTTAAAAAGAAAAAAACTTGTTCCTTTTTTTTTAATTTAAGAAACTCTTACGCTAAATATGTGTGAATGAATGCCTACTAGAGTATGTGTTGTTTTTTTTTTTTAACAAGGGAACATAACATATATCTTTTTATGAACAATGTGTAACTTCTGCATTCTGCGCATGCAAGGTAAAATGTGACTTTTTGCATCAACAAATCTTTTATAAATGTAGATACAGGAAGATTCACTTGAAAGAGGCCCCGAATATTCTGTTGTAACTCCTGTTAGGATGAAGCAATCTGAACCAAAAAAATACGCTATATACCTTGACGTATGTGTAATCAATTGCATTATTACATGCGATGCTAGAAGTGGTTTCCGTTTTCTGCCAGACACATTTCGTCACAGTGCTCCATGTTGGCAAGCATCTCGGGAGGTAATAACAGCAATTTCACATTGGATGTTTTCCTTCAAATCTTCCAAAGTGCGAGGCTTGTTTCAATAGACTTCTCCTTCGAGCATACCCCAAAGGAAGAAGTCTGGTGGTGTCAGATCTGGCGACCATAGTGGCCAAAACCCTTGTTGCTGAAGAAGGATTCAATTTCTGCCATGATCCTTGCTGATGTGTGACACATTGCTCTATCTTGCTGGAAGTAACCTTCCATTAACTCATGATCTGACATGCTTAAATGAATTGGTGACCTAATAGGTTTAAAATGAAGATGAAGATGCGCTGCTCAGTACTGTACACCACCATCCTGATGAGAAGTCAATTGACTGAGTGAAGGGGTACAGGTGGTATGCACCCAGAATTTGCAAATGGAGGTTAAACATCGCAATGGCTGTTCAGCGCCTACCTCATTGCTCCGATGCAGGGGCATCCTGGCTTGTTCGAAGCTCCATATACTGATAAGCATATTGCATGTTGTTTTGTTCAGATTGCTTTGTCCTAGCGAGAGTTATTACAGAATATTTGGGGTCTCTTTCAAGTGAATCTCCCTGCATTAATGGGTTATAATCATATTGTTGTTATAAGAATTACTAATTAATGCTTTGAAATCGCTTCAGTTTTTTTTGTCCAAAGTCTACTTACTCACTGATATGAGAAAATCTTCACATATGATATACCATTTGACTTGTCTTGATGTCTTTATGCATCAACCAATCCGGAGGGTTGCACTCATAATGGGATATAAGGGGGTCAAAGTTACTGCTTTTCACAAAACTTTGAAAAAATTGGGATTAGTAATGCAGGCATGTGGAATGTAGTTTTTGATATTTAAATCTTTTTCAGTGGTCATAGCCAGGAACCACTCCTAGAAGGTTAAGAATGGCAGGCCTGTATACAATAACTCTTTAGAGCTAACAGAGAGTTTCCATTTGGCATTAATCTTTTTAGGTTAGTCAATAAAGGGTGTCATTTTGCTTAACTTCTCATTGCATTGCTTCCCAAAATAGAGAGCAAATTACCATTTAGATAGATACTTTATTAATCCCAAGGGGAAATTCACATAATCCAGCAGCAGTATACTGATACAAAAAAAATATTAAATTAAATAGTAATAAAAATGCATGTAAAAGCAGACAATAACTTTGAGTAATGTTAGCATTTACTCCCCCGGATGGAATTGAAGAGTCGCATAGTGTGGGGGAGGAACGATCTCCTCAGTCTGTCAGTGGAGCAGGACAGTGACAAAAGTCTGTCACTGAAGCTACTCCTCTGCCTGGAAATGACACTGTTCAGTGGATGCAGTGGATTCTTCATGATTGACAGGAGTTTGCTTAATGCCCGTCGCTTGGCCACAGATGTTAAACTGTCCAATTTTACTCCTACAATAGAGCCTCCCTTCTTAACAAGTTTGTCCAGGCGTGAGGCGTCTTTCATCTTTATGCTGCCTCCCCAGCACACCACCGCGTAGAAGAGGGCACTTGCAACAACCGTCTGGTAGAACATCTGCAGCATCTTATTGCAGATGTTGAAGGACGGCAACCTTTTAAGAAAGTATAGCCGGCTCTGACCTTTCTTACATAGAGCATCAGTACAGTATTGGCAGTCCAGTCCAATTTGTTATCCAGCTGCACTCCCAGATATTTATAGGTCTGCATCCTCTGCACACAGTCACCTCTGATGATCACAGGGTCCATGAGGGGCCTGGGCATCCTAAAATCCACCACCAGCTCCTTGGTCTTGCTGGTGTTAAGGTGTAAGTGGTTTGAGTCGCACCATTTAACAAAGTCTTTGATTAGCTTCCTGTACTCCTCCACCTGCCCACTCCTGATGCAGCCCACAATAGCAGTGTTATCAGCAAACTTTTGCACGTGGCAGGACTCCGAGTCATATTGGAAGTCTGATGTATATAGATTGAACAGGACCGGAGAAAGTACAGTCCCCTGAGGCGCCCCTGTGTTGCTGACCACAATGTCAGACCTGCAGTTCCCAAGACGCACATATTGAGGTCTGTCTGTAAGATAGTCCACGATCTATGCCACCAGGTGTGAGTCTACTCCCATCTCAGTCAGCTTGCCTCTAAGGAGCAGAGGTTGGATGGTGTTGAAGGCGCTAGAGAAGTCCAAAAACATAATTCTTACAGCACCACTGCCTCTGTCCAAGTGGTAGAGGGATCGTTGTAGCATATAGATGATAGCATCATCCGCTCCCACCTTTTCCTGGTATGCGAACTGCAGAGGGTCGAGGGCGTGGCGGACCTGTGACCTCAGGTGGTGAAGCAGCAGCCGCTCCATGGTCTTCATCAGATGTGACATCAGAGCAACAGGCCGGAAGTCATTCAGCTCACTAGGACGTGATATCTTTGGCCTTGGGACCCTCCCCTGTTCCAGGCTCAGGTTGAAGATGTGCTCTAGAGGACTCCCCTGTTCCAACGCACAGGCCTTCAGCAGTCATGGTGATACACCATCTGGACTCGCTGCTTTGCTGGCACGAAGTCTTCTCAGCTCTCTGCTCACATGGGCTGCTGTAATTGTGGGTGGGGATGTTTCACCTATGCTGGTATCAGCAGAAGGATGGTTGGAGGATGCAGTACTCCGATGTGAGAGTGGGTTAGGGTGATCAAACCTATTAAAGAAGTTGTTCATTTGGTTTGCTCTCTCCACGTCTGTCTCGATGGTGGCACCCCGCTTTGAGCTGCAGCCAGTGATAATCTTCATCCCATCCCACACTTCCTTCATGCTGTTGTTCTGCAACTTCTGCTCCAGCTTTCTCCTGTACTGCTCTTTCGCCGCCCTGAGCTGGACTCGCAGTTCCTTCTGCACGCACTTGAGCTCATTTTCAGGGCTTCCCAACACTCAGGGTATAGCTTGATGGATTAACTGGGGAAAAGGCAATGGCCTGGAGAGAGTGAGACAGACAGACAAAAAACATACAGACAGAGGCAAAAGGAAGAATATTTATGTGGTTTTGGGAGACCAAAAATTGTAGCCACCACCACACATAACAGGCAAAATCACCAGCCTTTATAAGAAGACCCATTTGGACACCATAGTTAATTTCTTTATTATGTGTTCTAGATTAAATAGAACTGTATTTGTCCCCAGGGGGTAATTTGCAAGTTATTTCCTCATAATTATCTATTTCCAGTGTTTCAGGAGAGGAAATTCCATACTGTACCTTTAATATAACCCTAAGTCTTCTTGGTACTATTTCAAGCTTGAAGAGACACCAGTAGGCATTCTCCTGTTAGTTTTCAAAAATTATGCTGGACAAAATTAATTTTCATTAATAAACTTTATATCCTTCAACCTGCTTAAATACTGTATTTTTAATTTTTTATTTAACTAAAATCTACCTGTTTACAAAGGCAAATAGCTTGGTCCCAGTTGTTCTGGTGTTGCCAGCCATTGGTCTGAGGAATTTAATCAGTTGTTTCAGTTGACTTGACAATAGTTTTAAATGCAATCCAAATATTACAACTCCACACAACATACTAATCAAACTAAATTTCACAGCTTCCATATCTATTCAGCAGTGTCACCTACGCTGCTTGAGTCATACAAATCGAACAGATCTGCTCGTGATCTCACCTCACTACATAAATACAGTATGAGCTACTCTTCACTTGCAGAACTTAAAATGATTTTCACACTGAGATGTATTATGGCATGACATTCAATTATGAGATTTTCTATCATTTTTTAAATAAAGATAATACCAAATTGTAACAGTGGCCATCTTTTTTAACAGCTTGATCTATATCATTTTAAGACAATAATTATCATTTGATTTTAAGGAATAAGTACAAGTATTATTATAGTAAGTGACAATGGAAGTTCTCTCTACATACACAATGTAGGGAATATGTGTCTTCAGTTTTTGCAGCAAATGTGTAATAAAAGGGAATGATATATTTTTCACTAGGCTTCAGTGTACAGTAGAATCATATTTGTCTTGATTGTAAAACTCTGTTTCTTGACTATTTTTGTATATTAAAACTTTTTTCTACTCATTTAACTAAACACATTTTATTCTTTTTTGTGAAGGTTTTTAAGTTATTATTTTCTTGAGTTCCTACACTCTTTCCAAATGTTTACACTTGTAATTATTAGACATAAAATTTATAATGAATACGAGCTTTTTGCAGCATTCTAATAAATGGAAGGAGAGACTCCAGAGTTCCAAAATAAATTATATTTACATAGGTAAACATAGTACAAAAGTGGGCTATTAATGGCGGGATAGCAGCAGGAAATACCAGGTAAAATAGACGCAATGATGCCCAGTTGTGGCTTGACAAAATGAGAGTGTCCTCCTTGTTATCATTTATCAGTCTTTATCTATCTGAATATCAATCCTACCTCCAAAACTTTATTTCTTCTGTCCTCCTTTGGTTAACTGTTTCATTTTGCCAGGTCAGCATTCCATTCCACTCCAATCACACTTGCAAAAAAAATTCCCCCACTGAGGTTTAGGGGAGTCCTTATAAGTCACTCCTTGGATGTACTTCCAGCATTCCAGTAATTGGGGTCGAGGCCAAGCTTACACCGGGAAGGGAGAGCAAAAAACAATATTTTTCCCTGAATCCTTGTGGAGAATTGAATAATACAGTTATGGTGCAATTTATTGGGAACACTTGTATACCTGCTTAACCATGTAATTATCTAGTCAGCCCGTCATGTCTCAGTAGCACAATACATACGGTCATTTAGATAGATAGATAGATAGATAGATAGATAGATAGATAGATAGATAGATAGATAGAT
>JANRMT010062854.1:74642155-74743109 GCA_026402145.1 Polypterus bichir lapradei | reverse complement strand
GATAGATAGATAGATAGATAGATAGATAGATAGATAGATAGATAGATGCTTCAGACAATGTTCACATTAAACATGAGCTTGAGGAATAAAATATAACCTCTGTGATTGTTCCGTGATTGTCGGTGCCAGACGGACTGGTCCGAGTACATGCTGATCTCCTGGGATTTTCACACACAACAGTCTCTAGAGTTTACTCAGATTGGTGTGAAAAACAGAAAAAATATCCAGTGAGCAGCAGTTCTGCAGCTGTAAATGCCTTGCTGATGAGAGAGGTCTGAGGGGAAAGGCATACTGGTTTAACTTTACACAAAAGCTATGGTAACTCAGATAACTACTCTGTACAACTGTGGTGAGCAGAAAAGCATCTTAGAAGGCACAACATATCAAATGGACTACAACAGCAGAAGACCATGTCAGTCTGCACTTTTGTCAGCCAAGAACAGGAAGCAGAGGATGCAGAAGGCACAGGTTCTAACAAAACTGTACAGTTTATAAATACATTACAGTGGAACCTCGGTTCACGAACATCTCAGTACACGTACAAGCCAGTTTCCCTTTCGGTTTGCACATGTTCAGTCTCTCCCTGTGCATTTCCTGTGCAGCGAGCGAGTGAGCAAGAGAGAGAGAGTGCGACACACACACCCAGGCACACGCGCGCGCACACACATACACAGGCACGCGCAAGAGAGAGGCACACACAGGAACACGCTAGAAAGAGACACACACAGGTGCTCCAGGCTCGCGAAAGAGAGAGCGAGCGAGAGAGGGAGGGCTGGACGCATAAAGTAGAAAAGGCTTGTTTTTGTTTTCAGTTCTGTTTACAGCGATCGGTTCATAGTGTGCATTGTGGCAATGTTACTTTTCTTGGTGGTTTATTAAATTATGGATTTTTCGAATTTTCATTTTTTTCCCTGTGCTTAAAACTCATTAAAAAAAAGTGTTTTTAGCGAACGGTTCCTAGCACTATAGCGCAAACTATTGCAGTGTTAGTTTTCTCTGTTGTTCAAGGTTTTCTCAGTGTTATTCAATGTATTTACATTTAGTTTACTATTACTCTGTGCATTCTATGGTTTAATTAACTATATTTGTGCTTAAAAACTAAAAAATATATATTTACATACAGTTTGTACGGTCTGGAACGGATTAATTGTATTTACATACAATCCTATGGTGGAAATTGCTTCGGTTCACGACCAAATCGGAGTTTTGGAACGCATTATGGTCGTGAACCGAGGTTCCACTGTACTTATGTTTTAGTACTATTGACTAAATACAGAGATTCAGTATGCCCAGCTAATCAGTAGCTCTATTCAGGGTATGCTAAACTGATGTAGTGAGTCTTCAGATGGGATTTAAAAGCTGAAACTGAAGGGGCACTTCTTATAGTACTAGGTAGACCATTCCACAACTTGCAGGGCCGAGTAGCTAAAAGCTTGATCTCCTACTGTTATTTTATTAATCCTTGGAATCATAAGCAGACTGGCATCTTGAGATCTTAAGGTGCACTCTGAGTTATAAGTAATGATAAGTTCAGATAAGTAAGCAGGGCCTTGGCCATTTTAGGCTTTATATGTTAATAGGTGGGTTTTGAAATCTTCCCTAGATTTAACCAGGAGCCGGGGTAAGAACTGGAGTTACAGTATGTGTTTGTATTTTCTGGTACTTGTAATAATTATTGCAGCAGCATTTTGAACTAACTGAAGGCTTTATAAAGAAAGATTTCAGCAGCCAGTAAACACTGCATTGCAATCGTCAATAAATGAAATGCATTAATTAATTTTTCAGAATCCTGCATATTTAGAGAATGCCTCAATTTCTCAACATTTTTAAGATAAGAAAAACATTTTGAATAGTTTTTTATTAGTGTGCACTTTAAATGACATAATAAAGTCCAATATAATGCCTAAAACTAATGATGTTTCCAACTGAATAAATAATGACAAAATATTGTGATCAGCATCATTCCCTCTAATAATTAACATTACTGTTTTATCGGTATTCAAAGACAAGTAGTTCTCATCCATCCACTCCTTTAACTCACTAACACATCTAATTAAGGACATCAGGGAAACATCATTTGGTCCAAAAGGAAAGTATAGCTGGGCATAATCTGGGTCCAAGTGAAAATTAATGTTATGTTTTCCAATGATAGATCCCATTGGAAGCATGTAAAGTGATAATGGTAAAGATTCATGTACTGAGCCCTGCGGGACACCATATCTCAGTTCTGTATATAATGATGGAGTACTGTCAGCATGTTTCTGTACCTACAGATAATAGTTTAATAAATAAGAACTAAACCAGGCAAGGACATTGCTTGTAAGTCCAATGTCAGTTTCCAGCCTGTGTAGTAAAATAGAATGGTCAGTGGTATCAAATTCTGTTCTTAAATCTAAAAACATTATGACAGTGAGATTTCCTTTCTCAGAGGATATCACAATCTTGTTTACAACATGTGTTAGTGCTGTTTCTGTACTATGACCGGTGCAGCCAAAACTACTGCAACATGCTGATGCATTTATTAGTTAGCACATTGACTGCTGGAACCTTTAATACCAGGATGCTGCAGTATTGTTTCAAAACATTAGCTTTATACCTTAATCATGACAACTTAACTAAGGACTGTCTATTTATATAACACTATATTCTGCAAGCAGCTGTCACCAAAAAAAAAAAACAAAAATTGTCTATCTGCTTTATAGCAGCACAGTAGTAGGTGACAGTCATGGCAGCAAAGCTCACCAGCAAGCTGCCCACATCTATAGTGGATGTATGCTGAGATACGACTTCTCTTGTATGTCACATCCTTGACAAGGTCAATGACATACAATTTAACTTGTACCTTGCATTCAAAGTTTTAGTGTATATTTAATTATGTCATGCAAGTAGTGCAATGTTGCTCATCTTTCCTTGACATTAGCAAAATAACTCCACTGAATGCCTACATTTTTTATTAAAGCAATTTCTTGGGTTTCTTTCTTTGAAACCCTGCTTTTACATTTCTGTCCACTCCTTCAGTAAAAACTGTTAACTAAAATCAAGTCCACATCTACATGATATATGAGCATACTTATTGTTTTCTTTCTCACCAATTACAACACAGAATATACTGCAGAAAAAAGATAAACCTTTGTATTGTTTTCTTTCCAGTGGATGAATATTTGACTGATTATCTTTTACTTCAGGTGGTAACGAATGCCTTTGAAGAATACTTTCACAATTCCTTTGGTAGATTATACCTCTCAAGGTGAAAGAGTCTTGCAGTATTGCACAATTCCTATTGTCAAGTGCTGTAAATCAGTCTGACTTCTTTGTGCTTCTATCTTTAACTGTTGACAGTTTCAATTAATTCACAGCTGAGAGCTGAGTTTGCAATGCAATACTAATGTTACTGAAGTTCAAACAATTTTGGAATCATATTTCTGAAAAATAAATATTGAAACAGTAGGTATTAGGCAATTTTCTTTTTTCATTAGAACGAGAAAAAGATGGCAACAGCTTGTTCTCAGAGGCACAGCTTTATATTGCATGGAATGAAACACATGGCTGATCAAGAAGTGTGACTTGTGTTGAACTCAGAAGACCTTGCAGCTGCTCACTCCAATTTTGGTGAGGTGCCACTTGCTCATCACCTGGCACTTCACCTCTTAATTGATGCTGGCCTGGTGTTACAGTAAGTTCAGTGTTGCATGTGATCCACCACCCAATACTTATCTGTGTTATATTTCTTTAGCCATGTACTCACTTAAAGGCCAAAACAGGGCATGTATAAAAGATTCAGTCAATGTTCAAAATGCACAATGTAAAAGAGTGAACAAATGAAGGTGCATTGTGTCATCTTGATCTATGTTCTCTCTTTAGATGTACTCTATCAGTGATATGAGTTTAATCCCTAAATACATTTGTGACTATAAATTATTCACTTTGAAGGACCTGGTGCAGACATACTGTACAAGTCACATTCCTGTCAGAAAGATGTGCTTTGATTGGTTATTCTGCAATATAATAAGACCCTGCTTTAGCCTTAGGTTTGTGTAATTATTAGGTTGGGAAGAGACTGATGTTTGAAGAGAAAAGCAAGTAGTTACTGATTAATTATTTAAAACAATGTAATAGTGAGGAGATTCTAACCATAAAATTTAAATCTTCCTCCCTCTCTCTCTCTCTCTCTCCTTACATGTTGCTATCCATAAATCTATCTATGTGGAGATTTTTTAACATTATAATTAAAGGTAGCACATACTGTGAAGTCTTAATTAAATGAAAAATATAAGACATTGCTATTAAAGATGCTACCAGATTATTTGCAATTTGTTACAAAAATATTTTATTGCAATTTTTTATCATCTTTGGTGTTTGTCAGTAGGTAATATAAGAAATAATGCTCTGTAGGTTGCAGTTACCTTAGTTACAGTAGGCTGTCTCCAGATTTAGGAACAGCTTCTGTCACACAGGGAATGCTTAATACTGGCAGATGAATTCCCTTAGGAAATGGAATTAAACAACATAAAGTTGATTTGTTTGGACAGAGACCAGTAGTAATGCATGTTCTATGAACCATAATAAGAGATTAAAGCCATTTGGGGTTGTCGTCAGTAATCCCTAGAGTTTTCACCTTTGAAAATGCATAAGAAAATGCAGTGTAAAATAACATTTCTGACAAAGTCAACACTCTCCAGTACCTTAAATGCCCTCAAGATATGCTCAAAAGTGAGAATATGTCTGGTACTAAACATCAGAGGCTAAAATGTCTTAGCACAGCTGTAGTTTTCAGCTACTTCTAAATTCAAAGATTAAATTACACAATATAGTTACCGAGGCTACTATAACCATAGCCTTAAGTTGACCAGAGTAGGCTAAATGTACATGTCAAGCATAAGGCAAATCTTTCTTAAAGTTTTTAAAAACTTAACATGAACTATTTTGCATCAATGGTTACATTAAAACAGGTAAAATGTATTAACTTGTCCAGGTAGCCAACATCCTATTAAAATCAAGGTTTCGACATATTACATTTTTTTGTTTTGCATTATTAAGCATGTTAAGTGAAATGATATTTAAATGCACATTTATATATGGTTAGACATATGAGTATGTAGTAGTTAATATTTACTTTCATACAGAAAACATGCACTGATATTTGAAGAGAACCACTTAGCATTATTTGCACTTTCACACTTGAAAGGTCATCCCTGCAAATTATTAGGCCTGTAATATTTCACATATGACAGTCCTAAATTGGGCCTCAGTCAAGGGCAATAGAGTTATGTAAGTTTTGCAAAAAGGTCTTTGTCTGCTGATGTCAGAAAAGTTTTTTTTTTTTTTTTTTTAATCTAATTCATAGCATAAACTCATTGTCTTACTAAATGACACACTGTAGATTTAGCAGGTTTCTCAAATATGCCCAACGTACCTCCCAACGGATAATGTACTTTATATGCAGTTGAGTTTCTTCTCACCTCTTGACTCTGTTAATTTTATTATGAAAGCTAAAATAAAAGAGATTAAGGATGACTGACTTCGTGTATGGGGTTTATTCAGATGCAACTGAGTTAGACCTTGTCTCCTTGTGACCCTATAATGGAGAAAAATGTTTCAAAAAATGATTGTAATATATAATAAATGTGGAAAAGAATATAGTGGTGTAGGAACTCACGATAGATTTAAATTATCCTAACTGAATATATTAACACTAGAATTCCTGAAGCCTACGAAAAAACTCATATTTCTGGCCCACTTTAAATCCCTTTGCACCTCTCCATCAGCTTCTTTTGTTTTGTAAATGTGTTGATCAGCACAAGCAGCAAGCAGCCTGCTGTCCCATCCCCCGCCTTGACAGAGCTCAACTCTGGCAAAAACTTCTCCCAGCTCAAGCCAAGGCTCGTTATCTGCATGTGACGTGCTTGGAGTTGTATAGGGTAAATAATACGGTATATTTTTATTTGGAATACATGCATGCATGTGTGTTCTGTGTCTACAAAGATATGGGTAAGTGTATGATGAAAGGAAATAAATGTGAGGCAAGAAATGCTGAACACATACCTAATGCAGAAACTTTTTCCATGTTATACTAATAATGATGTGAAGTGCATAATGTGTGAAGACTTTAGCCCAAATATCAAATAAACACATGCGCTTTTATTCAAGAATATAAACAAAAAAAAAAAATGACTTACATGTTGCTGTCAATGAGTTAAAAACCCAAGCTCAAATGTCAATCGACAGGGAGTTTATACATATTCTTGAATGGTACAGAGGTAAAAACTGCTGCCTTATAAAGCAAAGGTCCCAGGTTTGAGACTGGCTGCTCCGCATTTTGAGTAGTGAGCTGGTATTATTATTATTATTCTTATAATAAAAACATACATTTGATTTGAGTCTGTAACACCCAGTGTAAGCTTTGGCTATTTGGAAAAGTTAGCACTTGTTTTTTTTATTATTCAGTTTTATTCTCTCAGTGACGTTCATGTTGTACAACGAACTTGCCTCTCCCTATCTGAGTTGATGGTATTTATCTCCATTCTTTTCACAAGAGCAGCGCTATGGCTGATGCCTATTTGTTGTACTGGCAATCATAAATATGATGTTCCTTTTACCGCTATCAGACTGGACAAAGGCAGAACCATAAGAACAGACAGCTTCGTCACAGAGATTTCGCTGGCTAATAGCCTGCTGCACTCTGCTGGCACCATAAAGTAAAATGGGACTTCCACCTGCAGCTAAAGTCCCTTCAGTACACAAGCAATTTGCCATGCTGCTGTTTAGATCTGGCAGTGCCATGATGACAGTGTATGTGCCCAAAAAGAAGAAGCCTTTGATTTCAGTCCTTAACAGCCAGTGTAAAGTTTTGCAACCTGTAAAAGATATCATAGAAGGCATATCAGCAGACACACACAATGAATATCTTCTTGGTATTTTGTTGTCACTTGAATTTTTTGTATTCTTGAATAAAAGCACACTTGTTTCCTTATACCTTTGAGAAAGTATTTATTTTATATTCCAGTAACCACTTGAATGGGATCGAATCTGTCTCTGCTACTCTCGTCCATGCACATACATTCCTATAAGAAAATGTCACCATTTGAAAACACTATGCCATTTGAACATGAGTTGTCATTTGATCACGTTTTTTTTATGTTGCCTGTACCTTGCGTTACGGTGCAAGGTAATGAGAATTCAGACAGACTTCTTTTTGGGCACATACACTGGCATCATGGCACTGCCATATCTAAACAGCAGCATAGTGAATTGCTTATGTCTTTAGCTGCTGGTAGATGTCCCATTTTACTTTTTACCAAAGGATATTTGTACAAACTGTATGGGGAATATCAAAAATACAGCATACAATGGAGTATAATTAATTTAAATATTTAGGTAAAACCATTTAAACTTTTACCATTACAAAATCTGCTTTTAAAACCTAAGACCAGTTACAGTTTTCAGGAATGGTCACTGCTTAGTACTGCAGAGATTAGCTTTTATTCTTAACTGAAAATTAGATTAAATAGAATACATGGATGGATGGTTGGGTGGATGGATAGATGGATGGATGGGAAAAATAAGGGTAATTCAAATTTTGAAAATATTCTCCAACCCACAAAAAATGTGGCCAAATTAGACTTGCTAGCCCTCTATCCACTTTGTAATAATAGATACTATAATCAGAAGCTGGCAGACTACTTGCTTGACCACAATATTCAAAATAAATAAGAACTTTCATATATTTAGAAAAGGAGGAACCAGTCAGGGAAAATATTACACGTTTTCAAACTAGTCACTGGTGTAGTAGAATAAAAAAGGACAGTGAAAAATATAAGTACAATATAAGTTATGAAGACTTTCAAAAGGTCTTTAAAAATGTTTTAATAATAATAATAATAATACATTTTATTTATTTGCTGACAAGATAAACCCTAAACCTAGCTAGTTAGGGATCTGTAAGTGCTAATAAGCAAAGAATACTCCACATTGATGGATCACATTAGAAATCGACACTTGTGAAGTTACTCTTAAATGTAGGCATAATTAATGTGTAATAGTTGCAGGAGACATAAAGTCAGAGTAGTATCCAAGACTGTGGAAAAATCCAGGTTAACTTTAAAACTGAATAAATATTTTAAAATCAAATTTTAGATAACATGTATGAAGAAATTCTGGCAATTAAAACTAATTAATACACAGTAGGCAACACTGATTTGCAAGATGCAATTTAAAGGTTTATGTTGATGCATGATTGCCCTCCAAGCAATGACCAGAAGCAATTTAAGGGCTAATAAAAGGTAAGGTTATATCATAGAAACTGTTAAGTGCAAGTCGAAAATAATTATTCTCAAAACCCAAAAAGCTACAGCATGACTCAAGGCTGTTCAGAGAAAACAAGCCTAGTATATCCCTGTAGTAAAAGGTTTGGTCTTCTCTGGAAGGCAAATTGAATTGAATGCCTTTAGCCTTGAAAAGTGTAGACTAGTTTGGCAAATAGCCAGTCTCCAGAATTCTCAAAGGCACCGATAAAGCTGATCCAGTGGTGTAATTCCATCTAAAATAGTGAAATTCACTCAAGGTCACAGCTGGCAATTTGGGAACAGAACAGCACTGTAATGCACTGTACCTGTTGTCAGCAATACAGAACGTGTCCATTGGAAGCTTGCAACCTATTTCCATAAGTTCTTAAACCTACTTTTCTTTGGTGATTATCCATCCTTTGTAAGTACATATTGACTATAACAATTCATTTATAAGGTCATCGCAACAACATTCAAATTCAAATCAAAGAAGTTATTATTCACAAAAAAGATTTAAGAAATCTTGAAGAAAGCAGTTGATATGGACACCCTGATGTCTTTTCACAACCATCTGGATGAGTTATTTGGGCAACTTAGCTTCTAGTAATCCAAACTAAAGTACTCCTGTTTGATGGCCTGATTATAACATTTGTTACATTCTTTCATACTGTTATATTTTAGAAATAACAAAGCTGTCTCCATTCTCACACACATACTAGGAATACATCAGCTTTTCTTTAACTCAGCTCCCATAGTATTTTTGTATTGGTCCTTTCATCAACCCTGCAAGTCTTTGACATGGCAACAAGTTAGAGATGACCAGAAACAGCAAATGGTTTAATATAGATTACTGAGGAAATTTCTTTTTAAAGTATAAAAAATTATCTAATACTGTGTTCAAATTACAAGTCTCATTGCTCAGTTCCTCCTTTTCTTGACTGTTCACAAATGACATGTATCTAACTGTAAATTGAATGAATCTGTCTTCAGAAATGGCACACATGGGCACACTGATACATCTGTGTCACCAACAACAAAAAAGTCAAATTTGTATGTTGACTAAACTGGCAAAATGTACGCTCAAGAGGACTGCAAACAGTTCATCAGCTGTACATGATTAGGTCAAGAAGGCAAAAAAAAGTATTTTTTTTGGCAAGCTGTTGCTGTTTTCCGAGCTATTGCTATCACTGCTGCACCAAGAGCTGTGTGGGTATGACAAAGGAACCAGCAACAGTGGGACTGTGGCTGTGGTCACAGCTCTAGATCTCCTCCATTGTTGTTTTTTTTTTGTGCTGCCAGTGCCGGCTGATGACAACATCACTTAACCCTTGTGTATAGGCAAAAAAAAAAAAAAAAAAAACATGAACTGACTGTTCTCATTCATGTTGCATAGTCATGAATAGGATATTAATTTCGATCTCAGACCACATATGAAAGTGACTCAAATTTGATTTAAGAAGATCAGATTTCTGCATCCACAATGGCCCTGAAAACATCAGATTTCAGTCTGTGATAGATGGCCAGGAACCCTGCCCCACCGGGACACCTGGAGGAAGGACGGACCGGGAGAGCGCCACTATTCTTCCCTGGGTGCCTGGACGGTCCTTGAACCCTGGAGGACAGCGCTTCCGGTACAACAGGACGTGCTTACGGACCAGGGATGGTGTATGCCCAGAGTGCTTCCAGGTGCAAGGGCAGCACTTCCGCCACTCTGGGGAGTGCTGCCGGAAGGTCGTCATCATGCACCTGGAGCACATCCGGGGAAAGATAAAAGGGGCCGCCTCACTCCAATTGGGGAGCCGGAGTCAGGTGGAAGTGGACAGAGCTTGAGAGAGGAGTGGAGGCAGCCGAATAAACTAGGACTGAGCAATCTGTAAATATTGTACATAGTGTGTGGAATAAACATGTGTGTGTTTTTGGACATTCCGGTGTTGTGTCTGTCTGTGGCCGGGCTATCGATTAGAAGTCACATTAAGACGAAAAACTGGATTTGAGTCACTTCAGTTTAGTAATGTGAACATAGTCTTGGAGATTTAAAACATAGCATGAATTTCTAACAAGAACTTTATGATAAGTTGATTTGGAATATGGAGTGGGATAGTAAAATTTCAGATTCACAGTGCTTAGACTCTGGTTTTGCCACAATTGAGGTTCTTTTAGGGTGAAGTTTACATTTTTTCCTTGATTAATAGATGACTTCAAATACAATGTGGGATATTCTCACTTTATCAGTTGTAAATACTGTACCAGTCAGGTTTTAGGCTGGGTTGTATTCTGTGTAGAGTTTGTAAGATCTCCTTATGTTTCAGGTTATTTCCAGCTCTCTAGTTTGATGCCAAGTCCAAACATTTGCTTTTGGGTTGATTGCAACTATAAATTGGCATGGGATGCCCTTCATGTTTCTGGAATTCTTAAAAGTAAGAAGTCTGTTCAGAAAAACAGAGCTAGATTGTTGGATTTCGTAAAACATATATACAGAATGTAACATAATATTTCCAAACTTGCTTAATTCTCTTCAGGATTGTGGGGAGGGTGAAACCTATTTCATCAGTATTGCACTCAAATAACAATGTTATGGATAGGGTACCACATAATCACAGGACCCACTTATGCATTCGCCCACAATCAATCACCAGACCTGCTTAAAATCTATTAACCTAACTTGAACATCTTTTGAATGTAGGGGGAGATCTCACAGAAGCACAAGGTGAACACAAGGTGAACTGGGAGTAGGATTTGAATCAAAGATGCCAATTAGAGTTCAACGTACAAGAAATAATAGAAACATTTGAAATGGTCAGTCAATTAATAATAACTTTAAGCAATACAGCATACATTTCAAATTATTTTTACAAAAAAAAAAACTATTTATATTGTGTGTTAGAAACTAAGGCAGTACCATTAGATGAAACATGTGAATTTCCAACTGTTAGAATGCTCCAAATAATTTATACCTCACAAACTAATATATCCTTCAAAGTTTTTGGTGATCTAGTCAAAAAAACATTTTTTTCATTTCTGTTACAAAATGCACTTTAGCAGTGCTTTTAATCATGATCACCAGCAGCTTTATCAAGGATAAACTTAGTGAAAAAATATGACAAGGTCTGTTGTCACTGCTAAATAATTGAATATTTTTAGTATTTTTCTGTAACAGAAATTGCTTGAAAACAGCAAGATTTATGTACATTTATTTAGTCTTATTTTTTATCAGCATTCTTTACAATGCATCTTCTTTAAGATTCTTTTGAAGGTATCTGCAACCTTGAGGGGATAAATGAACTTTCATATTCTAACATATCCATCAAAGTGTTGGTGATCTAGCTAGAAATGCATTTTATCCATTTCTGCTTTGAGTTGCAGTCATAAAAGAATCCATTTGGTTTCAGAGGCGATCTGTAAACCACAATTTTAAAGAATGATTTGATACGAAAACTCCACCTCACTCTCCATCCAAGAAATAATAAAATTGTATGAAAGTGCTGTCAATTCTGGACCCCTGGGAATGTTGATAAATCCCTATCTACTCTTCCAATCAAGTAAACTAATTCAGACCAGTCAGAACCTTTGACTCCAACACAGACCGTCTGCAGCAAATACATTTGAAAACCAGGCCATATTACTTCAAACTGCAGTAAATCTCAACAGATAAACCGTACTGCTTCAGACATTATTTTTTGCAAAATAATGCAATGCAATCTTCTGAAGAGTTATTCATCGCAGCATTACTTAATCTAGTTTGTTTCAACTATTCTTGTAAAAATATGTAATATTTCTAAATTTTGATTTAAACTCCTACTTTTTTGTTTCAGCTAATCTGACTTTAATAATTTAACTTTCTAAAAAAATGACTATAGTGACAAAACCAAGCTTTAATAAAACATTTGTGTGTAGACTTTTTCATAATATCTGCTTTCCGTAATATCTGTTCAGAAATTATGTGTGTGTGTGTGTGTGTAAATATCCATTTTAACTGAAGTAGTTTTACACTATGGGCCTTTAACAATGACAGTTGTCACTACTTTCTCCAATTGTTTTGTCATTTCAATTGCTGTGCTTTGTATTCTATGTTAGGGACACCTTCCTAACTTGATGCATAACACAGCTATGCAAAAGTTAAGCATTAAAGGCACAAGGGGGGCTCTGAAATGCTCATGCAACACCACCTTCTAACACCTGCCCACCACTATAGGAGAAGCCAGTCACTGGCATAAAGGAAGAGCTAGGGGTTGGGGTCTGCTTTTAACATTTCGGGTTTTCTGATTTGTAAATGTCACTGGTTTTTGCAGTCTGGCATATGCTCTAGCAAATGGATGTATGTGTATGTTACTACAAAGAACTAAGCTTTTCAGCAGGTTTTAGGAAAGCTGTCAATTCTTTGTCTTGATTTTGAGTAAACTGTATGTATAGTTCACATAAGACCTGGGGCCTCATGTATAAACGGTGTGTATGCACAAAAATGTTGCGTAAGCCTGTTTCCATGTTCAAATCACGATGTATTAAACCTAAACTTGGCGTAAAGCCATGCACATTTCCACGGTAGCTCATACCCTGGCATATGCAAGTTCTGGACTCGGTTTTCCAGACTGGCGGCACCAAGCGTCAAAGCAGTGCTACTGTTCCAGTGTGGTTACCCTTTCTTTTTTAGATCCACATCCCTGACGTGGCTTTATAAATACACTGAAATTAACCACATATTGTTTTTTAGTTTAATGAATCTGATTGTAATTAACCTGTAACGATATAATGGTCCATGGAATGGCCAAACTATTCCAAACACCATAGCTGCTTTAGCATCGTTACTTTCACTGCACCTACTTTTTCTTCTTTCAGCTGCTCCCATCAGGGTCTGCCACAACGGATCATTTTTTCCATATTACTCTCACTGCACCACTCGGAGCAGCTGATCGGAAAGAGAATTATCAGTATACAGCATCAAGTACACGCTGCCTCAGCCATGCTGCCTATTTGAACTGCTCTCACACAGCAAATGCATCAAAACATTTCCTCTACGGACCTCGCGGTTCAGAAACAGTTTCATCCCAAGAACTATAAACACACTCAATCAGACCATCAAGTGCTCCTTGTAGAACTGTTTGTACTTGTTAGTACAATCACCTCACTGTAAACTTGCACTACAGTTATAATATTGCACAAAGTGAGCCACTTTATAAAGTGCGCATTTACATATGATCACGATATAATTTTTAAGATGAAATGCAGCAAAATATGTTTATTATATTATACAGATAAAACTTTAACTTCATTTAAATAATCTATATTGTTAATAATTAAACATGTGAGGATACAGTGTCGCTGGGCTAGCAAGGTTCTGGCGCTCCGTTCACCGATCCCGCCTCGTGCTGTATGCTTGCTGGGACTGGCATGACACTGGAAGGATAGAACAATTAAAGATGTACTACGAAGATATTTCAATGTTCCTTAAAAGTTTTGAAGAATCAGCGTTCTAAGCTTACAGGTGCCTTAACGTCTATTACAGAGCTGATTGTGTGGCGATTGGGTATTTGGAGAAAGAAAAGTAAGGACAGGAATTGGAGGTTAGTACATTTGAAAGAGACAGTACTGTTGCAATAAATTATTTAATCGAAGGTCGTGCACGGCAAAGCAAGCATCTTGCGTGAGGCAGGAACAATCACTGCGCCACCGTGTTCCCATATTTAATAACATGCTTTAACTCCTATCATCATTAAAATGATATCAAGTATACTTCTCAGTATTTTAATTATTCAGAGAGCTGTAATATCATGAATGTAATGGATTCTGTGTCCTTTCGGAGGAAGAGAAAGCCCGGAAGCACGTAGTGATTCACACACATAGAGCACATTGAAGATCAAATACAAAACAAAGCATTTAACGTGCTACTTTAGTTACGATGGGATTTGAGAAATTAGTAAATTAAACGATTTTAAGATGAAGTTTATGATGTTCTATTTTAATGACAAAATAAACTATGTGATTAAAGTGGAAATTTTGAGATTAAAGGTGACATTTTGTGCTTTTTTCCCACTGTGTGCCTATTTTTTCTTTTCTCTGTACCCTAATAAGCTTTCATATGAAACTTAGACGGTGGGCTACAACTCGCCTTTTCACGGCAACTTTGATATCTGACAACTTCTTTTTTATTTCTGTCACTGTGCGACTTTGTGAACTTGAGCTTTCGAGTTTCTCCAACACTCCATGTCATTGCATTAACTTCCTTTTCTTGTTTATACCATTGTTTAAACCAACAAATAGTACGTTTTCCCTTGCTTCCACTTGGTATTCACAGAAATTCTTCTATTTCCCCCCGTGCTTTTGCCAGTGCCTTCACACAGAATGCTGAGCTTGAGGGCTGTTAATATTGATTTGCATATTCAAAGAGGCTTAATTCTGGGAGGAGACGGGGCGGGACAGCAGGCGTGTGAACGTGTATTACTTTTCACGCTGACCGGGATTTATGTAGTGGAAGTTGGCATTCGCACAGATTTATGCATCTGAATTTTTTTGTGCGTAAGCACATTTCCGCTGTTGTGCTTATGCCATGTTATAGTGTGAATTCTACGCACGGTGTTGTGCATGAGGCCCCTGGTCATGATCTGGTGTATTAATCAAGGACTCCCAGGAGGTTTTCATTGTCACATTTTATTTCCTTTGCTCTGTTGCATTCTTTTGAATGGTAGTCCAGCTCAGGTCATGGATAGAATGTGTGTTGTCTTTTTCCTCCTATTTACAAGCATTTTGATTATATGCTAGTCTAAGCAGCATGGGGTTAAGCTGATTGTTGATGATACTGTGATGTGCAGTGGTTGATGATTGCTATGCCTTTTGCTATTTGCATAGGGTCTAGCATGGCACAATGATCAAATGAACTGTTAAACTGAAGAAGAGTAAATAACTTTGCATGGTCTAAATGATTTCAAGTAGCCTAAATATCTTATTAGCTACAAATAGCAAAGCAATAGACATAAATGTCTTAGCCAAAGTTGATTCAAATTAGGAATGATGTAGAATATACATCAAGCTAGTAAGCTGGACAGAGTATTTCATAATATTCCATGCTATACTGTATTTCATTTATCATGATCATGTAACTATGCAACTTATGGTAAGATCAAAGTATTTTATATGTATTTAATTTTGTTAAGCATTAGATATGTTACCTGTTGAAGACAGGTGACACAAAAAATTCAAAAATATTTAATATTTAGAATCTCTCTCCTTTTAGAGCTAATCTCTCTCTCACGCGCTCTCTTTCTCTATCTTTCTCTCATAGAACATGAAGCGGAGGTGGAAAATGGCCAACTGTGAGATGCAGCACATTGTCGAAGAACTCCATGCCCTTAAGAGTCAGATTCAGCGACTCTTAGCCAGACAGACTCACCTCAGGGAGAGAAAGGCTTGCCTGCTAAAACAAACCTCCTTATCAGCTGAGATCGTTGCAGCTCTTCTCGATTCGGCAACATCAACCACATGCTGCGCTGTTCACTCACTGACCAAGTGCGTTTTAACCAAGCTCCTCCTCGAAACAATGATGACGAGAGAATCAGCCTGCTTCAGCAATGCAAATGGGGTCTCAAAGCTACTGTAGATCACCTGTATCACCTCAGGCAAGAGTCACCATCCAGAAGCGCTTCAACCCTCTCCATCCTCCCACTGTGCCGGCAGTCATTGGTGATATATTTTTTATTGGGGATTCAATATTTCTTGCCCTAAACAGAAATCTTTTGTTTCTTGTTTTTCCTGGTGCTATGTGTACGAGATATTATGAGAAGAGTGGAAGCAGTCTTTCAGAAGCATAAAGACAAGGCTGTTGAGGCCACTGTACTACATGCCGGCGTAAATGACACTTGATATTGACAGTCAGAGGTTCTAAAGGTGGACTTCGCAGCACTTATTCAAGTCATGAAGGAGAGGACCCCAGCTGTGAGAATCATAATTTTGGATCCCCTGCCCCCAGCTTGAAGGTCAGATGAACCCTACAGTCATCTGCTGACCTTCAATAACTGGTTGAGAGGCTTCTGCAAGAGACCAAACATAGATTTTGTGGACAATTGGGATCTTTTCATAGAGAGACTGTGTTTCTTCAGGAGAGATAGTCTGCATCAAAAAGATTCGGTGCCCAAGTCCTCTATAAAAACATCTCAAGGCCAATCTGTCTTTCCTGACTAATAATTTTAGTCTTAATGTTTTCTGTAATACTTTGCTAGGATGTGATAATTCTGTAGTGAGTTCATCTTCAAATATGCACTGTATTAGCACTATAATAACTAACCATAGTCTAATTTAAAAAAAAAAAAAAAAACAACAAAGTGGTATAAATGTGAATAATTTAATTACCGTTTCACCTTTAGATGTGCACTGTATTAGAACTATAACAACAGATTATACATTAAATAAAAAATCCTCATAAAGCAGCATTAACACAAATAACTTAATTACCTTTTCAAGTAGCTCAGCTCTTCCGAGATCTTAAATGTGTTTTTGCTAAATATCAGAGCGTTAACAAGAAACACTTTTTACAGCAATGATCTTAACAGTGTTAGAAAAATCAACTTTCTTACACTAAGTGAAATGTAGCTAAACTCAGATGATGCAGCTCTTCCGAATTATAGTTTTGCTCATTTGGTTCACCAAGGCAAAAAAAGCAGCGGTTTAACGAGTATTTACTTTAACCAATTAAAATGTAGAGATGGTGGTACACCATCAGCATGGCACTGCCAGATCTAAACACTAGCGTGGCGAATTGCTCACATACTAAAGTGACTATAGCGTAGGTAAAAGTCCTATTTTACTTGCCAAGCAGAGTTGTGTTGCAGTGCAGCAATATATTAGCCAGAGAAAGCACTGTGAAGAAGCTATCTGTTGTTACGGTTCTGCCTTTGTCCAGAAACGGCTCCATAAGCTTAACGACCACAGACTTGGAAAGTCTTTGCCCTGGATTGTAACTCAAAACATAGCTCTCAACAAAACAGATGTCCGAAATCGCAGAAATCTGTCATTTTTCACACATTCTGCATGGGTGTCTTTGCTGTCATAGTGCAAATGCAGCATAATAGTCTGATAGTGGTCACGAGATATCAAATCTTTGACTGCTAGTACAAAAAGTTGTTCGAAGCAGCATCAACCACAGCACCAACTGTCGTCATCGCTGCTCTTGTGAAAAGAATGGAGATAAATGCCATCAACTCAGAGAGGGAGAGGCAAGTTCGCTGTACAACATGAATGTCACTGACAGAATAAAACTGAATAATAAAAAAAGCGCTTTTACATGTAGCCAAAATTTACAGCAGGTGTTACAGACTCAAATCAAATGTATGTTTTTATTATATTATAGTAGTAATAATAACAGCTCACTACTCAAAATGTGGAGCACCAGGTCTCAAACCTTTTGGTTAAAAGACACCAGTTCTTTCCTCTGCACCGTCCAAGAATGCATATCAACTTTCTCTCAATTGACATTTGAGCTTCCGTTTTTAACTCATTGACAGCAACATGTAAACTGATTTTTTTTCCTTGTTTATTCTTGGATAAAAGCGCACATGTTTATTTAATATTTAGACTAAAGATATTTAGACATTATACACTTCACGTCATTATCAGTATAGCATGGAAAACATTTCTTTTAGATGGCGGCGCCCGTGCAGGCTGCAGCTTACAGAGCTCCCAAGTCTGCGGTGTTTAGTGTTATTCTTTGTTCGTCTTTGTCAACTACTATAAGAAAAGAAGTAGATTTAAGCGATAGTAGTACGCAGACATACATTTATGAGTGGCAAATCCTGCTCAAAATATCCAGTGAAGTGACAGAGATGCTCCGCAGCCTTTGCTTATTTTGGTAGCCTGAGAAGCTGAGCTGGCGAAAACGCAAGCGCAGCTATCGGAAGCAGAAACGAGGGAAACGCGGCGGTGTTAGCACAAAGCTAAAAACTAACCCCACCAGACCTGAGATACCGTCCATTCTGCTCGCAAATATCCGATCACTGGACAACAAGCTGGATTACATAAAGCTGCAGCTGGCCAAGCAGTGGGAAATGAGAGACTGCTGCATCTTTATTTTCACTGAGACATGGCTCCAGGAAAACATTGCAGACTCAGCCATACAGCTAGACGGACTGACCATCTTCTGAGTGACAGAGGAGCCTCTTTGTCCGGTAAGACCTGCGGTGGGGGACTGTGTGTTTATGTGAACAAAGGGTGGTGTACGAACGGTGTCTCAGTTGTGCTACACTGCTCCCCGCTGATAACCATTTTATCGGTAAGGTGTTGGCCTTTCTACCTACGTGATTGCCGTCTACCTCCCGCCTAGCGCAAATGCTAACCAGGCACTTGCGGAACTCTACGAGATTATCAGCAAACTGCAAACGATGTACACAGAGGCAATTTTCATTATTGCTGGAGACTTCAATCATGCCAACTTGAAGTCAGTTCTCCCAAAATTCTTCCAGAATGTGAACTTTGCTACAATGTTTACACAAGTGCTCCTGATGCCAACAAGGCCCTAACCTGCCCCCACCTCTGCTGCTCAGGCCATATCAGCGTTTTTATGGTTCCTGCATGCAAGTCCCTGCTGAAGCGCACTAAACCAGCCCGCAAGAACATCAGAGTGTGGCAGGTTGGTGCTGTTTCAGCTCTCCAAGACTGCTTCGAATTGACAGACTGGGACATTTTCAGGGAGGCTGCTATGGATGGTGACTCCGTCAGTCTGGAGGAGTACACAGACTCCAAATGCATAGAGGATGTTACTGTTACCAAGGATGTTAACACAAGAGCCAACCAAAAGCCCTGGATGACAAGAGAAGTGCACAAGCTGCTCAAGATCAGAAATGCAGCCTTCAGATCTGGAGACAAAGCTGCCCTTAGGGTGACCAGAGCCAACCTGTCTCGCGCTATAAGGAGAGCTAAGTGGGCATAAGTGCAGAGTATTAACAAACAATTCAGCAGCACCAGAGACACACGTCGCATGTGGCACGGCATTCAGACAACTACAAACTACAAGCCCAATCCACACAGCAGCAATGGAGATGCCTCCCTTCTGAGCTGAACAACTTCTTCGCACGGTTTGAGACGCAGAACAAAGAGCCTGAGAGAAAAGCAACACCTCCCTCCACTGACCAGGTACTCTGTCTCTCCATAACTGACGTGAAGAGAACTCTATCCAGATTCAATCCACGCAAGGCTGCAGGACCTGACAACATACCTGGTTGTGTGCTCAAAGAATGTGCCAGTCAACTGGCTGGTGTCCTCATAGACACCTTCAACAAATCTCTGAGCCAGTGTGATGATGCGGGTTCGTTGCATGCTCCCATCATCCGTCCGGGAGCCTGAACCCTGCACCGTCTATAATGTTACTGATAAGCTTGGCAGTGAGGCAAAATGTGCAAAAGTACTTTTATTAAAACATCAACAAAACAGTGTCCAAATTAAATAAAGTGCAGTGCTTTTCAAATAAATAAATAATCCATTAAAATAGAAGTGAACTGGAGTTTAAAAACACCATAGAAAAAAAACAATCCTTTTAAAATGATGAGGTTAAAACAACGCTGGAAGCAATCCTTTAAAAACACAAAGCCCGATGTCTTTTTACCTGTTGGCTCCCCTGCTTCTCCCATCGGGCTTTGCAACAGGAGAGTCGTCATACCTGCAGATGACCTTCTTTCCACATAACTGATCTGGTGGCCTTCCAATCCCTGGCTCCGGTTCAGCTCACCTAGATCGAGACTTGGGCTCTTACCCAACAGCCAGGATGCTCACGTTGGGGCTTCTCCTTCCAACCCTCCCGACTCCCGCTGCCTTCTCTGCTTTACACGGCCAGCCATCCTTCTTCCGGTCACTCCCACTCTTCATAAAATGCTCAGCGGGAGCGATCACTACCAACTGCTCCTTGGGTGCCGGCCAAACACACAGGTTCTTAGCTCAGCTGCTCGGTCTGTCTGTCTGTCTGTCTCTCTCTCTGCACCAGCTTTCTCCCTCCTGCTTCCTGCCTTCTTCCTCACTCCAACAACCTCCGTTTGTTTCTTTCCTTTTTATTTTTCTCTTCCCCTCCTAGCTGCCTCCCGCCTCTATTTATGATAGGGACGTGATTCACCTGTGGCAATCAGCGGCTCCTGGGAACAATTATGGATACAGACGGCTCCTCACCTGTGCACTTAAGTGAGACTTGCCTGCACCGCAAATCACCCCAGGAACGACTTCAGCAACACATCACCACGCCCCCTTGCTAAGCCGCGAGTACGGTGATTATTTATTTTAAAAATGGCCCTTTGACATGAGCTATGGACCCACTATACTACTACCAGTCATCATTCCCAGCATGCTTCAAGTTGACCACCATCATACCAGTGCCAAAGAAGTCATTTGTGACATGCTTGAATGACTACAAACCAGTTGCACTCACGCCAATCATAATGAAGTGCTTTGAAAGGTTAGTCATGTCACACATAAAGATAAATCTCCCTGCCTCCCTTGACCCTCTTCAGTTTGCATACCGCTCAAACAGGTCAACTAAGGATGCCATATGCTCTGCCCTTCACCTCTCCTTGACACATCTGGATAAAAAAAGATACATACAGTATATCAGGATGCTATTCATAGACTTTAGCTCTGCCTTCAACACAATCATCCCTCAAAAGCTGGTTGTAAAACTGAGAAGGTTGGGCCTGAACACCATCCTCTGCAATTGGATCCTGGACTTCTTGACAGAGAAGCCCCAGTCAGTTTGGATGGGCTGCAACACTACCAGCAACATCAATCTGAGCACTGGAGCACCACAGGGCTGCGAGCTTAGTCCACTGCTGTTCACCCTGCTAACTCACGACTGCACAGCCACGCACAACACCAACCACATCATCAAGTTTGCAGATGATACAACGGTGCTGGGACTGATAAACAGGGATAATGAAAAGAGATAATTGTGGACTTCAGAAAATCACATCCTGCCCAGATCCCACTCACCATCAACGGTTTAGATGTGGAGACTGTTAGGAGTACCAAGTTCCTCGGTGTGCACATAACTGAGGAACTTACGTGGACACATAACACCTCATCACTAATCAAGAAAGCCCAGCAGAGACTACACTTCCTGAGGCGGCTGAAGCGAGCAAGTCTTCCATCCTCACCATGTTCTACAGAGGCACCATTAAGAGTGTTCTGACCAGCTGCATCATTGTCTGGTATGGCAACTGCATTATATCCAACCGCAAGCGCCTGCAAAGGATAGTGAAGACAGCAGAGAACATTATTGGGGTGCCTCTCCCTTCACTACAGGACATATTTTACAAACACAGTGTCCGCAAGGCCTACACCCCTCACATGGACTTTTCACACTTCTGCCATCCAAGAGAAGATACTGCAGCATCAAAGCCAGATCTTCCAGGCTGCAGGAGAGTTTTTACCCCCAAGCTGTCAGACTCCTTAACATCATGTTGCCCCCGGGATCTTCCACACTGCTTCAACCACCTCTAACAACAGAACTTTTATACATTCAAGCCACTTTCCTGCAAAGACTAGTCTGCATGTAGAAAAAAAACTGAAAATCTCATACTGACCTTTAAGTATTTTGACACTCTTGATATCCTTCTACTGTGAAACATTCTGACCTGTCATTGTTTCCATGTCTTAAGCAACTATTATCATACACTGATAATTTCTGTATTATCTATATCTATTTATTTATTATATTACATATCTATTGACTATATTTATGTATCTAGATTGCAAATGCCATACATTGCATCAATGTTCATATTGCTAACTACACGTCAATATTGCTGCTACTTCTTTGTCTTGTCTTGGCACAATGTCTTGTTGATGTTTTAATTTTAAATTTAAATTTTAATTCTATTTGTAATTTATTATTTGCACATCATGTTACACTGTGGACCCTGAGCTTCGCAATTTCGTCTATCTGTATATTTGTATATGGTTGAGATGACAATAAAGTTCTCTTTGACTTTGACTTTCGATTTCTTGTTTTGCATTTCCTGTTATCCTACATTTACACAGATCACTGTAGACACAGAACACACATAAAATGTATGTATTCCAAATAACGATATAGTGTTTTATTTATCCTATACAACTGCAGGCACCTCAAATAAACACACTTGAGCTCTGACAGTTTTACGACTGACTGGATGGGGGAAATATGATAGCAGGCTGCTTGCTGCTTGTGCTGATCGACACATTTGCAAAACAAAACACACTGATGAGGTGAGGTGCGAAGGAATTTAAGGCGGCTCGGGATTACATGTTTTTTCATAGGCTTCAGGGACTCTAGTGTTAAGAAATCCTCCAGCACTAGTACACCTTGGAAGACACAAAGAGTGGCTGATTTAAAGAGAATGTACTGGTGAGCTGAGCGTAAATGGAGATAAACTAAACTTATAGTCCACTATAAAATATTGAAGGCTAGAATAACTTAGTATAATAATGCAGTCAGCCTTAAGAAGCAGTTTTGTTTCTCTAAAATTATAAATGATAATGTTAGTAAGTGTTATTCTCAACTATTCGTCATCTAATCCCAGCACTCTCTATGGAATGCCTCCTAAAAATTACTAATGAAACTTGTGAACCATTTGTTAAATTTTTTTAAACACAAAATAAATGGTATTAGAAATAATACAGGACACCCGAAAGGTAATCCGATTGAATCCAAGCATTTCATTTTAAGAGAGTTAAATTCTTTCACTGGAATATATTTACCAGAACTACATTGAATAATTTTTTAACTGAAACCCTCCACCTGTGCTCTTGACCTAATTCCAACAGGCTTTTTCAAAGTAGTCTGCTATATGCTAATTAACAATGTACTTGATTCAGCAGTAAACTCATCATTAGATATGGAGGTCTTCCCTGACTGTCTTAAAACTGCAGTTGTTAAACCACTGCTCAAGAAAAATGATCTCAACTGTATTCCAACTTTAGACCAGTTTCTAACCTACTTTTATGAAGTAAAATTCTAAAATTGGCAGTAATTAATCAGCTAAATGATTACTTGATTCAACATTCTATTTTTGAGAAATTTCACTCAATTTTTAGTACAAATCACAGTACAGAAACTTCACGGGTTAAAATAGTAAATGACTTGCGGGTTAATTTCAGATAGAGGCCATATATCTGTTCTTATTCTGTTAGATTTGAGTGCAGCATTTGACACCACAAATCACAGTATTCTTATAAATCACCTAATGGGTGGACCTCTCTAGCAGCATCTTAAATTGTTTTGTGTTACTTAACAGGTAGAAATTGTTTTTTTAGTTGCGCATTTAGTTAGTTAGTTGTGCATGATTGCATTTTGGAGACCCATGATATTGTTTATGGTGTACCACAAAGATCTATTCTGGATCAGCTGCTTTTTTCAATCTACATGCTTCTATTAGGTCAGATTATGTCAAAGCACAACGTGAGTTACTACAGCTATTCATGGGACACACAGCTCTATTTATCAATAGCACCTGATGACCCTGGCATTCTTGTCTTTCTGATCCAATGTCTTACTTGTATTTATGATGAGTAATACATTTCTCAAACTAAATAAGGAGAAAACAGAAATCTTAGTGATTGGCAAACATGGATATAGCAAGGGTATTAGAAATAAACTTAATCCCTTAGGCTTAAAAGAAAAGATGGAGTTAAAGAATTTAAGGGTAATTACTGATTCTGACCTAAACTTTAAAAAGCATATTAACCAGATTACTAGGTCTGCATTTTTTCACTTAAGGATTATAGCAAAAGTTAGACGTTTACAAGATTCTGAAAAATTAGTTTGTGCTTTTGTTTTTAGTTGACTATATTACTGCAATGCACTCCTAACTGGACTACCTAAGAGGGAGATCAATCAGTTGCAATTAGTGCAGAATGCAGTAGCCACTATCAAAATTAGGAAAAGAAAACTTAAACACATCTCACCAGTTTAGCATTGTTACATTTGTTACTCGTGTCATTTAGAATTGACTTTAAAATACTACTAATGGTTCACAAAGCCTTAAATAATCTTGCTCAGTCCTATATTTTGGAATGCCTGTCCCCTTACACTCCAAGTCATAACCTTAGATCTTCAAATGGAGGTCTACTTATAGTTGCAAGAACTAAACTTAAAAGAAGTGGTAAGGTGGCCTTTTACTGTTACCCCCACAAAATCTGGAATACTCTGCTAAAGGAAATTCACTAGGCTAGATCATTGGTTCATTTAAAAAAAACTGCTCAAAACCCATTATTTTAATATGGCTTTTTCATACCTAAATTTTAGTTGTATTGACTATATGGGCATAGAATTATCTTATTCTTCAGGGATCAGCAATCCGTATGAATCTTTACTATTCTTTACTATATATTTATGGAAGCGAAGGTTTGTGATACGGTTTGCATATTTGTAGTTGGAGATCCACAAAGGGAGAGAATGAATCGCATATCATAAAGTGTTTTTTTTTCCTGAGCTTTTAGCTCCTATCAGGAGCCATCATCAGAGGACTATGATTAGACATACAAGAATCAAAGGCAATATATAGCAAAATTAGGTGGGGGGGGGGGGGTAATGAGGTAGGGTTTGGAGGGTGTTGGTCATAAAGTTTTATTTATTATGAGGATGTTCTTCTTCTCAAGTTTGCATATGCTGGGTTTATGTGTGACAATGCGGGTTCGCTCCATGCTTCCATCTGAATTCTAGGAGCTCTTGAACCCGACACCGTCGGTAATGTCATCGATATGAGCTGACAAATGAGGACAATTCTCAAATGAAGCCAGGAAATAGTGCAAAAAGTGCCAAGGTGCTTTTATTAAAACAAACAGTTGTGTTCAAACAAAGTCAATAGTGCAGTGTTCCACAGATCCAATAAATAAATCCATAAAAACAGTGCAAAGTGGGGATAAAAACAATAAATAAATCCTTTACAATCCGAGGTTAAAAATGTAGTCTTACTCTTCATGATCTCAGCACACCTCCATCTTTCATTCTCCCCAGCTAACCTATAACTCGCATAGCCGGCGAAGACCCAACAGTAACGAGCTCCTTTCGGCCGACCTCTTGGCTGCCTTAAGAACATCACGGCCAGACCGTCCGAGGTCGGTTCACCTCCCTTCTTCCTTAGCGCTCATGTAGATGCTTCTCAGATCCATCGGTAGGACACCTGCCTTGCTCACCCCACTCCATCTGAATGTTCAGTGGGGTGGACAAGCTCCTACAGCACCACAGCCAGATGCTCCTTCGCAGGACCCAGCTCGTTCTGCTTCAAAACCATTGGATGGCCAGATCCTCCTTCCAAATCTGCCTTTACACATTTTTTTTCTTTCTTTGGTCAATCTTCCCATCTTTAATTTCTCCTTTACTTTTTCTCGATCCATCCATGATTTCTCAATCCATCCCTGATCCTTGTGCTGACCTGTATATATACACCCGTGTCTCCATGGGCACAGCGCCTTACTCACACGGCACAGGAAGCCAATGAAGCAATTGAGAATGATAGCATCCACACTTGCAGGTGCAACTCGCTCCAACTACCTCATTAACTCCCTGCGGTCATGCAATCGCACCCATGGAGTGCGACATGGCTATATATATATACTGTCGCAGGTGGCTGGGGGTGGAGCCCAGCCGGGACGCCCAGGAGGACCAGAGGAGGGCTTGTACCTCCTCCAGACCGCGAGGGGGCGACCGCCCTGGTTGTATTGGGGGCCATGGGTAGAGGGCTTGGAAGCCCAACCCTGTAGGGGCCCGTGGCCACCGCCAGGCGGCGCCCCAGTGCCTAAAGAAACCTGGAGCCCAGCACTTCCGCCACACAAGGAAGTGCTGGGGGGAAGAAGACAGGGGACACCCGGAGGGCTTCCGAGTGCGCAGCCGGCACTTCCGTCACACTGGGGCGTGTCTGCGAAGGAATGCCAGGAAGCAGCTGGAGCCCATCCGGGTTCCTATATAAGGGGCCGCCTCCCTTTATTCAGTGACGGAAGTTGGGTGGAAGAATGACGGAGCTGGAGAGAGGACTGGAGGCGGCCAGGAGAAAGGCAATTTGACTGTGAGGCCTGGACTTTGGGGGATTGGTGCTGGAGGCACTGGGAAGTGCACTAATTGAACTTGTAAATATAGTGTGAATAAACGTGTGTTGGGTGCAAAAATGCTGTCCACCTGTCTGTGTCCGGGCCAAGTTCCACTATATATATATATATATATATATATATATATATATATCGTTACCACCATTGATATACTGCTCACAGCCCTATCCTCTTAACTTTACATTAAGAGCTTTAAGAGGCTTGGGGCCTCAGAGTCAGGTGCCACTTTACTCGGGTGTGCTAAAGAAAACTCCCTGCTCAAGTGCACAAGCAGGCTTCTAACTTCTAATTGCCACTCTGAGTGTCATATTATGTAGTGGGCTCTTTCTGTCCATCTTTTCTCACTACTTCTTGCTTCAGTATAAAACACACAAAACTCATAAGAGGCATTAGATAATGAAATATTTTTCTGTGAGTTTTTCAGAAACTCTTCTGAATTCCATGCACAATCATTTGAAATTGGTGTTATATTTTTCCTACATTTAATAAGTGTTCTTTTATTTATGAAACCCCTGAAGGAAAAGTGATTGATGTTTTATGTTGTACTATATTTATACATGAAGGTCACTTACTGATTTTCAAAGTCACATTTTGTTTGTTTTGTGTTAATACTTTGTGATTACTGTTTTTTGCATTTGTCATGCTACTGCTCATAGCATTGTACTGTTCATCAACAGTAACCTCATACAGCTTAGCTTGGCTCAGCTCAGCCTGATGATGAATTCTGCTCTGCTTAAGCTCTGAAGCTTGCTACACTCACCATCTGCTTCAGTTAGGAATAAAAAAAATAGATATTGTACTTTCAGCCTGGGCTTCTAAGTATCAAATGATAGGCCTATATCATCTAGCTGATTAGTGGCAACTTTCTGTGTCAGCTATATTAAACTGCATTTACAAAATTCATATATATACATGACATTCTTTTCTTCTTATATTAATAACTAAGAACTAAGCACACTGCTTACAAAATGACACATTTTTGTCCAAGACCTATTAATATATTTAGACTGACACTCATTATATAAAATGACATTCTATGGCAGCGAGATGCTGAAATGGTGCTTTCTTAAAATTAACTTAAATTTTCTTCTACGCAAAGAATGCGTAGAAGTTTTGCATAGATATTCAATTTATTATTTTTTAGTACATTTTAATCATTTGGTATTCATTATTATTAAAAGGCAATATAAGTAAAAGTAATAATTAAAATATAGAACTTTCTTGTATAACTGAATCTGAAAGAAAACAAGAACAGTAGGGAACCATCATTGTTTGCCACTTTAAAATACTTGGGCACTTGCTAGACTTTTGCCTGAAATTGCTGCTATGTGTAGTTTTCATGCTCTCTTTGTGTTTAAAGTACTGTAATTTGGATTCTGGTTCTTTCCACAGTCCAAAGACATTCTGGCAGGTTGATTGGGGGCTGTACAGTGTGTGGGTGTTTGCGTGAGTGTATTTATTCTTGTAAAGATATACATCTCAAATGTGTTCCACTGTAATGGTTTCAACATACAATAACTAGCAGTGATAAATATGCATATCACACAGGATGACCAATTTGAAAAATGTGGTAAAACTCTTTATTGTTAAAAACAATAAACTATTACCACTAGTAACCTTTTATACTCTAAGGCTGTGTATGTTATTACAGGTATTTTTTTATATTTTACCTTTTCTTTTTTAGTAGCACAGATCTAATTAGCAAGCTCCTAACAGTATGCAAATAAAAATAAATTAAGCTCAAACTAACTCTCACCAAATACATAAAGCATTGTACAATAACCATTTATTTTCTTAATCCCCTTATTTAATTGCAGGACTTTGAAGAACTGTGACCTTTATGTGACCATTATGTACAAAGCATGAACTAACAACAGATATGGATATGGTGCATTGTGCAGCACACTGAGCCACTTTAGAGAGACCTATCATTCCAACATACATTTTATCTGGCATGTGGCAGGAAACACTGATCTCCATACAGACTCGGAAATGTACAAGTTTCACACAGACATTTACCACAACAGAATTTGGACCCAGGTCTCTAGAAATTTATTGCAGGATTAATGACTACTGCCACACTGTGTCAGTCTACAATACAGAATTTTAATTTTCACAGTATTTTTATTTCCAGCACTACTATAGACAACTTTAAAGGTTCTAATAATAATATGTAAAGAGTTAAATCATATTGTACTTTAATTAGATTAAGGCCAGATAGCAATGGAGGACAGAAAACCAAATAACTTTTGTATATAAATTATAAAGGAAATAAAGTTTTTAGAACCAAAGATTCAAGTAGTTTCTATAAGCTTGATACACAAAGTACAGGAGTGCAAGCTATCATCCCTGATACTGCAGATTTGTCATCTGAGCAGATAATTAAAATTTTCTTTCATCTTATTATAGTATTTAATACCGTGTTTCCTCAAAAATAAGACCTACTCCGAAAATAAACCCTAGCATGATTTTCAGGCTGCTATGTAATATAAGCCCTACTCCAAAAATAAGCCCTATTCAAGATTGTCAGCTGAAAAGTAAGGTGCCTAAGGCCAGGTTTAAACTTCACGTGATGCGACGTGTATGCCCAAAACATCAATTAAATTCCAAGGACACCTTCCCACAATATCTCTGAAAAGGATGTTTAATGATTACATCCATCAATTTGGGGATGCACTCATTCCAGCAGCATTGGCGCAAGACAGAAACAAAATCTCTGGACGGGGCATCAGCTCATCGTAAGGTGAACACAAGCACACACATCAACTAACATCATTGTAGCAAAAAAAAAAAAAAAAAAAGATAGCACAGAAGATGGTATGTGAGACCTAAAATATATCATGTCATTACTTTGTGGAATATGCGACACTTGAATATAAAAGCAACATGAATACATTTGTATTTCCCTATTTTGCTTCAAAACATCGACCCATTCATCAAACACTGAAGTACGCACATCAATCCTGGAGGATCCTAAAAGAGGCTGGATTAACAAGAAAAACAGGCTGGAATTCAGGGTTTGAGTGTGGGGAGTTATGACGATATTCCAGAAGAAGATGACATGACTGTATTTGGATAAATGTATATTGTTGTACATTAATAAATATAAGATATCCCCTGAAAATAAGCCCTAGTGCATCTTTTGGAGCAAAAATGAATATAAGATCCAGTCTTATTTTCGGGGAAACATGGTAAGTAGACAACTTTAGCTGGTTAGGACTGTAGCAATCACAACATGTGCATGTGTTACCACCTTAACAGCACATGTGAACACTAAAGCTCTTGAATAAGTATGTCCTGAAAGCACAGCAGTACAAAAGGCTTCTTGAGGCTGCTTAGACTTTGAAATGTCAAACCCAACCAACTATAAAACAAGTGATTTATAGTCCGGCTGTTAGGTTTTCATACAGCGTTGGCGCTGACTGTAGCCCTAAGCTTCTCATGCTCCACTTTGAAGATTTGTTCTTTAGAATGTGTTAATTTTGTACTTTTCTACGCCACTTTGGATAAAAAACATCTGGCAAATAAGTAACAGTAATGAAGAATTGCACTATGATCATTTGCACGCCATTTTTACTGCATTAAATTGTTCCACTTGTGAAACACACTTACGGTACCCCAGTTCATTTAAAAGAAAGCCATTACATGTTCTAACCTCCTAAAGAATCCAAAGTGAAGTAGCTTAGAGCAACAAAATAGGTGTTAATAGTTTTGTGTAATGTGTTTGACCAATCACAAGCAATTTTACTAGTTTGATCAAATTCAGGTTTAATGTGTACAGAGTACTGGGAAATTTTTCTGTATAAAATTCCTGCGGCCCTAGCATATAAGGTATGATGGCTGGAAAAAGGCTTATAAAAAAGGTTTGCATTTGGATGAAGTATACCTGTACATTAACATTCTTGTGCTAAACAATAATAGGATTCAGAACAACAGCTTATAATTAAATAGAAAAGGCTCTTTGACAATAGTGTCTGTAGATATCAAATATGGACATTACTAAAAGTGATGGGCACATCAAGATTTGAAAAATTCTGCAGTGTTACTTGGTGGAAATAAATATGAAAGCTCTAGAGCATGATTCTAATTAAATTTATGCTTGTGTTGTAACTGATGTTACTATTGTCTGCTGCCCACTCTAAGGCACCATCTCAAGGCCAGGAAAGATAAATTGGCAGTAGGCTTAATAATAGCTGATCATGACTGCAACATTATTATATAAGAATATACAACAGTGGGTAGTAATGCCACCTCACAGATCCAACCTCATGTATTTAAATGTATCATACCACCTTTTAATCCCTCATCTTAAGATGAGAAAACTGAAATGCCATCCATTCTGCAACTCTGGATTGACACAACTGCATGTCATTATTTATATAAACAATTATTACTTCAGAAATTTTAAAATTATATTTTAAAAATTTTTGCTAGAACACCATAATAAGATCCACTTTAGGTTATTCGAAATGTTTTTTCTTGGGAACTTCATGATTAAATGCTATAAATTGCACTGGACAATTTTTTTCAAAAGTTTTGCTTTTCTGAAAAATGTTTGCTGATTTTGACATAATATAATTTCAGGTTGCATTAAGAATTTTGAGAAATGTAAAATGAACTTTTATTGAATTTAGCATGTTTATTCTCGCCTCACAGTTAAGAGACCCGGGTTCGCTTCCCGGGTCCTTCCTGCGTGGAGTTTGCATGTTCTTCCCGTGTCTGTGTGGGTTTCCTCCGGGTGCCCCGGTTTCCTCCCACAGTCCAAAGACATGCAGGTTAGGTGCATTGGCAATCCTAAATTGTCCCTAGTGTGTGCTTGCTGTGTGTGTGTGTGTGCCCTGCGGTGGGCTGGCGCCCTGCCCGAGGTTTGTTTCCTGCCTAGTGCTCTGTGTTGGCTGGGATTGGCTCCAGCAGACCCCCGTGACCCTGTAGTTAGGATATAGTGGGTTGGATAATGGATGGATGGATGTTTATTCTCTTAGTGATTTTGACATATTGCATTAGTTCAATTGAGCTAAAATATTTTGCTGTTGATTTTCTTTTGTAATCAGCATCTGATTCTCCTTGTTTCAGTGTCCAGCACTACTGTACTTGGCCAGCACTGATGGATACCACTTGCACTGATACTGCTTTTTCGCTGTTGCAATGTCCTGGTGAAACCTTTCATGATATTTATCACTGACAACACCAAAACTAGCTGGGAAGAAGTACAAGTGTGAATGCAGAAAATGAATCTTTAGCGATATGTTGCACTTCATGGTTTTGTATGCTCTGAAGAACGTTGTCAATCAGCTGGATGCATGCTATATATAGCTATAAGTTTTTGGACAGCAGACCATCATACCTAAATAAGCTTGTTTTGACATCCCATGCCAAAACATATTGAGTTGCCCCCGCCAATTCCCCACCCCTGCAATTGTGGCTAACAGGCTAACAGGCTAACAGTAACAGTTCCTTGCTTGGTCTTTCCTTGTGGAAAATCTGTCCATAAGATTTTAGAGTGTGTCTGTGGGAATTTGTTCCCATTCCGCCAAAGACTGAGGTCAGGTATTGATAGTGGAGAGGAAGTTTCAGTTTATATCAAAGGCGTTCAACAGGATTAAGGACAGGGCTTTGTGCAGACCACTTGCATTCCTCCAGACCAAATTCATCAAACAATGTCTTTATTAACTTTGTTTTATGTACAGGGGCACAGTAATGCTGGAACAGATTGCCGTCTTCCTTAAGCTGTTTCCACAAAGTTGGAAGTGCACAATTGTTTAAAATATCTGTAGCATAATCAGTATCCTTCATGGGAACCACCAAGTGGCCTAGCGCATACCATGAAAAACAGTCGCAGGACATTATCCCACCCCCACCAAACTTTATAGTAGGTACCATGCAATCAAAACAAGATCATTTTCCTGGCATCTGCCAAACCTAGATTCGTCCATCTGACTTTCAGATAGTGGAGCTTGATGTATTACACTAGAGAACACATTCCACTGCTCCAGACTCCCATGGTGCCCTGTTTTACACCACTTCAGCCAACACCTGGCATTGCGCATAGTATTCTTAGACTTGTTGAAGCAACTCAGCCATGCCAACCCAATTAATTAAGCTCCTGACGAACAGGTCTTATACTAATGTTGCTTCCAGCTTGGAACTCTGCTGTAAGTGATGCAACAGAGGATACGAGATGTTTAAACACTATGCACTCGATATTCCCACTCTGTGAGGTCACATGACTGACCTTTTGTTGCTCCTAGACCCTTTCACTTCACATTAGTAGCACTTATAGTTGAGAGACAGTGCCATGTTTAAAGTCACTAAGCTCTTCTGTATGAAACAGCTAATGTTTGTCAAGGGAGACTGCATAGCTATCTACAACAGATGCTGCTGAAACACCCAAATTAAATCTTTTGGGGTGGTGTCTACATAGTTTTCACCATATAATGGAGTTGTAGCGCTCTGTAATTGGCAAGAAAATTCCTAACAACATCCTTAAATGCCTTCCATGTGATTTCCTCAGACCACTTCAAACCTCTTTTCATTTTGAGGATTAACATACAGTAAATCACATGAATCTTCACATCCGTTATTTGTGCAAACATCTGTCTCATATATTGAAATCCATAACCTTCCTTTTTCATTGCTTTCATGATTTTTTTTTATCAGTGCAAGTCTTATATGAAGAAGAGGTAAAAATATCTTTGATGTGTCGACAAGTGGTTCATGCGCCACACTTTTCTGCCCTGAAACTGAATACTTACAGGCGTAGCCAGTGTGAGGTAATGAGGCTCTTAAACATTTTTGTGCCATTCATAAAGGAAACAACAGTACTTGGTATAGCCGAGCTGCATTCCTAGAAGAAGTGACACTACTTTTAGATCACAGCAGATTTTCCAGTTGGAGGTTTTTTAACTGTAAAATGTATACTTATAAAATGTGAAAAAATAAGAAAATAAGCGATTGAAATAAAATGGTATGTAATCAGAACATTCAAAGGTGATTTTTGTATTTAGCAGCCCAAATTCTATTAGATAGACCCAAAAGTGTTTAGGAAGCACAATCTTCTTTATCAGGTGTTAGTGGTCCATCCATGTTCTGAACTTAATTATATAAAACATAGGATTTAGAAGAGCTGAAGCATTTCAAAGTAAAATTAGGCACAAAACATGCTTATGGACGCCTCTACACAATATTTCAGAGCCAAGCCAGACGTGTGCAGAAGTCTTCGGAATGTGTGGGAAAACTGGGAAGAGGTACAAAGCAAACTGAACATCCAAACTGCAGGTGCCTGGATCATTGAAAGTAAAAAGCCAAAACACATGTCCAGGATGAATAATTTTAAAAGGGCAGAGAGGCTCTTTCCATTTAAAAGAGCCTATCCCATTGGCCCTGGCATAGCATGGCTTTCATGTTAGTAATAATAAGAGATCACATTTGCCTCCCTGTCTGCTTAAAAGTTAATTTAAGATTCTTAGAGAGAAAAATAAATATTTTGAAGCTTGCAAGTTATTTGAGGCGTTACTTTGTAAACCAGATACTGTAAGTGCATGTTTTGTATTAAAAACTGGCATATGTATTCTGAGACTAATGATTTTTGATGCAATCTAGGGAAAACAAAACAACCCCACTCTATAAACTTCAAATGGACTTGTGTTTAATTTTACACCTACTGTTGTGTCTTTTGCAAAACTTTTTTAGTTGCGTAAAATAAACAGAGACTTTACAAGGTTATTTTCACAAAGGAGATTGGAATTTTCTGTTTATTGCAATGGTTCTTGAAGAAACCATGCATTTTACATTTAGAGCAATCATCAATTTCTGTTTACCTTGGCAAAACACATTTTATACAATATACAGTTATAATACTCAGGATTCTACTGTTGACATGCTTTATAAAAGACTTTCAATTGCTTTACTTTTATAAATAGATTTCATCAAATTGCCATCAATTACCAATTTTACTGTACAACGTGGTATCAACTCATCATTATTTCATGTATCAGTCAGACTCTCAAAAAATAAAACACGGTAATTCTTTTAGGAAATCTTTGAAAACTGGCTGTCAATAGATTATGCCCCATGCAATAGATAATGCCTCATCCAATTCTGCTTTTAAAAAGAAGCTGTTGCTGGAACTGGTATTTGTCACAAAAATGCACACAATGTAGGGCACTGCTCTGATATGCTTTTTAACATGCTTTATCAAATAAATGACCTTTAATTACTGTAGCTTTGCTGCTTGCCATTAATCACATTTTTAATTTTGTAGCTAAGGTCAAACTCAAAACTCTCAAACAATTTTTTCAGTATTTAAGGACATACTTTTTAGCCTTCAATAATCTTACCCATTAAATTAGTCACAGAAATTTTGACTAATTACTATAAACTAAAAAGTTTCAATTGGTTGGAATTAGCCTGTTTCTAGGGCCTGGGTTGTACTGTGACTAAAAAGAAAGATAACTACTGTGAATATGCAGACGTAGAAGAAGACATTTTGTTATTTGTCAAATACAAAACTGTATTTAAATGAAGTATTAGTACTACTCCTTAAAATATTCTTTACAGCATTTATACACACAAATAAAAAACCCTACAAAATGACTCCAACACACTCACAATTTACAGTCTAGGAAGAGCAATAAAAGCCATCAGCAATCTTCTGTTCAGGAGTGATTAACATTTATTTCAATAAAGTAGCATAGTGTTATTTTGAATTTGCACCTAACTATTCTGAACAGACCGATTTTCTGCTGTGCCTCTTATTTTATGCATGCCACCTCTTTTCATTTTCTACAGCTTGTTCTTCAGGGTCACTCTAATGCATATGATGACGTTGCTTCACATTAAACATAGTCAATTTTGTAACAAAGTGCAAACTGCATTAGCTGGCAAAGTAAACAGTAATGGCAAGGAACAAGCAAGAACAGCTCAAATTACTGTCTTGAAGGCATACTGTGCTGAATGAGAGTTACTTGTACCTACAGTGCTTCAAATATAAGATACCCAGGAGCTCCTGATGGTTTATAGTAACAGTTCCTTGCTTGGTGGTTAGTATATTATTCCCAAAACTAAAAAAGATCATTTCTAGGTGACCGCTTTAAAGTAGGATAGAGAGACTTATGGAAAGGCATATGTGACTTTATTACAAAGGTAAGGGTGTATTTTGCCACTCCATTGGATGCTTCAACCATATGCATTTGCAGAAAAGTCCATGTCAGATAAACCATTAAAGTAAGCAGTATGTCAATGGGTTTCATTTTGATTTGCTGCAATACATGACGTTCATAATATTGGTAGTGTTTTTTTTTTGCTTTGCTAAAGTGGATGACATACTTATGTAGCAAAGTTTTAGATTCTCTGTTTTTTCAGCCTCCATTGTTTCTGACAACTGACTACAGCGTTCTACTGCAGAACAAATATGAAAGTAAGACTAAAGTCCGATTACTATATTTTGACAAACATTCAAACTGGTCAGTATCTTCCGAATTTAGGGTAGTTTTGTGGTGCAACATATCCAACCATAAATTAAGTCAGAGGAATTATTTGTCTTATTAAAAGAAAACTAGTGGATGATGTTTCTAACCCTTTCAGTTCAAAATTAATTTTCATTTGTGTATTAAAGCAATCAGGTTTTTCCATAACAACGAAAAAGGGTTATGTACAACTGTATTACATATTTTATGCCTTTTGTAACATTTATATAATGCTTCACTTAACACTAGAATCATTACCAAATTCTGTTTGCCTTGATCACCGTATTTTTTCCAACACACACTAGGAAATTCGTATGGCCTTATCACCTCACCAAAATGCCAGCTGATAGCCGCCTTTGTTTTGCAAATGTGTCAAATATAACCACTCCTATGTGAGTTGAAATTAAATTTTTGCTGTGGTCTGGATGTGACAATAAACTTATTTTCACAAATAACCTAGAAATAATTGCTGCAATAAACAACATAATTTATTTATAACATAAGGATAATAGAAGACAAACATATGCAAGTATATGTATAGTATATACAAAGAACAACAATAAACAACACAAAACATAAAATTAGGTAAGCTTAGTTGAATGTTTTCTCTCCTATTGAATAAGACACACAACTTATGAATTCTGACTGTTCAACTCAAGTTGTTAAGATGGAAATGTTCTTTAGCTAGTTATGAAGCTTATTTTGTTTGCACAATGACATTCATTTGCTCACAGTCTGTGTGTGGTGTGCGAATATGTGTGTGATAATGCTCTGAACTGTCTTACTAGATATAGGATGAAACTTATAACAGCTAGAATGTATCCTTATTACCTTTTAGTTGCAGTGACACCAATACCATAAATACATTAGCTGGCTTTGTCCTACCAAATTACAATTAATAGCTCTTGGAATTAAAGTAGGTGTGCTTATAGTTCTAGTGTAAGCAATGCTTTGTTAGTTTCCTGGTCAGCTTTCTCCAGACATGTGGAAGAATCTTCAACACACTTACTATTTCTGTTTTAGGAGCTAACAACCTGAGGTTCAAATGCACAGTGTCCTTGGTTTCTAGCAAAGTTACATCTTCTGGGACAGCTGGTGATCAATCCGCTGCTGCTCTCAGCAAGACAAATGCGTGGCTTTATGTACGGTCCTCCTCTGCTCAGGCACTTGTTATTTCTTTGGGCTAATGGCACCCCTTGTCCAACTCCTTTTACAGATGGTCATTCTTTTTTTTTTAGTCCAGCACTATTAACCCACTGGAGCAGTAGGGTTTGCTCTAGCCTTTGTTATGTTCACACCCTATAAGCACTGGGTCTATGCTATTGAGCAGAAGGTACAGCCAGGCTGAGAGCAGTGAGCTGAAAGAGGAAGTAAAATATGGATTGTCTGTGATGGTTTACAAGAAAAGACATCTTGCCATTGGTTTCTTAGTTGTAAATGTCCATCCCTTTTGGTTGACTATTGGGGCAAATTTCTGTCTGGTTGCCACTCAATGTATTATGGCTCTTTGTTCAACCATAGGTGTCCAGATAGTGCCTCTAAGAGCTGTCTATGAGTGTTACTTGGTCTATGATTGCTCATCTTATCAGATGATGCACAGAGAATTCCAAAGAAATAAACAGGGAAGAAGAAGCTGATAATAAGAGTGCCTGGCAATGATTTGCTAATCCAAGGACCTGTGTTCCATGCAGATTAGAATGGACAATGTCAGTTAGTCTTACAATGCTTATGCTGTATTCTCCAGTCTTGCATTGTTTCTGGTGAAGCTCCTGACCTCTAGAGTTCCTGGTTGTTTTTTTGAACTTATGATGCCCCTGGTGCGGTCATGGGTCTCTTCCTTTCTTCTCATCGATAGTCCTAACTGATGATGGACTTGGGCAAATAACTCAACAACCGTTGTTGGTGTAAATCTGAAGTGCAAGGCGATTCAAACAATGGCAGTGTTCAAAAAGTGTAGAACAAAAGTCTTCAAAAATAATTAATAAAAAAAGTGCAACATGGAAGATAAAAAAACAATAAATATATCTAATAAATAGGCTAAAGTCAAGAATAAAATCAAAGTCAGAATCAATTTTTTTTCAGTACATCTCTATCTCTCTCTCGTCTCCCCTACTCAATCTCCATGTCTTGCAGCAGGGCTGAGATGTCGGTGAACACCATCTGATTCATATCCCAACCACCTTCCATTGGCATCCATTGGGACCAACCAAGCCTGGCTCCCTTATCCTGCCACCTCCATTAGCATCCAAGGGACCCTTGCTGCACTCCACCCCGGAATGCTACTCCCCTCACTCCACCACAGTGAATCCCTGACTGCTTCACTGCTAGTTAAATATTTTGCTGGTACCTAATTTCTCCACTAGTTTGTCTACATTTGGCATAGGACAGGTGTTGAAAGCTGAAATGGTATTTAGCTTAATGTAATCCAAAGAGAATCTTATTGGTCCATTCTTTTTAGGTTGGTTTCTGCTAGGTTTCTGCACTCAAACAAGTTAATTTGTCATTTTTGACTACATAGCCTTAGGCCAAACGTTAATTATAAACATGTGTTAGGATATAATAATTGTTCAGTGGCTTTACCTACAGATGTACACCATATTAGCACTATAATAACAAATCACAATTTTGTGTGTATAAACACACATAATTGACATTTCAAGTTGCTCTAACACTTCAATACAGCTGTGCTCTTCTGAGACCTTAAATGTGGCTTTACTAAATATCAGAGCATTAATCAGTAAGACTTTTTACATTAACAATCTTATCAGCAATAGAAAAATAGGCTTTCTTACATTGAGTGAAATATTGCTTAACAGTGACGGTGCCACATTGTTACTTGAAGCCGAACCCCAAAATTATAATTTTATTCACTCTGTCTGCCTGGGTAAGAAAGGCAGCAGTTTAGCAAGTTTTTTCTTCAGCTGTTAAAATTGTAAAGGTACTTAATAGGGGTCTTCTCAGATTGTCTAAAGACTGCAGCAGTTAAACCCCTGCTCAAAAAAATAATCTAAATTCCTCAGTCTTTGATAACTGTTGAACTATTTCTAACATGTCTTTACAATTCCAGAAAAGCAGTTTTTCAGCAGTTAAATGATCACATGGACAAAAATTTTCAGTAAGTTTTTAAAACAAATCATATTACAGAAACTTCAATGGTTAAAGTAGTTAATGACCTGCGGGTTAATGCAGACAGAGGACACATATCTCCTTTTGTTCTGTCAGTGTTGAGCGCAGCATTTGACACCATATATTAAAGTATTGTTATAAACTGTCTTAGACCACAGATGTCAAACTCCAGGCCTGGGGGGCCACAGTGGCTGCAGGTTTTCATTCTAACCCTTTTCCTAATCAGTGACCAGGTTTCACTGCTAATTATCTTCTTTTCCCTTCAATTTAATAGCCCTGATTTTAAGGATTCAGTCCTCTGAATTTATTCATTTCATCATAAATGGTAGACAAACAGAAATGAGACATGAAATGAGCTGACAGGTTAACAGATAAATTGGGGATTCATACTCCAACCAAGATCTTAATGGGAAACTGATTCTTACTGTTAATTAAACCTGTTATTTAATTCCACAGCTTGTTGCTGCTATCATACTGCTACAGAAGACATTTCCAAAACTGTTGATTTTCTGTTTTTACTAAGAACACCGTCAAAACGTTTTGATAACCTCAGAGATCAACCTTATTGAGACCTCCACCCTTCTTTATTTCCAAATATTGTTTGATGGGCGCAAGTCATGTGGCAGCTCGTTTTGTGTCTCATTATTGTTTGGCTGCTAATTAAGGAAAAAGAAACAACTAAGGGGAATGAGTCAAGTTAATTAAAACTAAAACAAAAGAAGTTAATTAACAGACAAAACTGGTCACTAATTAAGAAGAGGTTTAGAATGAAAACCTGCAGCCACTGTGGCCCTCCAGTACCAGAGTCTGAAACCCCTGCCTTAGACAATGGGTGGATCTCTCAAACAGTGTCTGAAATTGGTTTCACACTTATTTAACAGGTAGAAAATTCTTTGCTAGTAGTGGTGATTGTAGTTTGGGGACCCAATATATTTTATATGGTGTACCACAATGATCTATTCTTGACCTGCTGTTATTTTCAATCTAACCAACATAGTTACACAGATGACACACAGCTTTACTTATCTATAGCACATGATGGCCCTGAAACTCCTCGCTCTGATTCAAAGTCTTGCTTGTATTTCTGAATAGATAAATAGCAACTTTTTCAAGCTAAATAAAAAAATAAACAGAAATCTTAGTTGTTGATAAAAATGGTAATAGCAAAGGTTATAAAAATAAACATGATCCTATAACATTATAAGTTAAGGGAGAAGTAAAAAATGTAGGTGTAATTATGGACTTGGTATCAATCTTTAAATCATGCGTTATCTATATTACCTAGACTGCATTTCTAAATTTAAGGAACACTGGAAAAGTTAGTCATCTTATAACATTGTAACATGCTAAGAAATTCACATTTTTGTTTAGAGTCAACTAGATTACAGCAATGCACTCCTAACTGGACTACTTAAGAAAGGCATCAATCAGTTGCAATTTGTTCAGAATGCAGCAGCAAATATTGTCACCAGAAAAAGAAAATTTGAGCACATCTCATCAGTTTTAGCTTTATTACATTAGTTACTTGTGATTTTAAAATACTACTAATCTATATAAAGTATATAATTCACTAAGGGCATGCAAGACAGTGAGCGCAAGAAAGACAGAGAGCCACGCCCGCCAACTCACAGAGCCCCGCCTGCCAACTCTAAGACCATGGGATACGCTCGACAGAGCCCTACCCACCAACTCTAAACATCTTGCTCCTTCATACATATTGGAGTACCTGTCCCCCTGAATTTCAACCTAAGATCTTCTAATAGTGGTCTGCTTATTATTCCAAGAACAAAGTATAAAAGAAGTGGTGAGGAAGCATTTTGCTGTTATGCACCAAAAATCTGGAATAATGTATCAACTGATATACACCATGCTAACAGCATGGATCATTTTAAAAAACTCCTAAAAACCCACTTCTTTCATTTGGCTTTATCATAGCTACATTTTCGGTTTAATGATAATAGACTATGCATAGAATTATCTTATCAGTCATGGATTACAACTATTACTAATTTTTATTTTCTCTGCTTTTGTTTCTGGTTTTAATATGCAGAATCAAAGTACTGTATAACTGCCTGTGATGAATGAAGGCGGGTGCCCCAGCTGTCCACAAACCCACTGCATCTAATACTCTGGGATAAAGCCTAGAAAATAAGAAGGAATAGCTTAATTTCCTTTATGTTAGATAGAATGCCCAATAGGAGCCATGCAGTCTTTTGGCCTTGGAACCTCTGCCAATTCAGTTTTATTCTCCAGTTTATCTGGAGTTTGTGGGTTTTTTTTCCATTTTTTTCTGTCCTCCATGCTCATCTGACCTTAACACTGGACTCATCTTTAAAGACTTTAAAAAACATACTATGTATAAGGAATCTACCTTTCTACTAATATACTTGAGTTTTGCATAAATCTGTGTTTATTAATTTATCCCTTAGGACACCAACCAAATTTAAATTTATTTTTCTTTTCTTCAAACTATTTTTTGACATCTTGTAATGCACTTTGAGCTACACTCTGTATATGAAAATGTGGTATAGAAAAAATATTGTAGCTTTTTACACGATTGTAGTGCTTACATTTATGAAGATGTTACATTTTTTGAATACCTGCTAAAATGTGTTCTTGTGCAAGAAAATGGGTGCAATGTGGAAGTTTGGTATATTAAGTTTTTCCACAAATTTTAAACTTTTTTTTCATAAAGAAGATTTTAGCTAAATGGAATAATATTACAGCTGAAGGTAGTAAAGTCCTCTTTAAACCTAAAATGAATCAGAAATATAAAAGATTTGATGTATGCAGTAAATAAAAAATAACAGCAAGTTATTTTGGGCTGGTTTACATAGGTGTGTTTTTTAATATTTATTTTAAATGGTTTCCATTAAATGTTTTATTAAATACAGTATTTTGTTTTCAATCAAAATGGGGGTTATAGTACAGTTGTTACAGTTGTCTTATAAATTAATGCTTTTCACGTTACCTCCCTGGGACACTGTAGCATAGTTAACTCTGGTAGGAATATTTCCAAATTATTACACTGTAATTTAAGGAATGTGTATATTCCTCTTTTATGAGCTTAGGTTTTCTTTGGATACTAGTATTTGTTACACATTTCAAAGATATAGAGCTTAGATTAAAAGTTTGTCATCTAAAATGACTTGGGTGTACGTACAGTATATATTATGTGATGGCATCGAGCACCATTCAATGTTGGCCAAAATAAACTTGATCACCATGGTACTGAAATAAGATTAAGCAAATGTCACCTAACCAAAGATCACGTTTAATGTTTTTTTCTCTCAATTATACCATTTTTCTGAGCATGAAATTATAAATATACAGTGGCGCAGTGGTAGCGCTTCTGCCTCGTAGTTAGGAGACCTGGGTTCACTTCCCAGCTCCTCCCTGCGTGGAGTTTGTGTGTTCTCCCTGTGTCTGTGTGGGTTTCCTCTGGGTGCTCTGGTTTCCTCCCACAGTCCAAAGACATGCAGGTTAGGTGAATTGGCAATCCTAAATTGTCCCTGGTGTGTATGTGTGCCCTGTGGTGGGCTGGTGCCCTGCCTGGGGTTTGTGTCCTGTGTTGGCTGGGATTGGCTCCAGCAGACCCCTGTGACCCTGTAGTTAGGATATAGTGGGTTGGATAATGGATGGATGGATATAGTATATTAAGCCAAAACTGAAGTGACCTTTGGCACTTGAAAAATTAAACTTTATGTTAAATAAAATACTAAGAGTTATTTTCCTAAATTGAAAGTCAGAGTAATATTCTTGAATATTTATTAGCCCTCCTTCAAAAAGAAACTGAAAACCACACATTCTTATATGTTAATATGTATTTTTCTCTATCTTGTTTCTATTGTCTTGGTAACATCTGTACCTTTTAGTTAGCACATCCAGAGCTGGACCAGTAGAAATAAAAATTAATTAATCTGTTGTGCATCAGCTTGGCTACAGTGTAAAGTTCTTACAGAGTTGTAGTGTTTTGAAAACTTATAAAATACTGGCTATATGAATAGATTTTTCTTTGTTGTTGTCTTCATATTCTTCTCAACTGTACTGTGTTTCAGTGTATCTAATTGACACCTCCTTAAGCAGAACATTAGGCAGCAGAAGAAAGAGTTGTGCTTTCTCTTTGAAGTGCTACTTTATTACCTCTAAAGTTTAGCACATTCATAAGTCTTCTACAGTAAGTACAGCTGAGTTTACTCGTTTACTCTGTGGGATTCTAATCCCTCTAAACATAGCATCCATACTTCCATGTACATGGAAAAAACAAAGGTTTACAGTCTACAATAAGGTTAGCAAATCATTTCTTATTCATAGTTTTATTTCTGTAATTGAGAAGACTGTAAGGTTATTGCATTTTATATTTTTCAGATATCACTGGACAATAAAAAAATGTGTTTTTTGAGCACTGTTGTATCTTAGGATTTTCGCCTGCTGACCAGAAAAATCATGTTTAAATTCTCCTAACACTTAATGTTTCATTGCAATCACCTATTTTTGTCATCTCTTCTCCTATTTTATGTCTACTACTATCTTTCCCACCAAGTAACCTGTTTTGTTTAGTCCAGCCATGCCTTGGCATGCACTCAGGGCACTCAGAACATGCAATGGATATGCTACATCTTAGGGATGCTTTGGCAAGCTTAGCCAGGATGGATGCTGACAGGACAGGCTGTAAAAGCAGCTTGCCTACACAAATGCTTTGCATTACATTGATATCAATTTGTATTTATGTGGATGTATATGTTCTGCAGGCAGAGCATATTGTGCGTGCTTAGCTTTTATTGTCCAGAGTAAAATTTGTTAAAGCCAAAATATCTCACTAATATTGCAACAGCTAAAATACATTGTTAAATTTGTAATGGCTTTATGCTGAAGTATCAAAAACGCAGCATGACTACACTTGTTAAAAAAGCGTATGACCTGTAATTCTTTATAAAATTGGTGACCAAGACAAACCGTGGGCTCCTCATATTTGTCGTGTAACATGCAATGTTGATCTGAGAGTTTGGCTTAGTTGTACTTGGAAGTCAATCCTGTTCGTAGTCCCAAAGATATGGCAATAACAGAAGGATCATGTGACAGGTTGTTACTTGCCTTTGATTAATGTCTCAAGCTACTGTACTAAAAATTAAAAATCTATAGAATAACATCAACAACGACATTTATTTCATTAGCACATTTTCATGCAAAGCATGCAGCTGAAAGTGCTTTACACACTGCCAAAGTAAAAACACAAGAAAAAAGAAAAAACAAATTTACAATAAATAGGCATATGAATGAATAACTGAAATACCAAAAATTACGAATAAGAATACATTACTACGCACTTAATAATAAAGACATACAAGTAATAGACACCCCAATTTGCCTTCGGCCATGAGACCAATGATGTATAATGACAGTTTGCCAATACCGAAGCCACCAGCGACATGGAGCCTATGTGGGGCAGACAGAGATGCCATAATTGAAATAGAGAAAGATTGTGATCCAGCTATTGAAACTTTTACATTTAGGGAGCCTCATGTGATAACACAGAATGAAATGACCTAGTTAGGAACTTGGGTTTGCTAAAAGCTACTTGGTTCAAAACTACAAGGATGACTTTTGCTGTGGCCAGGTGTGGAAACTTCTGTGAAGCAACATTATCCACTGCACCACAGCGCCTCAAAAAAAAACCACAGAAAACTTGCAGAGAGAATAATAGCCTTAAACAAAATACAACAAATGGCCACAAAATAGCAATAAGTAAAAACAAATATATCATTACAATCACCAAGTTCCAGTCTTTGATTAGCTGAGCCAAACAGCACTTTTTGAAGTTAAACTTCAGTTGATGTAGTTGATGCTGTGCAGAAGTACTATTTCTAATTTATCTGTGCAGATGCTTCTCACTTTTTCCTTCTATCAAGAAGATAGAACCACCTTGCATATAGTAATATATTTTTCATTATTATTACTGTTTCACACGGTTTTATGCTTTCTGACTTTGAGAGCTAAAGGGGGAAGGCTTCTTTAAGGTTTGTTTTGACTCATCACTGGCAGCGTGGCTAATTGCGTATTCATTTAGTTATCATTTAAAATTAGCCACATGGCACAGAGAGATCTGTATTATATATTTGGCTGAACTTCTCATAATATTGTCAGCTGATGTACCTCTCAAATCAAAATACTGTTTTTTGTTTTTGTTTTCTAATCACAAGTAGGCTGCAAATATGTGTGACGCATATTGTGCAGTGACGTAAAATGTGGGGTGGAGTACGTTTACAGTATGCAAGCATGAAAGTTCTGCAAGGCTACTACAGCTCTGTGATATCATGCTGACCTCACAAAGCATAATGGGGTGCTGGGAAAAAAATGTTTATCTAAGCTGCATGGTGAATTACCAGGAAAATATTCAGGAAACAAGTTCACCAGCGAGAACAGCACATTTGCTGCGAAAAATGCTTACACTACACACAACACTATTCACATCTGCTTGCTAGTGATTTTAGGGTTTGATTCAAAACTCTTCAATGAAGTATTATGACTGCTTCTTTCAATTTTAAAACTATTACCTTGACCTACATCTCATTGTATAGCTGATCTCTATTTGCTTTTCTACAAAGTCTCCATTCTGTCATAGCTTGCCTAGTTACTGTACTCTTTCTATATGCACTAAAAATGAACTACACATTTTAATTTTCTTGCTCCCAAATTGTAGAAATAGTTAATGCCTGTTATAAGAAATACCCTTAATCTACGGAAGGCAAGTTTCTTTTGATAAAAAACTCGAAACTTACAGTTCGTCCCACTCAGCACTATATACTACATTTTTAGTTTGTTTTTTTTTATTCTACCCTTCATTCTTTATCAAAATTGTTATTTTCAATTTAATTTTCTACTATCTTGAAAAGTAATGAAAGATAAAATATAACAATATACTATTCTCAGTTACTCTAAATCCAATTCAGGGTCATGGAAGAAAACAACCTATGCTGGTAGCTTAGGGAGCAAAGAAAGAACCATCACTGGACTGGAAGGTGATCCATTGCAGGGCCACTTAAACACTCTCCTAAACAAAAGGGTCTATATGGAATGGCAAGCTAACCTAGCACATGTCTCCAGGTTATGGGATGAAACCCTGCCTACTTGTCGATCATTCAAACTCTACACAGGTACCAGCTATGCAGTATGCTGGATCTGTGAACCAACAGTTCTAACTACGTACTGCATTTATTTTATTTTTTTATACGCCTCCTTGTGTAACGGTGTATGCTAAATTTTAAGTGATAATTTATAATAATTGTTGAGCCCATCTCATGAAGATCCATCCATCCATTTTCCAACCCGCTGAATCCAAACACAGGGGTCTGCTGGAGCCAATCCCAGGGCAGGAAGCCAACCCACCACAGGACACACACAAACACACTAGGGCCAATTTAGAATCATCAATCCACCTAACCTGGATGTCTTTGGACTGTGGGAGGAAACCGGAGCGCCCAGAGGAAACCCACGCAGACACGGGGAGAACATGCAAACTCCACGCAGGGAGGACCTGAGAAGCAAACCCAGGTCTCCTAACTGCGAGGCAGCAGCGCTACCACTGCGCCACCGTGCTGCCCATCTCATGAAGATGTAGAATAATAAAGCAATTTTTGATTTACATAGAACTCACAATTACCACATAAATTGTACATCTACAGCAGCTTTGAAATAAGTAACTTGTTTGTATTTTTGTCCTTTTAAAATAAATAATAGTAAAATCATAGACATGTTGCCTAGCAGCTTTGAAGAAAATGTCATACTATAATATTGATGCTTGTGATACAGCATGTTTATTAAAAAGGTAAATAAAAATTTCTTTTTAAAAGATAATTAGCAAGTATGGATTTAATACATTTGTTTGAAGTAATGCTGCCAGTTGATAAATATGTCAGTAAATTGCGCGTGCATTTTCTAGGAATATACTGTAATTTATTTAAGAAAGCTAATGTCAAGTTGGACTCAATGTGCAATTTTCTAATTATAACTTCTTGGTTTTCCTCTATGATGCCTAAATTAGTTTTTGTGCTTCTTAGTGTTTTTGTTTAACTCTATAGAAGAAAATATTCCTAGAGCGCCAATGTTCTCTATGATCATTTACTGAAAATGAACACAGTCAGATTGCAGGAAAATTCATTAAAAAAAACAGCAATCAAATATTCACAACAGTTATTTGGTTCAAAATAGAAATCATGGAAATGCAAGTACTAAGAGAAATGTTTCTGTCATATGTCAAAGAAATAGCTTTCTTTTTCATTTTTGGAGTTTTGAATGGTATTTTGCCTTCTGTGAAAGGTACCATATTAAATAAAATGATATTGCTAAAAAATTAGAATCACTGTTTAAACAAACTATTTTTAACAGTCCATAACATTATATCTATGTGAGGCACGTCTTCCACAAACACACATCTATGGCAGAAATGAAGTTTTACATGTGCCACAAGTTGCGCAAAGCAAAAACCACATCTTACTTATAGGTGGGACCATTAAAAAAAAATTACCAGCACAAAATGACTTTCATATTCTAAACTCAAACAGAAGGAAATGCAAAAATATTTCAAAAAAGAATCAAAAATGTAAAATTGCATCTAACAAAAACTGAAAGTGTCTAAGACACTTTTAACAAATTTAGTCAGTTATATATTTGAATTCAGTGAAAAAACAAAGCTATATAGCTCTACAAGAAATTACATTATTCCTACATTTCTCAGCCAAGAATTGTTTCTCCAAAATGTTGGCCCCTGAGCCTTTTTTATCTCAACATCTTTCTGGTGGCATTCATATCCATGACTTTGCAGTAAATAATAACATTGCAGGTGCATAACGAAGGGAGGCGTTTTTGGAAAATTTAAATTGAGTCTCTAAAAAAAAACAAAAAACTTTTTTACAACTTATACCACTTCCAGAACTGCAGTTGATTCAATCATCCTTCAACCTAAAATTAATTCTGACTCTTTTTTTATATATTTATTTTTACAATTTATTGAATTTATTAAATGCAAATAACATTCCATACAATGTCAAATTTTACAAAACTAAGTTTTCCTTCTTGGCTAGTGCACATACTGCATACTTGACTTCAGAGCTTACTGAAGTATTTCAAACGTCTAACGACGGAATGTATCTAAATAATTTTTTAAGACTTTGGCCATTTACTGTACCACTGAACAGTGAGAGATGGCCAATGTATTCCAAAAGGCTTTACACTGAAATGGTACCAGCCTGTATTCCATGTACAGATCTAGGTTGTTTAAATATTTTACTGGTTATACGTATTCAATTTATTCACTCTGGACATTAAATAAGGATCAAAAACATAAATATTAATATGTTTAGAGTATTCCATGCAGAACTTTAATTTTAACTTTTTTTTGCCATGAATACAATGGGGCTATACTGCTAACCAGCTGAAGGCCTTGTAGTCCTAAACTCCTATGTAATCTCTGTCTCTTATTCTGAAAACAGGTTATACATTGGAATCTGGCACAGATGTTCACTATTGGACCACAGAAAGTTAAACAAAATATATGAATTAATAAAGCATAACCTAGTTTCTGACATAATTATGGATGTGGAATCAGACTCACTGTGTCATTGAGCCATGGAAAGATAATACATAGTGGGAAACAGGAAAATAACTACACAAAAAAAATTGTCAAACCTAGCAAAGAAAAAAAAAGTGTAAAGGAAAGAACTGACAGAAAAGAACAAAGTAAACAAAAAAAAAAAAACTAAACCTTAGACAAAATCCAAACTATAAACCAACAGATCAAAAGAACAATCTAAAAGAGTAACTATATAATAAAGCAAAGAACAGGGAAAAGTAAAACCAGCAATCCAAAACTGCCAGCAGTTTTATAGGTTCAAGAGACAAGAGTGGAAGGAAAACTAAAAATAAAAAACAAAACTAAAACTCGTGATGAAATAAATTTCTTTTTTAAAAATCCTTTGATCAATCAAGTTTTAACATTTAATTTTTTGGACCTGTTTGTGGTGTCACTTCTAAAACACCTTGTCTGTTTTCAGAAAAGGTATTGTCCATGGTGGGTCATAAGAGTAGCACTTTCTGTCCAAGTAGCAAGATACAATTCTGAGAAGCCTGCTCATACTGTAGCTTCTGTTTTACTTGGCTAGGAGACATATTATTGTGTATCATGTGTGAAAACCAGTTCAGTTTATCACCCATTTTAAAAACTTAGGTAATTACATTAACCTGTTTGTCATGTTTATTTGCTTTCAAGGCTTCCATCAGTACAGCAATTGTTTCTCTGATATTATGTCTGTACAACAAACCATGTGGTTAAACTCCTGTAGCTGCCTGAGCTACCTCATAAAAAACAATCAAGAAATCAGGAAAACACATATCAGAGAATGTTTTTGAAAATACAAAGAAAAGATCAACCAAACTTGTCCTCTGTGGTTAGTACTGTTTGTTGTGTTTTTAATTTGTCGAGTGTTAAATAGCCTTGAAGATTACAATCCCTTTAATGGTTCTTTTATATATCAATTAGCTGCCTTTTATGCTCTGATTGCTTCAGGATGTCTTAACCAATTGGCAAAGAGATGCAAATGACAAAATAGGTGGCTAAGTGAAAGCCATACAATTAAATAACAATTTATTTTACTAGCAAAGATTGGCTTCTAATTAAGAAACTGAGTTGGAACAAAACATGCAACCACTGTTGTGCTCCAGAACCAAATTGGAGGACCTCTAACGTATGGCATAATTATTTACAAAGAAAATGTATTTATTGCTCCTACTACTTTTTAGTAAAGGTTCCAAAATATAACACTGTAATATGGCTAAATAGATATTCAGTTGTTGTATACCAGTCATGCTCAATCACTATTCTCAAGAAATCCTGCAGCCTCACATTTTTGGTATACTATACCTTTTTACAAACCAGGTCAATACAAATATAAAGTTATACTTTTCAAATGTTTTTTGTATGTACTAATATCCTGTTCATGGATTAACATCTTCCATTTGCAATACCATGCAGAAGTTATAAATAATTATTGTTAATTTATTATTTAGTATTCTTTAGCTTTTAAATGTTGTTATTTGTATTCAGTATTTGGGAGAAAGTCCACCGGGTGCTGCTCCTTATACCAGTGTATAGTGGTGATATAGTGTGATTTTGGTATGATTTTAAGCCAAATTTGCTGTCACTGATTTTCTGACTCTGCCTCAAGTTTCAGCTTCTTCGCCGTTGTTTAACATGCAGTATGAGAGGGGTTCCGATTGAGTGATTCCATCTTACGATTGGATTACCATGTCAGAAATTTCAGTCGGCTATCTTTTATTGTGAGAAGTCTCACAACCCAATTTTACGATGTTCCCATCAACTTTACTGAAATTCAATGTGTATTGATTGCAATACATTGTACATTGGGTATTGTTGTTGCCATGCTCATTTTCATCTTTTTCATTTCAAAAAGCTATCATATAACAACACACATACAACTAAATAGTCAATGATAAAAGCATCTGAGTAAATATTTACTGGAAGAACCCAAAATAAACACACAACAATAAATTATGTAAGTTATGTACCTCCAATTCCCTCTGTAAAATAAACATTCTGTATTGTTCACACTTTTACCACCCACATGTCCAGTTACGCCCTTTTGGTGTTTTCTTTGTACTTTCACAGCACAGTATGGCAAGATTCACGAAGGCAGCACTTTTTGTTGTTGAAGCCTCTGGCCATATATTTTTTTTTGAATCGCTAAAACTTTATTGAAAAATGTCAATGTGTAAAATTGTCCATCTGGGTTGTGTTCATGTATTGTCTGAGTACCCATGTCATGGTGTGTCTATTATACTGATTGTACTCGTATTTGTATAAGACTCTTATCATGCAGTGTGAGTAGCTGCTTGACCTAGAATTCCAACAGTCACATAGTGTATGTCTAGCATTAAAAGGCTAAAGGTGTCTCCGCAGTCTCAGTAGGGTTCTTCATTCATGGCTGGTGTAAGGGTAACATTTACTCTTTAGCATTGCTTTAAAAAAGTGGATTATGACTATGATAGTGGAAGAAGTAATGATGTCTGAATCCGTCCATTAGGTATTAAAGGTAACAGTATCTCTTAAGTTAAAAAACAATTCGCTTCATGCGTAAGGTGCCAGTAACCACGCATTAAGATGGATGCAGTCAAACCATTAAACATAAGTGTCAGAATCAGATTCTTCAAAAAACATCATTTCAGAGAAATGATATATCTGCTAATTCACTCACTATGGAAATCAAACAGATTAGTAATGAAAAAGCTATCTTCCCTTTTTATTTTTAACATGTTTACATTGGATACTGTTTTACACTAACTCAACTACATCATCTTTTCTCTCATGTTTTATCATTTATCACTCAATTCATCTGAGTTGCTCTTCATACATTTTAGACCATGTGTTATTTTTTATAGATATTGTAATGTATTGTTGTGTTGAAGGGAAAAGAGGGAATCAGGTTGCTACTATATGCTTGTATTAACTGTGTATATTTTATCATGCTTTGGAAGTATATTAGTGAGATGCCTGTAGAGAAAATCATTTCAGTGTCCTCACCTCATCTTGAAACTTTGAAAACGTTAATTGGTTTGTCTCGATTATTCATTCAACATACCTCTTTATTTTATACATTTTGGATTCTAGTTTATTTCTTTTTTGGTCTGTTTACTGTTATGCAGGCGAATTAATTCTTACAAACTAGAGCTTACAAACTATAATCCTCATTTACAAATTCTTCTAGTGTTCAAGGATATCCTTTATTATGTAGTCATTCTGACATAACTAAGGGGCCATTCTGGTTAGAGACATACTGTATATGCTTATATTTTTCATTTCCAGATCTGAAAATTTCAGAAGTTATTGAGAATAGTGTTGCATTGTCAATTCTGGACAGTAAGCTACATTATTTTGAGCAAAATGTATAAGGTAAACAGTATAAATGAGGGTGGGGTTAGATGTTTGAGTGACAGTGAATGCTTAGACAAAGACATTTTTATACATGGTCCCCCTATTTTCAGTGGCTCAGAAGAAATTGGACAAACTAGCAAAATCCTAAATATAATGATTATTTTCAGTATTTGGTGGAAACTCCTTTACAGTCAATGGCTGCCTGAAGTCTGGAACACAAGGCCATCTCCAAGTGCTGGGTTTCTACTCTCCTTTACTGCAGCTGTCTTCAGTTGTTGCTTGTTTGTTTGACTTTCTGTCTTCAGGTTTGTCTTCAGCAAGTGAAATGCATGTCCAATTGGACTGAGATCAGTTGATTGACTTGGCCTTTGAAGAATAATCCACTGCTTTGTGTTGCAAAGTACTTGGTTTGCTTCACAGTATGTTTTGGCTCATTGTCCATCTGTACTGTGAAGTGCAGTTTTGCAGCATTTGGGTGACTAGCATTTGACAAGATAGTATAACTTTATACACTTCAGAATTCATCCTGCTATTTATGTTTGCAGTCATCAATAAATACTAGTGACTGACTTTCATTTGCAGCCATGCACAATCATGCCATAAAACGTTTGACAGATGATGTGGTATTCTTCAGATTATGAGCCATTTCCTCTATTCTCAATACTCTTCTAAGATTCTGATATATATTGATTAGTTTCCTTCGTCCAAAGAAAATCTTTCCAGAATTCGACAGGTTTTTAAAAAATGTTTTTGGCTTAGTCTAATCTGTCCTTCCTATTCTTGAGGTTTACCTATGGTTTGCACCCTGTGATAAACCCTCTGGCTTTACCCTGATTGTAGACTACAGCAATGATATGTCTACATCCTAGAGAGTGTTCTTGGTTTGGCTAAATGTTGTGAAGGGGTTCTTCCAAGGACAGAATTCTGCAATCATCTAGCACTGTTGTCTTCTGTTGTTTTCCAGACATTCTGGTGTTGCTTAGTTCCCCAGTGTTGTCCTTCTTTTTAAGAATGTACCAAATGGTTAATTTTTCCCCTACTCACGTTTCTGCTATCTCTCTGCTGGGTTTGCTTTGTTTTCTCAGCCTAATGCTGGACTGTTTTCACATGCAAGGATCTGACAGGCAAGGGCAATGAAAATGTACATAGTCTAAAGCTGAGAAAAAAGAGATAATGGTAGAAAGAAAAAGGTCAAATAATTGGTCCAATGGCTCTGCAGCAGCCAAAATCTAGCTCTCACCCCGGTTTTGAAGCGCTCCCAAAATCTAGTAGATACCCTAATGTTGAAAATTTCCTTTAAGACAGCCACCAGCAAGGGAGAAAAAAAACAAAAAACTTTGCATTATTCCCAATAGTAACACCTATCCTAACCACTGACTTGCCCAACTAATGGCAAAGAGGCATTTTAAGCATTTCCTACACAGGCAATGGGCTCATGCCATTCTGGTAGAGGTGGGGGTTCACACCCTTTTCCTCACTTTATTCCTACATATAAACTAACTTAACCTACATTTTTTATATCGCTGGGGATTATTTCTAAACTCTTAAACAACAACAAAACATAAAAGCAAAGTAAAACGTCTAACATCCCCACACAGCGACTGCTTTCCCCTTTTGCCGTTTTGTTACTCTTGACTTTTGAAAAATAAGCTTGCTGGATTTTAGCAGCATAAAGGGAGTACAGAGTCACAAGCATGCAGAATGAAAACTGACTGTTAAAGCAGCTGGTCCGCTAAAGAAGAGAACTCCACCAAGCTGATAAGTGACAACGTTCTACGAAATCTAAAAATCTGATTCTTTCTGGAATGATGCACTACCATTGAGCATCTTGTAAGGATTCATTTAACATTACTATCTTTCAGTACTGCCCCATTCAACTCTAGACTGCATTATATTTGGTTAAATACTGGCTTCTACTGGTTCTTCTGGCTCACCGTAGCTGGAAAAGGACCCGGTGACAGTTCTACTACCATCACACTGGGTTAGCATCTCATTTGCTTTGATGATGCAGAAATCTAATTATACTGATAAAGGATTTATGTTTACAGAGTCACTACTAAAATGTACTAATCTTTGTTTTCAAGTTCAACTCTAAGCAACCAGCTTTGGATAATGAACATTGAAGGTCAGGAACGTAACCCAGCTTTGTTTACTAGCCTTGCTGCTGTGTTTGCTTCATATTATAATTTCCATTGGCTTACTTGCCATCCATACATTTTCAATGAAAGTGACTTCCAGTGTATTCAAATTTTAATACAGTTTATCGTGCTGTCATTTAACCACAGTCAATCTCCTGTTCATTATTCAAAACATACAGTAAGCTGATTTGTTTTCTCTCTCTCTCATTCTAAATCAAAATTTTTTGCACACTCTATTAACCACTTTAACACATACCATCTGTGACACCCTATGTAGTGGGAAAGACTGCATCAGACTACACACTGGGCATCTTATAGTTTTAGAGCGATCAGGATCACAACTGATAGGTGTTAGACACAAAAAGTTGGTATTGCACAATAAAAGTGGGTTTTTATTTATAGGTGCAAGGTAAACATATATGGCATGCATTTTTTACATAGTCCTTATCGCAACTGACACACAAAACTCAAAGACGCAATGTCCCCAAAAAATAGTGAAACTTTACAGTATTTACAATGAGAATTGCAACTCCCTAAATGAAAAAGAGACAAAAACAATAAATGGACTGTATATACACAGAAATTTGGTAGTCTTCTTAAATAAAATATACAACCAGGAAGATACTACACAAAAAACCCAGTCATTCCAATAATATGATCCTCAAAAAATATTTACAAAGTGAGAAATCACTGTGTATACAAAAAGAAAAAATCTGCACCACCAACCTAATTCATATAATTACCTCCACCAAAACTTTACTATAACTAGGATATATTTATATCTACAGTATGTGTAGAAAAGGAAAATATATACAAAGTGAGGCACAAGTCACGACGCTTGATGTACTATTAAGATTAAGCCTTTATATATCTTTATATAAATAATGTATTTGCTTCTTCTGAAGTATGTTCTTCTTCATATGTAATCCTGTAGTGACAGACTATTCTTTTGTATATAGATAAGAAACTTTGTGATAAGCCACCTACCCAATTTTTGTCATCTCTCATCACTTGCCTATATCTATACCAAAGGAGTTACTGGGTAATTTGGATGAACACTCAGACAGCATTTCCAGAGTATACAAAACATCTCAAAAAATGTATCTTTTGATGATCTCCGGTAAGGTTGTAAATGGGATCTTTAATTTATACTTTCAGAATGAATGGCACTAAGATATTCACAAAGTATATTATAATTCAATATGTGCCAAGCATGCCATAATTCAACTAAACATTGTTCCTCATTCACTTATATCTTCTCTAACATTAAAACACCTTTACAGCAACATTCAAAATAATACTGAATGGAATAAAAGTATACTATTATATATCAGTTGTAATATCCTGTACCACACTACTTGCACTAAGATTTATTTTGGGCAGCTCGACGAATCTCAATCACCCTTCTATAACTTAATGGGAAAGTGGAATTTTTTTAAATTGGAAAAAAAATCTAATTCTCCTTACAGAATTTTTTCAGAATTAGCAAAACCTCATTAATATAATTACTGTTCTATGGCGAACCTTTTTATTTTATTAGCTTTTTTGTATCTTACATTGAGAACTATTTTAGATGAGGCTCTCTTGTTGTATAGGTCTCTCAGTTGAGTGGGGACTGAATGCTGACTTTCATGGACTGTCTTTGGAACGTTGTATTGTACTTGCTATTTTTTCATTTGAATCGGGTGTGTTTTGTTATTATGTTCTGTTCCTTAAAAAGTTACTGACAGTATTAACAACTGCTCTATTCTAACTTACAAAATTTGAATTTAGAAATGCTCTGAAAGATGCTGAGCTTCTCATTCTGTGTCTGACGTTTGCAATTCATTTTAAGCAATTTTCTATGGAGTGTGACCTTTCTAGCACATGTGTTGACATTGGCACACTCATTAAATATATGCACTGAGGTACAGTTGAAAATAATGCACTGAGGTACAGCTAGCATGTTTCTGTGTGCAAATATACATGCAATGCAATTTCTGCACAACCAAATGCAATAAAAAATTAACTCTCAAAATATGAAACAAATATATATATTTTTTAAATAAATAAGTAGGCACTTAAATTGCAATTGGAATGTGCCAGGAAATATGGAATGTACTTGTTAAAGTAACCTGTGACTCTGGTGTGAGAATGCCATGGCTGTGTATCATCTTCTGCTTGATGCTACTGCTATAGCAAGTATGTTATGGTATAAATGGGGTGCAAGGTGATGAGGTATCTTTTTTGCATCTTGAAAACTGTTAATTTCAATTTGCAAAATTTGTTCTATTTGAATTGTAAAGTTTTTAATCATGAAATTATCTCTACTCCATGCAAGTGAATCTTTGAACGGTCATACATGAATGAAATTTGGATTCTTATGTTACACTCATCTTTATTTCCTTTTGATAGGAGAAAATAAAAACCTATTTACACTTGGATTTCTCTTGGAATTCTGTGGAATGGCAGATTTTTTTTATTTTTACCATCAAAACAAATGTGTAGAGCAAATGAATACTGATGCAGCATTTTAACATAAATATAGTAATGTCAAAAATGTTAAATATGTTATAATCCTTGAAAAAAGGAGACAATTTTTTTGAACTAATGCAATTTGACTTAATATTGGGAGGCTTCCTTTACTGATAATTATTGTTCGTTTATTTATACTAGTGTTACAGGAGGCATTGGATCTTAAAAGTGAAAATTCAATCTTGGTTCATAATGTGTCTCCATGGGGTTTCTAATGCAATTTCACACCAAGATGCACAATATTACATGACCCTGGAAATTGCCTCACAAGACAACTGAAATGTACAAGAATCAAAGCAACATTCAATATCACAGTGAAAGAAAAAGGTAGTATATCAAATTTATAGGCTGATTTTTTTTTAGACGGTTCAACTTATCTTCAATTTTACTTGTGTATAATATAAATGTGCACGCCTGATATGCCACATACAACCTATTTTTTCAAAGATTCTGTATTTGTTAAAAATGCATCTAAAAATAAACATACAGATCACTGCATTTTCCAAACCAATTAATCATTTCTTTCCTGTTAATTGTATGTTATTCATGTTTAGCAGAAGTAGATTTAGATTACAAAACTCATGTAGCAACTTGCTGCAACTTAGTTATACAAATTTTGCGAATGAAGTGACCAGCAGATAACTAAGAGTACACTAAATCACAACATTAAAAACTATCTGCTAACAATATATAAATTCATCACAGCTAAAATTTAGTCATTCTCCACTAATTCTACAAGAACTTTTAATCCCTTTTACTCTCTTAATTCAATATTTCTTTTGCTTTTATATGTATACAGTATATAAGGAAATTTTGCAGACAAAAAAAAAAAGTTTATATTTTATGTTTTTCAGTTAGTTTAGTTTAGTAGCTAATGAATCTGATTGCAAAGCCAGATGACTTTCCATTAAGTATTGACCACTTACTCACTGTGCAACTCAGTGCAAATGCATTTATATAACATTACTCCCATACTTGTAAAATATAAATAATTGTGCTGTTCTGTGTCTGTAGTATGTCATGAAAGGAAGCTTATGAAAGAATAGAGCTGTATAAAATAAAATTCATTTATGTCTCTCTGATCAATCTTTTGCACGATAGAAGCAGCCTTCTTATTTAATTAACACAATCGAGTAGATAACACAGTAAAGTGAGTGTTAAATATCAGTACTACTAAAAATACTGTTTGTTATTTTTATTAGCCATTTTAAAAGAAAAAGTGTAAAATTACTCACAAAATGCACAAAAGCTAAAATTTCACCACGGCTGATAGTCTGTACATCCAACTCTTTTATAACCGCTAACAAAACTGGCAGCACAGGTTTTAATAAATGATAGATTTATATATATTTTTTAAAATATTAACATATTTCTCATAATGAATTTACTTAAATTATACTCCATAGTGTTGTACTGCCGTAGTGACTTAGAAGAGGAAAGAAACTTGTATGGCCGTGCACTTTTAATAATCAACAATGACCTTTTAATTTAAACTGATTCAGTTCCCTATGTTTTTAATTAGACACAAACTAAGAAAGGACAAAAGCTGTTATACTACTGTCTTCAGGTGTTACTTGCCACAGGAATGACTTGTGTTGCACAAGTCAGCTATGTCTCTGCCCCTACCTTTTCTTAACCTCTTGGGACTACCTAAAAGGTATTTTATCTCAAATGCAGTAAACCAGTACCTTAAAAAAAAAACCCTTCCCTTGACATCCTACTCCCGAGAGCAGTAGGAGGTTTTATGCGCTTCTTTTTCTTGGTGACTTTTGGATGTTTCATTTGCATTTGCAGTAAAGTGGCTTTACACTCAGTTGAATTCTTCCCGCCAGGTCCTAATGCTACAAGACTTCAGTACTGGCTGACACACACATTCACAGAGGAACAAATGATGGACATCACAATATACTTACAGTTAATCTGCAGAAAGCTAGCAGAGAGCACTGATGTAGTATGACAGATATAGAGAAAGGTTACATGAAGAAAACAAACCTTCTAGGTATTTTAAGGCAAAATCTTATTCAGGCTTTCTAACATTATAGGTGACTTCAAACTTTCGAGCCCAGGTGGAGGTGGTGCTGAACGCCACCATAGGATACCTGAAAGAAAAAAACAAAGATAAAAGTATTAACTAATGCCTGAAATAATGACTGTCAAAAGTTGTAGTCCCTGAAGACAACTATACATGTCTCAAAGAATATGGGTAAAACTTCTAAAAATATATGATTATGCAGCAAGTTAATTAATAGGGCAAGCTCATTTATAGGGTGCACTCAGGATCTCCTGGAGGTATTAGCAAAGGAGAGAATTAAAACAAAACTGAGTGCCATTATGAACAATTTTATACTTGATCTCCCTGACACTGCAGCACTGAGTACTTTCAGCCAAGGAATTATTTAGCAGAAGTGCTTCAAGAAACACTACTGGGGCTCCTTTATACCAATGGGAATATCTCTCCATATTGTCCACTGGAACTGTGACAGCAAGTCAGAATTTTTCTTTCTTTTTAATTTTCTTGCTTTATATTCTTTCTGGTGTGTGTTCAGACCACACTGTGTGTATTTATTTATGTACTTATTTATTTTAAGAGCTTCTGTAAGAAGCCAATTTTCTCTGGAGGTAAATAAAGTTCTAAGTATCTATCACTAATTTTATACTGTAATAATTGATTAATATATTACAAAATAAACCATTACAGATTTTTTGGTGGAGTTGTTTTATGGTTCATTCAAGGAACACCGAGTAAGGAAATGTGTAGAGTTGCTACACATGAGTATACATATTTCTTTATTTAAAGAAACTGCTGTTTATCTGTTCTATAATTCTAGCAAGACACAGAACCAGGGGGTCATCTGATGCGGTAGATCTGTTTAGCTGAGTTTTGCCCTCATAAGCCAGCCAGTTGCCACTGTGGTAGGTGTTTAAGATATTTTAGACAGTGATACTGTTCTCTTCACTTTGTCAATTGCCAAATAAGCTTTAAAACAATATCAATATTTAAGTCCTGAGGACTGCAGAGACTGAAAAGTGGAACAATACAGTTGCAAAAATAACTAGCGAATGTTTGGTGGTCTGAGGATGAAATTCACTTAGACGTACTAACCAAACTAGAAATGGGACGAGCAAGAGCTATTCATCTCAACACTAAGTAAAAAATTTCTTGCTACTGAAACAGCATCATTAACAAGAAATATTTAGGGAGCTATGGACAAATCAAAGAGACCAAGTTGAAATTGTGGAGAGTAATGGACTTTGCTATAAATTTGGCCCCTTGGAAATGAACGTTTGGGAAAAGCAATGCTTGCTAAAGGTCTTATTTATTTTGAAAATAGAAAAAGGTATATTGTCAAATGACCAAGGACTTCTGATTAGTTTTATAATCCCACACCTGGTGCATATGGAGTTCTTCTAATTAATGTTTAAAAGACTCCTGTCATTAGGATAATTTGAATTCATAAGGGAATGTTAGCTTTGAGGCATCCCCCAATTTGTTCTTCAATAGTAGGACAATGTTTATTCCAAAAGTACAGAAGACATATGGCCACACACAATATCAGGCTTCTTTGGTCAACATCCTAATGTGTTGAATTTTGCATAGAGGATTAGTTAAGATGCTCTCTCAAAAGTATTTTAGAAATATCTCAAAACATTTTGAGAAATTTATGGCACATCCCTGTATATGTTGTTAGTTAAAACTATCATAGATTAGGCTAAGTCATGAAACCATGTGCCCTGCGTGGCTCTGTATTAGGAGCCACACAGAAAATTGGGTTCCTTGAGTAGACTAAGACAGTACTATTGAAAGTATTATAATGGATGTACAGCCACTCTACTTGAGGAAACTATTTAACATTCTAAAACTATTTCTACCAATGAAGGCAGGAAGTGGGAGAACTTTGTGCCCGTTTTACAGTGGTGGGGGGATGGAATAGTAGGCTGCTTGCTGCTTCCTTGATCGGCACATTTACAAAACAAAAGACGCTGTCGGAGAGGTGCGAAGGGATTTAAGGTGGGCTGGATTTATGCTTTTTTTCGTAGGCTTTGATAACTCTAGTGTTAAATAAAAAGAGGAGCAAGAGAAGTTGATCCTTAGCCTGCTTTTTCCTTAATAAAGAAATAGATGACCCTTAGGAACATTAGCAAATTGGCATTAAATGTTAGATACAGTGAACAGATACAGTGTATTTAGTCCTTGGGATCTTCCACCCATCCATCCATCCATTTTCTAACCCGCTGAATCCAAACACAGGGTCACGGGGGTCTGCTGGAGCCAATCCCAGCCAACACAGGGCACAAGGCAGGAACAAATCCCAGGCAGGGTGCCAACCCACCGCAGGCCTTGGGATCTTTTTACATTTTATTATTATACTACGTTGAATAACAGTGGATTTAACACTAGATACCCGTAAGCTCTTACGACCTCCTTAAATTTTCCTGATATATGCTAAGAAGCTTGTGGCTCTTTATCACTGCACCAATAGCCCGCTTTTGTTTTGCAAATGTGTGGATTAACAGAACGCAGCCTGCTACACTTCCTCACTCCCCCATTCAGTCAGATGAAGGCATCATCCTGCTGCAATCCTCACAATTTGTAAGGAATTATATAGGTAATGAAACACTGTGATTTGAAATACATATATTTCATGTGTGTTCCGTGTCTGTAACAATCTGTGTAAATATAGAATGAAAGAGGCAATGCGAATCAAGGAATGTTATAGTAATAGCGACATCATTTTGATGTGAAGTGTAGGATGTGTGAAGACTGAAGTCCAAATATCCAATAAACACTTTCACAAAAGGCACCTATTTCTGTGGATATGTAAACCTTTGTACATGGCAAATGGCCTGTAGGCTTATTACAAAACAGTCTGGATTAGCTGTCAGCATGCATTCTTGACATGCTTCATTAGCTTAATCTGCCTCCAATACAGTAGCCATTTTTCCATTGCAGTTAGGCGCAAAATAGAAGGGGCACTTCTGAAAATTCGACAAAACGCAAATGTGAATTGTCTGTGTTTCCACTCAGTGATTTTATGCAAATAAAGTTTTGTTTTATTACCTGAAATTAAAAATGGCAGGTGATGGGTGTTGGTTCTGTTATTTCAATTGCGTCTACAATCGCCATTGTGGTCTATGGCCAGCTTGTCATCCCGGCTAATACCCCCAGGCCGCCAGGTGGAGCTCTCCCTGCAGCATGGAGGTGCCCCGGATACCAGCAGGGAATCATGGACAATAGAGTTTTCCTCTACAGCCCTGCTGGATACCACAGGGGCCAACAGAGGACGCTGCAGGGATGCCCAGAGAGTCATATGTGCCCTATAGCCAGGAAGAATGTCCTAGGCAAAGCGACAGGGGAAGTGACGTACTTCCGGGATGAAGAAGAGGACTTTTATCTGACCCGGAAGTGATAAGAAGTCACATGGACTGAAGGATTGGAAACACTTCCGGGTCAGGCAATATAAAGGACTGTGGGAAATCCCCAGAGGGTTGAGCTGAGCTGGGTGGAAGGGTGGCAACGTGTCTGGGAGTGGAGGATTGTATTGTTATTGATTATTGGTATTTGTATGAGTATTGTGGAGAGGAGGATGCGTTGTGCACTGTTGATTATTAATAAATTCAACTATTGGACTTTTACCTGGTGTCTGACATATTGTCTGATTGTTCAAGATGACGATAGCACCCTCTATCTGTCACACCATGTTTGCTTTTAATCTGAGGCAGCAAGACCGAGTGAATAAAATAAAGGGAAGGCAAACTCCCTATACTTGGCAGAGGCCACATATTAGGGATTTCTTTGAAATCATCCACAGTGATCTTACAGAGGAGCTGTGGGTACAAAATTTTAGGATAAGCAACTCAATATTAATGGTATTATGCAGCGCAATAGGTCTTCTTATGTCCCCTGCCATAGTATATATGAGGAAGCCAGTCCCAACCGAGAAGCCCATACCCATTGCACTTTATAAGCAGGCTATCAATGCAGAGTACAGGGATGTTGCCGATACTTTTGGCTCTTTAGCCATTAAACCTAAAATAAGCAAGGCTGCCACAAAATTGTATAATATTTTATGCATGTGCACGTGAACTAAACTACATTGCATGTGCATTGTACCTGAGTGAGTCTGTTTGTGCATAATATGTGAGGGGAAACTTTGAATGAATTAACAAAATTATGTGTTTGTGTATAAATGTTTGTATGCCGAGACTTACATATTATGGTATGTTCTGTGAGAGGAAGAATGTTCAGGGGAAGAGGTAGATGAGTATTGCTAGTTATATTTTGGAGATTTTGTTTTGCCTTAAATGTGCTGGAGGTTGCTCTTCATAGTGCTGTGTTGGAAGTTGTTGTTGATGGGTATGTTTTGGAGGTTGTTGAGGGAAAGGTTGGTGGGCTCCATATATAATTTTTAATGCATTAGCATGACACTCTCCTGCTTCTATTGCTCTCTCAAAGCACTGAATGGCACAATTAAGGACATTAGAAAGTGTAGTTAGAAATTGCTGATCTTGCTTGGGTTGCTCCATAAACGTGTCCATTGGCAGTGATGAGGTTGAGGCTGCCTCCATGACAGTTGAGGTGGAGATTGAGATGTCTTCCCATCTTCCTGCACTACTGGGGCTTCCTCATGGGCATCAGCAGACTGGCACAAAACATCATTTGATGCTAAAGGAAAGAGAAGAGGAAAGACAAAGAAATACTAAAGTAACAGTTAGAAACAAGTAGTAAAATGTTTGTCTAATGATAACATTTAAGTTCTGAATTACAAATAAAATATTTAGAATAAAACTACAGTGCAAAGCCAAGCAATGTTTTTGATTCCTTATTATGTTCACACAATAACTACATTCATATTGTATTTGCACTGGACCCATACACAATGACAAACACACTTATACAGAAAACACAGAGAAGGAACGTAGCCTACATAGTAGACCTTCACGTTCCATTTTTGTCATGCTTTCCTGTTTTTTCTTAATATAAACATGTATGATAGATCAGAACAGTACACGTGAAGTAGAAATTACACTATGCACTCAGAAATGTTTATTTTTTAAAGCTGGTCCACTATTAATTCACCTTTAGAATTCGTTGAGGTCTCCCTAGGAGTATCTGTATCGTCTTTGCCTTCTAAAAATATAACATTTTTTGAGTTAGGCTGATTTTATTTATAACATCATGATCCAATCAACATAAACAGAAGGTAAACTGGGTACCTTTAAATATTAACATTAAATTGCATGATGGTGTTGGGATATAAATTAAACAAACATAGTTTGACCCTTGAACAAATTTAAAGTTAACTTGTTCATTTATCACTAAAATTTATGCCAAAATGAAAGATTATTTTACTCACCAAAACTGTAACAGATGTCATCAATGTCACGATGGGTCTTTGTCACAAAATTTTGTCCATTAGCTCAAAAAAACTAAAATTAAGTTTTGATTTACCACTCTGTACTCAGTTTTGCAAACTGGCAGCACTCAGCGTCACAGCAGTACTACTGTTCCTGTGTGGTTTCCCTTTATTTTTTAGATTCACATCCCTGACGTGTCTTTATCAAATACCCTGAAATTAACCACATATTGTTTTTTAGTTCAAGGCATCTGATTGTAATCAACCTGTAACCATATACTGGTGCATAGAATGGCCAATCTATTCTAAATACCATAGCCACTTTAGTGTTACGCTCAGTGTATCTCAGTTTAACCCAGTGTATCTGAATGTGGAATCACAACTGCACAGCAGCTGATCGCAAAGCTCTATGGCAGACTGTGTCAAGAGCGGGGAGAAATATCTGGATACAGCTTCTAGCACATGATGCCTCAGCCATGAGCACAGTCTATTTCAACTTTCCCCATTCGGCAAATGCTTCAGAACCTTTCCTGTATTGACCTTGTGGTACAGAAACAGTTTCATCCCAAGAGCTATAAACGCACTCAATTAGTCCATCAAAAGCTCCCGGTAGAACTGTTTGTATTTGTAAGTACAACTGCCTCACTGTAAACTTGTATTACAGTTGTAATATTGCACAACCTGAGCCAATTATGCTTCCATATTGCATATTTTTCACTGGTTTTATCCTATTATTATTATTGTTGTTGTTGTTGTTATTTTACCATTTTATAGCAAAATAAGTTTAAGGAGGATTTGCATATTGAATCTTATTGTACCATACAATAACAATAAAGGAATTCAATTCAATTCAACAGAAGAGAGCACATATCAAGATTTTTAAGATTTATCTATGATTTTATTCATCACATTTAGTTAAAAGATGAGAATGATCATATATTTAACACTTTTTCTGTGATTATTATTATTCTATTTGTCTACTGATAAGGGACAGAAATACACAGCTGGGCAACAATGTCAATTAAAATGGCAGGTAAGGATTGTTAGAAGTAAAAGGATATGCTGTCTCTCTCCTCCAGCTCAAACCTGCAATTCACATCTGGGTACCAACATTTTAATGATGTTGTTTGTGGCAGTAGTAGGAGGTTTTTCGTGTAAAAAAAAAGACACAAAAATGAAGATTAGAATTAAAACATTGGCTTTTGCAGTGCATCTTTTTAAGAAATATCAGCAAAGTACAAGAGCATGCTATGCACACTGATGAAAGAGTTAAATAGTTATTAGTGTTGTTCATGGCACTTCAAGCATTAACGTGAATGCTGTTATCTATGGTGTCAAAGGTAGCATTCAAATCTAAATGAAGAATGGCTGAGATGTTATTTGTGCCGGCCTTGAGCTCTAAATCATTAATTACTTTGATAAGGTCAGTTTCTGTGTAATTATTACATCTAAGACCTGACTGGTAATTGTCTAGAACAGAGTTTGTACCTGGTATGATCCTTAAATGCACCCTTGGTAAACATACCCAGTCCTTTGGGATTGCCTTTCTTAGTCTGTTCTCCACTTAAAAAACAATATTTGTATATAAGAACTTCTACTTCGGTTGTAACAGTGATTCACTTTTTTTGGTTAGTAACTTTAAGTCTATTAAAAAAAAAAAAAAAATGATGATCCACGGGCATAAAAGAAAAAAAAATCTTTCTTTTTTGTCAGGTCAGATTACAATATCAATGTTAGTTCATGCAGAAGATTAAAAAATTATGAAAATTGAGTGTGTCCATTAACTAAACCAGAAAGGTCGCAGTCTCACAGTTCACAAATTACTGAACATTATTATGTGTTTGGATTTGTTTTTTCTTGCAACTGATTGATATTAAAACCCACAATACCCACCACTTCTTTAAAATAAAAAAATCAACTTCCAAATGTTATAAAGATAAGAAAGAGAGAAGATGAGCTTAATACTAATATTAAAGCAAAACACAAAAAATACTAAGCAGTACAACAATTCTATTCAAAATAATCAGAACAAGATATAACTGATATAACTGATATAACTGAAATTTGAGTAATCTGTGGCAGAGATCTTGGTTGTGTGACTGTGTCCAGGGGCCTCATGTATAAACGGTGCGTACGCACGTTACGTTATGTAAGAACTTTCCACATTCAAATCACAATGTATAAAACCTAAATTTGGCGTAAAGCCACGCACATTTCCACGGTAGCTCATACCCTGTCGTACACAAGTTCTGCGCTTGGTTTTGCAGACTACTGGCACCCAGCATCAAAGCAGTGCTACTGTTCTCTGTGTGGTTTCCCTTTCTTTTTCAGATCCACATCCCACGCGGCTTTATAAATACACTGAAATTAACCGCATATTGTTTATTAGTTTAAGGCATCTGATTGTAATTAACCTGTAACAATATAATGGTCCACAGAATGGTCAAAATATTCTAAATACAATAGCTGCTTTAGCATTGTTACTCTCACTGCACCTTCTTCTTCTTCTTTCAGCTGCTCCCATTAGGGGTTGCCACTTCGGATCATCTTTTTCCATATTACTCTCACTGCACCACTTAGAGTATTTATATCATTGTATCTGAGTGTGAATCACAGCTCAGCAGCTGGAAGGATAGATGGTGTGAATGCTGACCCGGACACAGACAGGCAGGCACGTTAGAATCACCCCACACATGTTTATTCTCCATATTTACAATAAAGTGCTCCACAGCCCCAAAGTCCCCAAAAGTCCTGGCCACACAGTCCAATGCCTTTTTCTCTTCAGGCCGCCTCCTTGCCTCCTCCAGAGACCTTGTCCTCTTCCACCCGACTCTAGCCGTCATATGAAGGGAAATGTCCCCTTTTATATTCCCCCGGATGTGCTCCAGGTGTGTTCTGGCAATCTTCCACCGACACGCCCCAGTGCGGCGGAAGTGCTGGCTGCATCCCTGGAAGCACTCCGGGTGTCCCTGCTCCTTTTCCCCAGGTCTCCAAAGGCATAGGGGTGCCCCCTGGCGGTGACCACGGGCCCCTACAGGGTTGAGCTTCAAAGCTCTGTACCCATGGCCCCCAAAGGTACCAGGGCGGTCGCCCCCACATGGTTTGGGAAAGGCGTAAGCCCTCCTCTGGTCCCCCCCCCCCCCACAAGCCATCTCCGATAAAGATTAGAATAATTAAACATTACGAATATATTTCAATGTTCCTTAAAAGTTTTGAAGAATTGGTGTTCTAAGCTTACAGATGGCTTAATGTCTATTACAGAGCTGATTGTGTGGCGATTGGGTATTTGGAGGAAGAAAAGTAAGGAGAGGAATTGAGGGTTAGTATGTTTGAAAAAGACAGTACTGCTGTAATAAAGCATTTTATCGAAGGTCACGCATGGCGCAGCAAGCATCTTGCATAAGACATGAACAATCACTGCGCCACCATGTTCCCATGTTTAATAACATGCTTTAACTCCTATCATCATCAAAATGATATCACGTGTACTTCTCAGTAGTTTAATTATTCAGAGAGCTATAATATCACAAATATCATGGATTCTTTGTCCTGACGGAAGAAGAGAAAGCCGGTTTAAGAAGCACATAGTGATTCACACACATAGAGCACATAGAAGATCAAATACAAAAACAAGGCATTTAACGTGCTACTTTAGTTATAATGGGATTTGAGAAACTAGTAAATTAAATGATTTTAAGATGAAGTTTATGATGTTCTACTTTAATGACAAAATAAACTACATGATTAAAGTGGAAATTTCGAGATTAAAGTTGACATTTTGTGCTTTTTTTACACTGTGTGGCTTTTTTTTTTGTACCTTAATAAGCTTTCATATGACACTCAGACCATGGGGCTACTACTCGCCTTTTCACGGCGACTTTGATATCTGACAACTTCTTTTTTATTTCGGGCACTGTGCAAATTTGTGAATTTGAGCTTTCGAGTTTCTCTGACACTCTATGTCACTCAATCAACTTCCTTTTGTTGTTTATACAACTGTTTAAACCAACAAATAGTACGTTTTTCTTTGCCTCCACTTGGTATTTGCTGAAATTCTTCTATTTTTCCTTGTACTTTTGCCATTGTCTTTTCACAGAACACTGAGCTAAAGGGCTATTTATATTGATTTGCACATTCAAAGAGGCGTAATTCTGGGAGGAGACGGGGCGGGACAGCAGGCGCATGCATGAGCGTTACTTTTCGCGCTGACTGGGATTTATGTAGCGGAAGAACGTGTAAGTTGGCGAACGCACAGATTTATGCATCTGGATTTTTTTGTGCGTAAGTACATTTCCGCTTTTGTCCTTACGTCATGTTATAGTGCGAATTCTACGCACGCCGTTATGCATGAGGCCCCAGGTGATTTGGTTGAGGTATAAAGTTTCAAACTGGACAGCTCAGTTACTTCCAAATAATCAAATTTAGATAGACAAGAAACAAGACAACAAGCAACTGGCAAGATGTGGTGGCTGACTTTTAGTGGTCTTGTTACAAAAATTAGTCCAATTAACACTGCAAGTTCACACACTACACACAACTTCATCCCTCTCTTTTGTTTTTCTCTGTTAAATTATGGCAATTTTTAAATTATTTTCTGATTGACTTTTAACTGTTTTGAAGTTGATCTCTTGATGTTTACATATGGAACAAGTCTTGTCATATAGCTTACACAGCATCTGATGTTTCAGATAAAATGTAAGATAGGTGTATATCTAATTGCAGACTAAATCTGTTTGTAAATATGTAAAAACAGCAAAAACATCTCTTGTACGGTATGTCTGCATAGCCATTTAAAGCATACATCACAGTACATACTTATTATTGATAGTATGTGCTACACACTAGAAATCATATGCCAGTGCCATTTATTTTTTGACTTGCAATGAAATATGTATGCAGTGAATAAATCTAAAATTGCATTTATATTTTCACTTGTTTGTGGGAAATCTTTTGAATTGGTAACTTTACTGCTAATGGTTGTAGATATCAGTCATTTATTGAATCTTAAATAAATAAGAGACTTAACTACCATTAAGATGTTGTTAGCAGATTGCTCATACCATTTCTTTAATTTTTAATTTTTTTTACAACAGCTGGATGAGAGGGTCTAGTCTTATGACTGTTAGGAAATTAAAATGTAGAGATGCATTTAGAAATGTAAGAGAAGGGAAATCAAGTGTGCCCTATTATGTTAAAAATCAGTACATTTCTTTCTAGAGATTCACAAACACAAAAATTGAAGATTTTAACTAACTTTCCTGCAAAAAAAAACTTTCTTGCATATCTTTCTTATCATTTCAACAAAGGTTAGACACTATTACATATGCTGAGACATATTATATAACATGGCCACCATGAAGTTACAGATCACATGGCATGTGTCTAACATGCACTGTACCAATACTGCCTAATAGCAACTAGAATCACAAAATGGCAGGAACCTTGAAACCTGAAACTCACAATTGCTGCACCCAATGTCACAACATCAAAAATTAATAAAAGGAAAAAACTAATCATTAGCAGCATCCATAACATTAGATAAAATATGTGTTGTAGTAAAGCTGAATACTAAAAGAAAGAAAGAAAGAAAGAAAGAAAGAAAGAAAGAAAGAAAGAAAGAAAGTAAACTGACAACTAGTTACCTTCAGCAGTTAAAAGGGATGATGAAACTTTATGAAATTTTGTTAATGTAAAACCACAAATATCAAAGCTAAAATACTTAAAAAACCTAATGTTTGATGGATAATAAACCGTTAAATACACAGCCACCTGTTAGAATATATCAATGTCAAACAGTTTTAGTTACTTAAAGATTGTCTTGGCTATGTTAAAAATACTCTTTTTGAAAAAGTGGTTTTAAGTTTTAGTGCTAAGTACACTATGCTGCCAGCTTCTGGAGCACTTTGGCAAAAATAAAGCTTTGGTCCAAGTTGGCAATCAGATTCTATAATGGAAGAGGTTAAGAATTTATGGTGATTCTACCAGATATAGCAATTCCAAAGGAGGAAGAAAAAATGAACATTCATTTACTAAAAAAAGATATATATGATAGAATATGGTTTATTATAGAGGTGGTTCTGGGATATGTAAATCTTACAGTTTTAAGCTGTTGGGTCTCAGGGGCTCTTCTCTTCTTAAAGGTCAGACTGGTTTTCTCTGGCCTCAGAAGTAGCTTATTACTCTCAATATTGATAATTTTTGTAAAGCAGAGGAGAGCAATGTTGGTCCTGGGGGACTGCAATGGCTGCGGATTTCTGTTTCAACCAAATTTCTAAATGAGAAGTCAATTATTGTTGATGAATCACTTTTCGTTCAAGCAGCATTTTGATGCTTTAGTTTAGTTGTCTCACTTGTTAACATTGCCTACCCTTAATTGTTTATTTTAGTCTTAAACTGTTACATTTATTGTTTTAATTGCTCCTTATTCGCAGTAAGATGCAAATGACAAAGAAACCAGCAGTTCTCCATCTAATTTGTCTCTAATTTCACCTATTTGTTTTCATCATGAACTGTCTGGTTTAATAAAATATTTGGGAGGAACCTATAGATAAAAAAGTGAAGAACTAGGAATTACTTATTTGTTTTAGGCTTCAAATTATTTGGATGATATCCTAAGACAGGAAAAACCCTACAATAATAAGAATGACCTGAATTAGCATAATAAAAAAAAACAAGTCATGAAACTAAATAAGATCTGTTATGGGAAAGGATTGATTGTTTAACTGCTTTTCAGATATTAAAAAAATCTAAATGTTTGATCTACCAGTTAAAATCAAGTTAGATACTGGTGATGGTGAACTTATTAGCTGAAGTAGCTCAGGTATAACAACAAAAACAACCACCCTAATTAAAATGCTTGCAGTTGAATTATACTGTGAAGAGGTTTCGTTTTTGACCTGTTGACATTCCTAAAGTTACAGCATCATAGGCTATCCTTGACTTTCTCAGCACAATCCCATTTTTGATAGGCAAAAGATCAAACGTAAACAGTTATTAGAATTGCAGACATCCAATTTGTCCATCTTTCAGCTGTTCAATTTCCACTGTCCCAGAATGTTACCAAAACATCTGTAATGTGTTGAGTAGAGATACAAAATTAAAATTACTTTTTAAAAGGTGGTTATATTTTCTGTTTGAGTTGGAAACTAAACCTATGCAAGATCAATACTAAGGAGATTGTTTTTGTATAACTTTTTAACAGTCCTGTTCTCTGTTTTCTTGGAAAAATATTCTTTGCAGCCCTGTATTGACTAAACAGTATTCATTAAATAAAAATTCCCTCTTCCATTATCTGTGCTTTACTGGACAAAGTCTGTGATTCAGCTGTCCTTTTTAATTGGACTTACAACTTCTTATTAAAGTATATGTACTAAATAAGTGAAAAAACTGCCTTTATTACACCCATTATTCATAATGAATATTTAATAATGCTATATAAATGAAATAATTCAGTCCTCCATTAATGGCACATTTTTGGACTAATTGGACATTTTTGTCTTGGTCTATATTGATGAAATTTTCATTTTTAGATGCATCCACATATAATGTGAAAAGCTTCTACTGTACTATCTATGTCTGTCCATCTGTCTTTCTGTCTGCATTAAACAACTTGGCTACCTGTAGACAATTTTGTTGAAATTTGGCTCTTTTATTTTTTGAGAAAATTTGATAGTTAAATTTTAACGAGATATCTTGCTGTATCTGTGGTGGGCTGATGCCCTGCCCGGCGTTTGTTTCCTGCCTTGCGCCCTGCGTTGACTGGGATTGGCTCCACCAGACCCCCGTAACCCTGTAGTTAGGATATAGCGGGTTAGATAATGGATGGATGGATTATCTTGCTGTATAGATTTTTGAAATTAAAAATCTCGTACACATTTTTGAAATTAAAGAAAAAATCCTTTGAAAAGCCAATGCAAATTTGTATGTGGGGTATGAGTTAGTGAACTGTTTCAATTTCACCTAGAGAACAGTTATTTAAATCTGTAAACTTTTCATACGTTTTTTGTTTTCCTCATTTAACAGATGCTTCTGACGGCAGAAGAGTGAAACACCTGCAGTCTGTGCACTGAAGAAACCAACCCCGTTGCAGAACATAATATGGAGCAGGGTCAGATGGAAGTAACGTTGGATGGCCGGGTGTTACCGCTTAAGGAGGGTATGATGTTACACATGTATATATTAATTCAATTTGCTAATAATGACATTCTTTATTTATTTGATATGGTAGTAATCATATTGTTTATGTATTCATCACCAAACAAAGTAGTAAAAATAATGCCCTGTCACATAAATTGGAAAATAAAATTTTTTTTAAGGTGAGTCTGAGCCATTTCTAAACAGAAAAAACATATCCTTATGACATTCATTTATTGTGATCTCCAACTGTCATGATTTTTTGTGTAAATTCCTGTGCAGTTCCTATTAAGTTATATATGGGTTAAAATCTTTTAAGACTCAAGTTAAAATTTAGGCTTTAATTTTACAGTATCTAGAAACTATTCCAAAAAAGTTAATTATCTAATTATCTAGTCTTTCAACATCTGCAATAAGATGCTGCAGATGTTCTATCAGACGGTTGTGGCAAGCGCCCTCTTCTACGCGGTGGTGTGCTGAGTAGGCAGGCTGTATTGCAGGCACGGAGCTGGACAGTTTGACATCCATGGCAGAGCAATGGGCACTGAGCAGGCTCCTGTCAATCATGGAAAATCCACTGCATCCACTGAATAGGATCATCTCCAGACAGAGGAGCAGCTTCAGCGACAGACTGCTGTCACTGTCCTGCTCCACTGACAGACTGAGGAGATCGTTCCTCCCCCACACTATGCATCTCTTCAATTCCACCCGGGGGGTAAACGTTAACATTATACAAAATTATTGTCTGTTATACCTACATTTTTATCACTCTTTAATTTAATATTGTTTTTTATCAGTATGCTGCTGCTGGAGTATGTGAATTTCCCCTTGGGATTAATAAAGTATCTATCTATCTATCTATCTATCTATCTATCTATCTATCTATCTATCTATCTATCTATCTATCTATCTATCTATCTAATTGCATTCTCTTGTGATGCTATTTTGTTTCCCATTGGGCTGCTGCTGTGTTGGGCTTCTGTTTCTGCTGTCTCCATGGAGGTCATTCCCAGAATTTCCCAAGGTGTGCACGTTTGTGATGTCAGTTGCAATTATACAAAGATCAAACCAGATGTATCTGAGATATCCAAGCTTGACAAATAAACTTTGTTTTGCTGCATCAAAAGATATTTATTTAGTCCTTCATGGTTTTCCGACTCTCTGCTATTGTCTTTTGAATGGCATTTTTGGCTTTAATGAAAGACTTCCTTCTCTCCTGGTTTTGACTTTTGGTATGTTTTTTTGAGTTTTGATTTTCCTGGTTATTTTTATTTTCTTTTTACTGTCTTTCATGAGTTAGTATAGAGACTAGGTGTAAAAGAAGTTTTTACAAAGCCGGAAAATAATTTTAGTAATAAGGTAATTATGTGATTCAGAAGAAAAACAAGTAATTTTTAAAGTAACCACTTTTTGGTGGCATATTTTAGACAAAAATATTAAACAATAAATCAAAGCTTGCTCTAATTATAACTGAACTAAATCAATAAAATGCTGCTTAGCTGGTCTGCTACAAATATTACCCATTCCTGACAAACCATAAAGAATAAGTCTGATTTCTGGATAATATTAAAACCTATCAAAATCTTGAGAATCTTTTGTCCGTACATTGAAATTTAAAGATTTTCAATCTGACTGGTTTGACATTTTTTCTTGGGTAATTTTCTGCAAGTCTTTGTAGACATCATTACCTTTGTCTATAACTAATCAAGTTATGTTGGACTGGGATATCACTGTATACAAAAATTTACACTGAATTCATAAAGTATTAAGACCCCTCCACTTTTTTTTTTTTTTTTACATTTTTCTATGTTTCCACCTTGTTCTAGGATCATGAAACATACTTTTTTGCACACATCAAACAACGCTCAATGTTCCAGAATGACAAAATGAAATCAGGATTTTAGAAATGCTTGCAAATTTACTAAAAACAAAAAACTGAAATATCATTTTAACACCATTTTTCAGACACTATACTCATTACTTATTTGAAACACCTTTAGCAGTGATTATGGCCTGGAGTCTTCTTGTTTATATCATGACAAACTTTACAAAACTTGCATTTGGTGATTTTCTCTTAAACTCTGTCATGTTGGATGGAGACCATTCATGGAAAGGTAGTTTCAGGTCTCTCCCAAAATGATTGATTGGGTTCAAGTTTGGACTTTAGCTGGGTAACTCAAGGACATGCCCAGAGCTGTCCATAAGCCACTTCTGTGTTGCCTTTGCTTTGTGCTTAGGGTAATAATCCTGTTTGAAGGTGAATCTTTGTTCCAGTCTGATGTCTAGAGCACTGTGGAGCAAGTTTTCATCAAGGATTATTTTAATTAATTGTCTTGTCTCCCAATTCCTGCCACTGAAAAACAGCCCCATAAAATGATGCTACTATCACCATGCTTCACTTTCGGGATGGTATTGCAAAGGTGAAAAGCGGTGCATGGCTTTCTCTAGACATGATGTTAATCTTGGTTACAAAAGACCAGAGAATCTTGTTTTTCACAATCTGAGAGTCCTTTAGGTGCCCTTTTCTTGTAATCAATAAGCAGGTTTCCATGTCTGTTTTACTGAGGATAGGCTTTTTGTCTGGCCACACTGTCATAAAGCCCAGATTGGTGGAGTGTTGCAGTGACCATTGTCCTTTTGGAAGTTTCTCCAAACTTCGCACAATTTTCTAGAGCTCAGCCAGACTGACCATTGAGTTCTTGGTCACCTCTCTTACCATGGCCCTTAACCCTGTTGCTTAGTTAGTTAGGATGGCCAGTTCTAGGAAGAGTCGTGGCTGTTCCAAATTTCATACATTTAAAACCGAGTAAGGCAACAGTGCACTTGAGAATATTCAATGCTCCTGTAATGTTTTTGTCCCCAGATCTATGCCTAGACACAATAATGTCTCTAATCCTGGCAGACAATTCTTTGGACTTCATGGCATGTTTTTTCCTCTGATGCACATTGTCAGCTGTGGGACCTTATATAGACAGGTGTGTGCATTTCCTAACAATGTCAAACTGACCACAGGAGTACTCCAAACAAGGTGTAGAAACATCTCAATAATGATCAATAGAATGGTATGCACCCCTGCCAACTTTCAACTGTCATGGTAAAGAGTCTGAATACTACTGTCAATGTGATATTTCAGTTTTGTTTTTCTATTCCTGTTTTGCTTTGTCATTCTGAGGTATTAAATGTTGCTTGATGTTGGGAAATAATGACATTCAAATGATTTTAACACAAGGCTATAACATAGCAAAAGGTGGAAAAAAGTGAAGGGGTCTAATTACTTAATGAATCCACTATATGGTTAAACGTGACCCTCTGTTTTTTAAAACCTTAAGCTTTCTGTGTTGTTCCATGGGTTAATAGTTTGTTCAGTGATTTTAAGTCAAGATGCTGGCAATATTTCAGTTATGAAATTTTACTGTTACATTAGCCTTAGCAATTTATCATATACTATCAAAATACTCGCACTTCGCAGTGAAGAAGTAATGTGTTAAAGAAGTTATGAAAAAGAAAAGGAAACATTTTTAAAATAACATAACATAATTGTCAATGTAATTGTCGTGGGCTTATTTTAGTATTGAGAATGAATTTGATAATTGTAAAGAGTTTAATTTATGATAGTAAATATTGTGTATGAGAAGTGCACATTTTTAGGATGTAAGGATCTCTTTGTAAATGACATTTGCAGTTCTGCCCTTGGGCTGTAAAACAACCAAGCTGTCTGCTGAACTTACTTTTAAGCATGCAACGTACAGTTGGCCATGTGAGAAGCAATCCTGTGTCAAGTCAATGCCAACCTTTTTTAGAGTCTGGCTCTGTGACTTATTTATTGTCATAGCAAAGCCGACCCTTCTGGAAATTGGAGGCATTTGAATTGGAGTGGGAGGATAGAGGGTATGAGAGGGAAGCGAGGAATAAATACATTCTCCTCTGTGCCAGTTCCAATGAAGACAGTTGCCTCAATAAGGTTCTTGTGCAGAGATTTGATCTGAAGCCTGGTGCTGTTACAAAGTTTTGGTGGTTGTAAGTTTTGTAGTAACATAATTGGCAACGCTAATTGATCTAAAGTAGAGTATGCCCGGAGGATTAAGAGTGTAAAGAAACTAAATGAAAAGGCAGAAGTCACCAGTAGGAATATGTGAAGCAAGGCAAACAATAACAGGCTTGAAGCGTTGGAGTAAAGAAGAAGGGAGCAGTGAGCACGACGAACAGCTGAGGAAAGTAAGGAAGCAAGTGAGGAGGCAACATGAGCGCGGGATGCCGTTAATGTATATAGGCAGGGAGCCAACCACGCGGTAGGTGCGCGGACAGTGGCCGTGTTGAAAAAGGAAGGGGGACCGGGGGCGGCCCTTGTGTGTCTCTGCCGTGAAATAAATCCTCTGTTAATGAAACATACTTAACGTTTGTAAGTACAGTGTAAAGGATAAGCATGGGAAATTTGGGCTTCCTACATATATTGGAAGTTGCAGAAATAGTAAGAAGGGGTTTCCCCTATCTATATATGCAGTTTAGGGGGTACACCCATTTTGCCCCCTTGGGTGTTGCAATAGGACATGAAACATATCTAACTTTTATAAGTACACTGCCAGGAATGAGCATGTGAAATTTCAGCTTCCCACCTATATGGAAAGTGGAAGAATTAGTGATGAGTCAGTGAGGGCTTTGCCTTTTATACGGTACTAGACATTAAGCCCGTTAAAATAACGGGCGCTAGAGCAGTAGTGCATAAACATTTGTATGAACAGTCTATATTAAATGGCAAGGGACCTTGTATGTGGCTGTAATATGTGTCACTGTATTGTGTGCCTTTAATTTTCTCTCTCAGTAATACTGGTTTGCATTTCCGTGAAATGCCTGTAATTTTGTCTGACAGTAATACAGTGGAGCCTCGGTTCACGACCATAATTTGTTCCAAAACTCTGGTTGTAACCCGATTTGGTCGTGAACCGAAGTAATTTCCCCCATAGGATTGTATGTAAATACAATTAATCCGTTCCAGACCGTATGAACTGTATGTAAATTTATATTTTTTTAAGTTTTTAAGCACAAATATAGTTAACTATACCACAGAAAGCACAGCGTAATAGTAAACTAAATGTAAAAACATTGAATAACACTAAGAAAACCTTGAACAACAGAGAAAACTAACACTGCAAGAATTTGTGCTATAGCCTTATGACCCGCTCGCTAAAAACTCTTTTTTTAATGAGTTTTAAGCACAGGGGAAAAAATGAACATTTGAAAAATCCGTAATGTAATAAACAACCAAGAAAAGTAACATTGCAACAATGCACGTGCGCGCCTGTGTGTGTGTCTCTCTCTTGCGCGCCTTGGTGTGTGTCTCTCGCGTGTGTGTCTCTTAAGCGCACACCTCTGTCTCTGTCTGTCTGTCTCTCGCCTGTGTGTGTCTGTCTGTCTCTCGCCTGTGTGTGTGTGTGTGTCTGTCTGTCTGTCACGCGTGCCTGTGTGTGTGTGTCTCGCGTGTGCGTGTGTGACTCGCGTGTGTGTGTGACTTGTGTGTGTGACGCGCACGCGCCTGTGTGTGTGTGTGTGATGCGCGCGCCTGTGTGTGTGTGTGACGCACGCGCGCCTGTGTGTGTGTGTGTGACGCGCGCGCCTATGTGTGTGTGTGTGTGAGACTCGCGCGTGCCTGTGTCTGTCTCTCTCTCTGCACAGGGAATGCACAGGAAGAGACTGAACACGTGCTGTGTGGCCCCGCGCATGCGCACTTCTCCAGAAGACACACACACACGGACACCGCGCGCCTGTGTGTGCGCGTGACTCGCGCGCGCCTGTGTGTGTATCTGTCTCTTTCTCTGCACAGGAAGAGACTGAACATGTGCAGTGTGGCCCCGCACATGCGCACTTCACCAGAAGACACACACACACGGACACTGGACGCACACAAGGGTTTTATTAAAGAGGATGATGTATAGATATAAGTCACTGTGCCCATTCCAAATTTGTATGTTGCATGAATTGTGTTTTGTGTTAAAATGGTGACAAGTTGTTTACTTTTGATTCAATCAGTCAGTCTTTTTATATTTTGCGTTCCTCTTTTATAAGTGAAAGGCAAAGTTATCATGAGGTGCAAAAAAGCTATGAATTTTCTTTGTCCCTGAGAGGGATGTGGTCTTGAGGAATGTTTTTTAGGTTCACAGTGTTAATCTACATGTGCCAGCTTTCCATGTAAAGTTATGCCTTGGAGATTTGGATGGTCATGATTTGGGGGGATTGCTGTAATCTTTTTCCTGTAAGGTGTTCTCTGATGTGTGCCACTGTCACGTCTTCTTGGCTACTTGCTACCACTATATACATGTTAAAGCTCTGTTCAGATCTCCAGCCTTAATATTATACACACATTTCTATGTATTCCTCTGTAGCAGATTATTAAGCTTGTGTTTTAGCCATAGTTTTAAACTGTGTACTTACCTGTTAATGGTTTATAACTGTGCCAGCCCAACTATGATTATATCTTAACCTTTTATCAATATTTGATTTTGATTTGATCCGGGAAATCTAGTCCTCCACTGAACTAGTTCTTAAGTAATGGATCACTTTCACACTTGTTCCCCAAAAGGAAACATTACCTTTCAGTGGCCACCACAAAAATACACCCACATCATTTCACACTCTTTAAACAGTTTGGATCCTCTCTATTTTGTCAGAGTTGGTGACTCACCAATGAGGTTAGATTCTAAAATCCATAGCCCACAACAGTCAAGTTGGCTTGAGAATAAAACCGCGGTTGTTTCACAGCTGACTGGATAACCTTTTTTGTTGTAAATATTTCTTTATCATTTATTTTATGTGAATAATTGAAACAAGCATGTTTTTTCTTTTTGCCTGCAAATGCATTATATAAACTGATTCATTTAAATAAAGTACACAGAATATAAACACATACAAATCCCATTTTAAAAATTGTTACAGTTTTAGTTTCTCTCTGATTTAATTAAATGAGGTAAAAAAAATCTTTGATCATTCCCTTTTGCATAAACATTACTCTAAGGTTAATTAGCGTGAAATTTCTTATACAGAATTATTTTGCTCAAATGTAATGAGTGCTTCTCATACATTATTAAACTACAGGTAGTGATGCATTTTAAATATGTATTTACCACCAAAATATTAATAAATTTCCAGGGTTTTTCATATAAAATTACAGAAGTATGGCATATAAAAAGAAACTGACTGCATAAATGAAATTTCAAAAATGTAAAAAATTTGGAAGTTTCAAAACAGCTACCTATATCCACTGTAGTGTTATTTGTATTTGCAAAAAAACAATGCCTATGACTTTTGAAAAATGTACAAGAGGATCATGACTGATGCATTATCCATCCATCCATTTTCCAACCCGCTAAATCCGAACACAGGGTCACGGGGGCATGCTGAAGCCAATCCCAGCCAACACAGGGCGCAAGGCAGGAACCAATCCCGGGCAGGGCGCCAATCCACCGCAGCTGATGCATTATAGTGTAAGCAATTTTTGGAAACTTAGAAGATATCCATAGTAAGGCTCTACCCTACATCTTGTGGCCAGGTGTAGAAATGACAGCTCCATGATGTGAGAAAATTTCAGGCACCAATTGTGTCATCATGTCTACTGTCAAACAATACAAAACATAATGGTCATATACATCCCGCTATGCGGTGTATAAAAACAAACAAATAAGGTAGTTGGGCTGGTTAGCCAAGGTTTGTATCAAAGTGGTAGTGGAGCTCCGTCCAGTGGGAGAAATGACACCTTTTCCAGGGCGCTTAGGATTTTGTGAAGGCTGAACCGAAAAGGCCAGAGACACTTGTCCTCACTGGGTGGTTTCTTGCCACTGTGGAGAAAGGAGATATCAATGTTAGTGATTGTGCCCCTTTTGTCCCAGCGGGTTATTACATACCTTAACAGAGCCTGCGAGGAGGTCCTCTGACACGCATGTGTGACAGTCTGCATTTGTTGGGGAGCCCCCGTTATTACATCTTGTGGTATTTTCGTATTACCATATAAAAGTTTAAAGGAATTCTTGTTAGAATATTTGACACATTTTAGTTTTCTGCTACCTTTTGAGCTCAGAACGACAGTCCAACTACAGCTCCTTATCTCCACCTATCATGTCTGTGCCATACACTTTATGTACACTATCATTCAACCCATCATATAAACCAAAACAGAAAGTGACATTGTAATTATGTATAACATTTATTTGTGCACTGCAGTACTGTAGGTGTAAAAGTTTTTCCATTATTTAACAACCTCCCTTATAATGTTTTCTGACTTATGTCAACTTTAATATCTAAATCTTTTTCACTGAGAAAACTCAATGTAAACTTGAGTAGGTCATGCTGAGAATCATTTGCTCAGCATGTTGGGATTTTTTATACATGGTCATGAATTAGAAACTGAATTTCTGAATGAATTTCATTTGGTTTACTTTTCTTACACAGTACAGCAAGACAGTAACTGAGAGTCAGCGAGTTTTTACTGTAATGGTTATAAAATTTTAAGAGGAAAAAAGTGGCCTGCTGTGCTAACAGAGCTTTCAAGCACTGCACTGCTGTGAAGTTAAAACGCAGCTGCCCTTCAGCACAGCCACTAGTCTCTCTTGACTGAACATAGACAACACAAATCATGCAAATGCACTCAGTATAATAATAAAAACTGGATACAAACTTTTATTCATGTATTCATTTTGATTGATTATAATTGACAATGTCATTAATCATGTAGGAAAACCTTGCTGCCAATTTATGTTTTATTTGCTAAGAGTAAAGCAAATAAAATGGCTAAATTTTGCCTGAATCTGTGACCAATATAGGGCAGATAGGTTAGGGTTGTTTGAATATATGGTGTATTACGGCAAGCAAACAGAGGAAGAATGTGCATGAGGTGAACACTATGCCTTTTGTTTCCCTTGCATTTCTGTTACATTCAAATACATTGATTCTGTGCTTATCGCTGCTGCCTCACAACTCCACAAATCCACAAACAGGATATTGATGTTGTAGTTCTTCCAGTGTGTGAATGGGATTTTCTCTGCAGGTATTATGCAACACCTTAGGTTAGGTTAGACAGACTATATTATCCAAGAGGGAAATTTGCCTGCGGCCAGAATCTACAAAACATAAGATATTGTTGTACAGATACAAGAAAAAAGCAAAGACACAACAGCTGAAAATTAGTGTCATCATAAGTCCACAAATTCAGAATTAGAATAATTACCTTCAGTAATACACAGAATAATATTTAAAAATTTAGCAAAGTCCTTAAATTAACAGAATTCAAAATGCACATTGCTCTTAGAATAATAGAATTCTTAAATCTGTTGCTGTCCACCCTCAAGGACCTAAATCTGCTGCCTTCTGTTCTTTTAAATTGTAGTTGTTGAGAGTATAGCTAAGACATTCCCCATAGTCTTGGTTGCAGGTTTATTTAACAGGTCTCTCTACAAGGAAGGCTATTTCTAGGATACTTACTAAGAAAATTCATCAAAATGATGAAGATTGCTGTTAACTCCTGAGGAAAAATTAATGTCGACTATCATACGGTCAGAAATACTCTTTGTTTTAATTTATTAGTCAACCAAGGGAAGTCCTAGAGGATGAGGCATAGAAAACTATATTTTTAGTCATAGTTCACTTTGCATCCTTGGACTAATTTTGAAGGATCTACTAGAAAAGTCATTATTGGTGGTATAAAGCCTTCTCTCCATTTTCAGGAAGGGGACAAAAGTGCTGCACATAGGATGTACCCCAGTAGGAAGGCTAGATGCCTAAGGGATTCAGGCCAACCCAAGAAAGAAGCAAGAGAAGAACAATATAACTTTCTCTGATACAAATCCTTGGAGGATGTAAAAGGAGAGATGCTGGCGGGAAATGACAATTTTTCACCCAAGATGTAAAACACTGCTACAGAGACTTGTCCAAGAATTCTGAAATTTAACATGTCTGATAATCAACCCTTACATGAATGTGTCTCCACTTTTTTATTTGGGGACAGAAGTAAATGTGCTATTTTGTTTTGTTTCCTTTTGGGACCTTTTCTTGATGAGCACCCATATATGTATGGGTGTATATTTACAGTGTATATATATATATATATATATATATATATATATATATATATATACACACACTGTATATATACTGTATATAAATATACAGTAAGTGAGTAAGCTGTGTAAATTAAGTGAGGCAACATCCTCTAATTCAAATTATTAATTCCTAATGTTTTGGTTTCATTTTTTTTTCTTATTAACTGTGTTGATTGAGCCTTTTTAAAATGTTTATAGATCTGTATGCAAATACATAGCATTCAGTAATTTATTTCTGACAGATTAAAAAACTATCGATCTGGCTAATGCATGCTGCAATTAGATACAGACTGCAATTAATCCAATATTTTCCCATTATAGATATGTACTAATAACAGGAAGTCACATTTACCTTAGATGAAAGGTCTGACCTTGCGCATTAATTTCACGTTCCACTCATCATTCAAGTGACTATAGAGATGCTGATACATTATTAATAATTCAATTGAGTTTATTTTAAACTTGCTTTGTTGGGGAGGAGCTTTCTTCTTATGGATAACATTGCATGATTCCAAGAACTGCTGATTCAAACATACAGTAGCTGAGCAACTGAGTCATTCTATGTCCTTCAGCAACTCACATTTATTTTCTGTGTTATTGTTAAAATAAGGATATCAGGATATAACTTATAATGACAGTGCAGTGGTTTTAGAGGAAATAATATTTTAAAGAAAAATCAGCATGATACTATTTTGAAAAAGAAATTTGAATTTATTGTTAATTTTGATCATACCATGGACTAAACATTTTCTCAACTTATTTAAAAGATTTCTTAGAACAAATTAACATGGTCTCAGAACATGCTACAAAATCTTTCACATTCAATGCAAATTAAAGTACTGCATGCATTTCCTTTACCTATCTATGTTGAAATTCCGTGTATCTTTACATGGAAGACATTTTTTGTCATATAAAAATAATTTTTCCTTTTTAGAATTTCTTTCTAAAAATGTCCAACAACTTTGATATCTGTAGAAAGAGAATATTTGAAAATCAGGGTCGCCCAAAGAAATGCTGGAAGGACTACTTGAAGAGTTTTCTCAAGGCCTGCTCCATTTCACATAGGCAGCTCGAGGCACTTAGTGGGAATTGTGCACTTTGGAGGCGGACCGTCATTGCTTTGAACAAAAGCAGACCCATCAACAAGAGGAGAAGAGAGTGGCAAGACAACACAATTGACACTAACCCACTGCATCTTGGGTGCAATTCCCCTGCCCGCTGTGCCCCAGAGTCTGCCTTTCTGAAAATTGGGCTGCTCTGCCACCTGCATACACACAGGATGGAGGCATGACAGAGATGGACAAATGGATGGACAGTGGGGACAGCATTATAATCGGATTGATGGACAGCCATGACCTCTCTGACCAAAGTGCTCAGGATACTTTGCATTTTTATCAGAAATTTGTGTTACTTGTTCAGGGTTTTCTTGCAGTGTTTGATTTTTTTTTTTAGGTTTATTGTCTGTTATTCTAATTCAAAACTTTGTGCTTTACATACCTTTATTTATGGTTTATGCTGATATTGATATTCTTTTCTGCTTTTCCCTATTGGTTATTCTGATATTCTGTGAAGTGCTTTGACCATTGGAAAGTTGCTATAAAAATAAAATGTATAATTATTATTATTACTTCAATTGCTTACAATCCTCCTTATGTTAAAAAATATAACAGTAGAAATACCCATTGATAAAACTAGGCAAACAGAACCACATAAACTAGATTCAGTCTAGTTATACATACAAGTATATTATAGTGTGATATATATTGTAACCATGATCATCTATTATTATATTATTATATACATTTTTGGCCATATCACCCACCCCTACTTCCCAATGTATGATTTGATTAATACTATATCATTCATTTTACATTTATTGTTTGTAATATTGGAACATGATCAAATAAGGTTTAAGGAGTTTTTGAACATGCACTATCTATTTTTTTCATCTTTAGGTTGAAGGCTGACTCTTAGAACAAGATAGTGAAAATGCCACACTCAATCAATAAATTAAGCTTTCAAATAAATGATAGTGTTGTGTGACATTGATCATGTAGCTCTCTTCACAACAACACAGACACAGGTCGGTTCTTTTAAACGGGCGTTTATTGCTTGGGCTCTTATTACTCACTCCGTCACGCCTCCACGCCGTGAGAACTATAAAGTGAGTAATCAGTACAAAATACATTAGCGAATACACAGTAACTTTCATACACATACGATGAAATACAAAACATTTAGTGCAAACATGAAACAAAACACATTTACAAATAAAATACCTCGTTGGCCGCTTGTCATGAAAAGAGGTCCTTAAATCACTTTGTTTTAGCTTCAGACAGTTCAGTTTAAAACCCTTTTTTGCAGCATGGCAGAGCCTCGCGAGAGACATCCACCCACCTGTGGTTCATGGGGCAGGTCCTTCTCATATTCTCCTGATAACCCCTAATTGCGTTCTCATGAGACATTACTTTACATACAGTACATATTAAAGTCATTTAATAACAAATTAGAACATGTAAATTTACTATATACTGTACACCACGTTTTTAAATTTAGATATTTAAAACTATATATTTATAAGATGATGTAACACATTATGAAATCCATTATCTACAACATGAACTTTCCATTAAATATTGTTCAATAACATTTACACTCCCACCAAATCACTCATTGACCTGAATTGAGAGATTTTCTTCAAAAGCAAACTATAAGAGAAGTGTGTGAGTCTGTGTACCTTTATGTGTGACTTAGTTGGCCTCAAGTAAGGTAACTACTTTATGAATAGGTCTCTCAAGATAAACTGATCTAGTGAGTGGTTCTCCTTTATCAAATGTAGTGTCACTAAGTAGAAGTTTCACTTTTCATACTTTGCCATCTGTGCTGAGTTGAGCTTCCACAATCCTGGCGAGCTTCCACTCATTTCTTGGTGCACTGTCATCTTGTAAAATTACAATGTCATCTACTTGTGAGTTTCGTGATGTCTTCTGCCATTTCTGTCGTTGTGGAAGATTTAGCAGGTATTCTCGTTTCCATCGTTGCCAAAATTCATTGGCCAGAAACTGCACTCTTCTCCACCTTTTGTGCAGATAGAGATCTTCTTTGCAGAACTGTCCAGGAGGTGGAAGAATAACTGATGATTTCATGGTTAGAATATGGTTGGGAGTGAGGGATTCTGGGCCAGTAGGATCATGAAGATGCTCAACACTTAGTGGTCTGCTGTTGATTATTGCCATTGTTTCGTAGAGCAATGTTCTCAAAGTTGTGGTGTCAAGTCTGCTGGCTGACTTGTCGAGCATAGCAATCAGGACACTTCTAATTGTTCGAATCTGGCGCTCCCAGACTCCACCCATGTGGCTAGCTGATGGAACATTCAACACAAATTCACAACCAAGTGCCCTTTGACGATCTTGATCCATTCCTCCAAGCAACTTAGAAAGCACCAATAAAATTTGTTCCCCTATCGCATCTCAATTGGCGCACAGGTCCTCTAATAGCTATGAATGCTCGAAGTGCATTTATGAATGTGTCTGTCGTCAAGTCGTCAAGCATTTCAATGTGCACTGCTCTGGAACATAAGCAAGTGAATAACAATCCGTATCGTTTTATTTCCTTTCTTCCTTCCCTCACAATGAAAGGTCCAAAACAATCAAGGCCACAGTAAGTGAAAGGGGGGGATGTTTCAGTTCTCTCTTCAAGCAGATTTGCCATGTGTTGAACCTCTGTTGTTCTTCTGTATCTCCTACATTTTACACACTTGTAAATGTGTGAGGAGACCACATTTCCACATCCTAAGATCCATATTCCGTTTGCACGCAACTCATTCATGGTCATGACTCTTCCTTGGTGGTGTATGTGCTCATGATGATGTTTGATGAGAAGAGCTGAAACATGAGATTTCTTCGGAAGTGTTGTGATGTAAGATTTTGCATATAACTTGATAAATATTTTGCATGTCTTTATTTGTAATTTAGGCAATGTAATTTAGTGTTACTTTGGTGAGAGGCATTCGTGTTTGTAGCCCCACCCCTCCGTTTATGACTTTTCTTTGTAATTTTACGACAGGATTTGGGGGATGTGTCTTAAACCAGTTTGGCGAGTGTTTCTTTGCTAAAGTCTTTCTCTCATCCCCCAAATAAAGCCAGGTTAGCTTATTGGCTGTAGGGCTTGGACAGAAAACCTATAAATTTGCTTGCTCAACCACATTCTCTCTCTCTAACCAACATATGATGAAGAAGCATCTCTCTTGCTAACCTGTGATGATGTAGAAGTATCTTTCTCTTGCTAACAACTGAAGACCATCACACCATGAACTGAAGACAACACAATGAAGAGCACAGCTTCAGCCATTTTAAATAGACATGTGGCTGAAAGCTGACCACCAATGATGCCTTAACTAGAGACATTTTAAGTAACTACAAGTCTTTGTGCCACCTGAATTATACATAACCATTTAATCAGGTTGTATGGTTGCCAATATTCAAATGTACTTTGCATTTTGTTATTATTTATGAATATTATCAGTAATACATTATTTTATGTGTAATTTAACTCCTGCTTGTCTTTTTACTACATCTAATTGCCTGAAGTTATAGATATAGAAGGGAAGGTGGGGATAAGTTATATACTGTACACTAATACCTTATAAACAGTGGTAAATCTGTGAGATTAGGCATTCTAGGGCTACATATTAATAATACAATAGAGGAAAGTAGAGCAAAATATGTTACTCTACCAAGATAAAATAGGAAGTATCACAGGATGTTTTACATTATGATGTAAGGCTGATTGAGATAGCCGTCCTCCCACTATGAGGACACTGTTCTTGTCCAAAAAGACATTCAACCGGCCTAGTCTGTTGTGCTTGTTCAAGGTGTCTTCCTTCTGGTCTTTAATCTTCTTTATTTCTTCAGCAAATGCTTCTTCTTGTGCCATCTTGATGATGAAGATTTTTGCTTCTCTTCATTCTTCAAGGTTAGTTGACTCATTCGTTCTTGACTGAAATCCCTTGAACTCTCTGACAAATCTTTTAAGCCTGGCAACAGCTCTAACTACTCTAGACCAGTCAGAGAATTTAATAAAGCGGTTCACCACTGAATTCAGTTCTCTTGCCTTAACTGCTAAACGTGTGCCCTGCAAAGCTCGGGATCAGTTGCTTCTACTTCTCCCACCATTCTCTCTTCATGTGGGAGATTCTGCTGCCAAAGAAAGTTGGGTCCTTTCAGCCAGTTGAACTCTTTCAGTTGAATTGCACTCAGTCCCCTTGAGGCGTAATCAGCTGGGTTGTCTTCAGAGCTGACGTGTCGCCATTGTTCAGGTTTTGTGCTAGATCTTATTTGCTGGATCCGGTTGGCTACGAATGTGTGAAACCTTTTAGCATCGTTGTTCACATAGCCAAGGACCACTTTTGAGTCAGTCCAGTAATACTCTTGCAGGGTTTTAATATCAAGCTCACGTTTGATGACATCACCAATGCGAACTGAAGTCACAGCTGATAATAACTCAAGTCTTGGGATAGTTGTTAGTTTGGTATGGGCCACTCTTGCTTTCCCCAAGACAAGTGAACAACTGGTCTGTCCTGTTTCACTTATCGCTCTAAGATATGAGCATGCACCATACCATTTGAAACTTGCATCGGAAAAGTTGTGAAGCTCATACAGTAAGACTTCAGCAAAGCTTGATGGAAGGTAGCTCCTTGAAGTCTTCAGAGCTGCCAAATGAGGCAGATCTTTGAGCCATGACTCCCATTGTGGCAAGATGTGTTCGGGGAGAAGTTTGTCCCAGCCTACCTTGTCTCTGCACAGTGTTTGAAGGATCTGTTTGCCGATCAGTATGACTGGAGCCACAAGCCCTATCATAGACTGAGGTGACAGTTGAGAGAACCCCTCTCCTTGTCAGTGGGTTTTCTTTTACTACGACCCTGCATTGGAATTCATCTGTTTCGACACACCTCTGGACTCCAAGTGCTCCTGCTAGGGCCATGTCTAAATCTTTGGTTTGGGCACGTTCTTGTACTGGTATTGCTGCAATCACACTTTTATCATTGGATACAAACTTGTGCACGCACAGATTTCCTGTTTCGCACAGAGCTCTGGACTCTGTCACCAGATGTATGGCTTCAGCAGGTGTCTTTACACTAGTTAGGCCATCATCCACATAGAAGCAGCCTAGGATAAACTTGATGGCTTCTTCACTGAACTTCCCATGACCCTGTGATGCTAGGTGCTTAAGTCCAAAGTTGGAGCAGCCGGGGGATGAAGCTGCCCCAAACAGGTGTACCCTCATTCTGTATAGCAAGGGTTTGGAGTCCAAATCACCACCAGAGAAACCTGAGATAGTCTTGGTGTTCCTTTGTAACATGGAACTGGTGAAACATTTTTTCAATGTCACACATTATGCCTATTGGACCCTTTCTAAATCGACACAAGACTCCAACTAATGTGTTAGTCAGGTCTGGACCAGTCAAGAGATGGTCATTTAGAGAGGTTCCTTGGAAGTGTGCCGAACAGTCGAAAACCACACGGATCTTCCCGGGTTTGTGGGGATGGTAGACACCGTGGTGTGGAATATACCATGCTGGTTGGTTATCAAGTTCAAGCTGTGGCACCTTCTCAGCATCTCCTCTGTTTATGATGTCATTCATGAAGTTGACATAGCCCTTGTAATATTGTTCATTTCTCCTCAGTCGTCGATCTAACGAGCTAAGCCTATGAACTGCACACTGTTTATTGTTTGGAAGATTAGGTTTGTCTGTCTTAAAAGGTAGCAGGAGTTCATAGTGGCCGTCTTCCTTGTGCCTTATTCCTGCTTTCACTTTAGACAAGAAGAGGAGGTCTTCTTGAGAAACTGGATTATCGTCTGCAGTATGATCTATGAAATCCGATTCAAGGATCTTAATTATGTCAAGTGGGATTATCTCTTTGACTTGAGTTCTGCATGCAAAGTGTACTTCTTCCTTTAGCTGGAGTGATGAGTGCACAGCTGGTGTCACTTGTCACACCATGATTCTGTGACTTGTTTCTTATTGCATCGCTGTCATCACTTGCTGGATTTGAGCAACCAACAATGCTCCAGCTGAGATCAGTTCGCTGTGCATATGGATAATCCTCGTCACCAGACAGGATCTCCCTTGGAAGAAGGGCTCGATGACAGTTATAGCCAATGAGAAGGCCTACTTCGCAGTCTAACTTTGGTGGAATCATTTCTGATAATTGCTCCAGATGAGGCCATTTTAGAGCTGTTTGAGAAGTTGGAATATGTAACCTGTTTGTTGGAATGAACTCTCGTGTGAAAACAGGTGGTAGCAGAATTCTTTTCTTTAAGCTGTATCCTCTCCTTGTAGACCTGTCAGTTTCTGACATTGTATGACTGTTGACTTGGCAGACATTGTGGATTGCCGCTAACTGACATTTTCTTTGTTTGTGTTGAGGTCTTTGGCAACTTCATCTAGTATGAAAGTTGTATCACTCTGTGTGTCTAAGAGTGCATAGACAAGGACTTCTTGATCTGGATGCTTGGTAGAGGATACCGAGACTAGCAAGATAGAGGATGTTTGTGTGCATAGGTCCTCTTGTATGACTCTGTTGGTAGTTGCTGTTGCAGTCTTTTCTGTGGTTTCTGCCTCATCTTTTGAAATGTCATTTCCGTTTAGGTGCATTGGCTTCTGACGTTCTTTGAACTTGTCGTCATGCAAACATGTCGGATGTCTCTTTTGACATTTTTCACATGTGCTTTTGTCATCAAACCTTCTTGAGTGATGACCAGTCTTCAAACATCCAAAGCAAAGCTTCTCTGTGTGCACAAACTTGACACAATCCTGAACTGTTTTTTCAGTGAACCTCCTGCACTTGTTTAGGACATGTCCTGCCCTTTTGCAGAAGACACATGATGGAATACTGCTCTGTGTTGTGTTTGTTGTCAGAGTCTTTGCTTGAATTAGTTGATTTCATAGATGCCTTTGTTTCTCACTTTCCACACTCTTGAGTGCTTGTATTGAGGATATGGGATCACAAGCTAGATCTGCTTCCTTTGACAAAAAGTCAACAAACTCTTTGAATTGTGGGTACGCAGTCCTTACTTGCCTGACTTCCATCACTTTATGGTTCCATCTGGAAACCAACCAATCTGGCAATTTCAGCAGAATCCTTTGACTCTAAATGCAATCATTAAGGACTTCCAGTATCTTAATGTGGGACATTGCAGCCTCACAGCTCTTGAAGAAGTCTGCAAATTCTCTTAGTTCGCAAGCATCTTTAGAGCTTATCTTTGGCCATGCATGCAGCTTGTCTCTGAGGGACTTCCCGATTATGAATGGGTCTCCGAAACGTTTCTCTAAGAGTTTCCAGGCCGAGTCGTATGCTTCTTCTGTGCCTAATAGAAGAAATCCTTCTACTGCTTTCTTTGCTGTGCCACCTAAATACTTTCTTATGTAATAAAGTTTTTCATTCTTTGGAATGTTTTTCCGTTCTATTAATATTTCAAAAGATAGTTGCCAGTCTTTGAATTTCAAAGGGTCTTCAGTAAATACTGCAGGCTCTGGTGTTGGAAGACGATTAGCACTTATAGCTTCTGCTAGCACATTAACCAGCTTTAAGCTATTCTGCTCTTGGGGCCTGAACACTGTGGCTGGAGGAGGTTGAAGTAACAGTGGTAGACAAGGGGCTTGACTTGCAGCTCCTAGGGATTGAGGAATGAATGAAGGACTTGATGTATTGAGAGCCTAGGTTGTGACTGGAGGGATTGTGGGGTTAGGGACTTGAAGTTCTCCTACTACTTCCACATCATACAACATGTCAGTCATATCAACATTCTCTTCAACTTCATTATAAACCTTTACTCGGGCTGTAGCAGTGTTCAGCTTCTTTACTTCTTCTAGACGTGCAAGCTTTCTGTGTTTATCTTGGATTGCTTGTTGTCTAGCTAAGTGCTCTGATTCAAATTGTGCTAGCCTTTATTTATTTTCAGCCTCTAGCATTTGAAGTTCTGTTTCTTCCCTGTCTTGTTCTTCCAGTACAGCCAAGACCTCCTGAGATGCAGCAGCTTCAGCCACAGCCTCTATTCTTTTGACTGAGTGGATGCTAGAGTGGTTGGAACTACATCTTGATCGACGAGACAGTGGCCTAGATACAGAACCTGTTAAGTCTAAGATTGATCCAACATCGGGCCAAGGTTCTTCGTCTTTATCTGCTTTATGCCCTTTAAGCTGTCTCTCTGCCCTTTGAATAATGAATCCTGAGAGTGATATGCACGTATCAACCCTGCGCCGCAGGTCTGGTTCAGGGGTTTGTACTTGACGCAACTCTTCATAAATGACCTTCACATCAGAACAGGTCCGTTTCATGTTCTCAATAAGTTCGCTCAATTCATCCTTAGAAGCATCATCAGTTAATAATTCCTTGCCTATTCTTACATGACACCTCCACTTTTCATAGTTGATTTTATATCGACATTGTATGCCTTTCAGTCTTTTTCCTTGAAATTCTCTTCCCTTTTCTGTTAGGGTGCGCATTCTTTCACTTCTTCGTAGCTGTTCTACTTCTGTAGATTCGGTGTCTGTAGCTTCAGCAGATGGTTTAACATTTTTATGGCAGGTCTCAGTACTTATGTCAGACATCTTGAGATAAGGGTAGTACAACTATGTAGATATTAAACTCAAATTGGGCTTCTTCTGCGCTATGTGTAAGTGAAAGCTACAGCAGACTTAGTTTGAACAGCCATGAAAGTTCACATATGTGTGTAGGAATCTTCCAAATACACTGTAGACATCAAATTCACATCAAAATAACTGTCAGAATTTAAACTTCTCTAAACTTCACATTAACTTCAGTTTCAAAATAAAATAAGAAAAATGATATTTGCTTGGCACAAATATAAGTAAAACTTTGATCACAGCAGGAATATGGTTAGAAATGCTTTAAATAACTTATCCTTTATATAACAATAGGTTTTCACGTCAGTATTGTACCCTTTTAAATTCACTGAAGTTGCTCTTTAAACTAGATTAATTCTCATAAAACTCAAAATTACTTAGAAATCTTTAGTTTTCACTTGTAATGAGGTACCTTTTTTCAACATTTACTAAAAATCATTAACTTTACTACCATTTGCTCTTTAAGCCTTATAACACGCAACGACTATAAATGCAAACACATTGGATTTATCTCCACATTAAGCACAGAATGCAAGGTTAACAGATCTGAGTCCTTAGTTGCAGTTTCCAAGTTAAACCACTTCTCACACCAAGTTAACTTTACTATTGTGGTAGAGCTCCTACTGGTTTTGGCTTGAAAAATTGCGCTTTAACACAGTCTAATCACCATTGTTTGTAATCACTATGTGGACAATGCGTTATGGGATCTGCTTATCTGCTGCATCGGATCCTCGTCGCATTGTTTCTCCTACCTGTATTGAGCAGTCGAGTTCTCACTGTAGCTCTCTTCACAACAACACAGACACAGGTCGGTTCTTTTAAACCGGTGTTTATTGCTTGGGCTCTTGTTACACACTCCGTCACGACACCACGCCGTGAGAACTATATAGTGAGTAATCAGTACAAAATACATTAGCAAATACACAGTAACTTTCATACACATACAATGAAATACAAAACATTTAGTGCAAACATGAAACAAAAGACATTTACAAATAAAATACCTCATTGGCCGCTTGTCATGAAAAGAGGTCCTTAAATCACTTTGTTTTAGCTTCAGACGGTTCAGTTTAAAACCCTTTTTTGCAACATGGCAGAGCCTCGCGAGCGACATCCGCCCACCTGCGGTTCATGGGGCAGGTACTTCTCATGTTCTCCTGATAACCCCTAAGTGCGTTCTCGCGAGACATTACTTTATATACAGTACATATTAAAGTCACTTAATAACAAATTGGAACATGTAAATTTACTATATACATCACGTTTTTAAATTTAGATATTTAAAACTATATACTTATAAGGTTATGTAACACATAAAATCCATTATCTACAACATGAACATTCCATTAAATATTGTTCAATAACATTTACAGATCATTTTGTTTGATAAAATACACTTCTGTCACTAAGACTTTCCTTTTCTTATGAAAAAATGGGAACAATTTCAGAGCCTGCAGCTTGATCTTAAATAACCTAGAGACATATACTGAGGCTAAATGTGTGCAAAGTCAAATACAATTTTATGGGAGGATCAAAGCAAGACATAAGCTTCGAGGTGAGTTAGTTATACAGAATAGCAATGTGTTGCATATTGATTACCACATGCAAGTAAGACTTTCATGGTACTTTGAACACATGACAATAATGGCCCTAAAAATTTTCCATATTTAAAGATCTTGAATCAAAGATGAAACTTATGTTATAAATCGTTGAAAAGCGAGGTCTATAGTAGTTGACACTTTACACTGAATATGAAAGGGGCTGAATTTTGGAAGCAAACAGCAGGCTTTACATGTAAAACATCAACATTTTTATATTTTAAAAAAGTTAATTAAGAGAAGCTGACAAGTTTAGCATATGTTGTTATGTCAATTTCTGTATCAATACTAATCAGAACATGTAGTGTCTGACTTCTGACTTACCACGCATATTGTTTGTATAATAGTTTTGTAAAGGTAGAGTCAACATGAGTAGAAACACTGTTTAGTTTAGTTGCCAGCTTACATATAAACAAAAATACAAGAACAACTAATATATAATCATTCACAAACTAAAACCAAAACATAACTGATAAACAGGACTTATGTATGTTTATAGGTGTTGCTTTCATTCAACAAAATGCGTTTGCAGAAAATAAACATTCATAAAACACAGTACATGCATAAAAATCTACTTTGAATACAGGTTGTACTGACTGCACTAAATAACAACAATTTGAGCATAGAATATAATTGGGAGAAGGGAAAGAGATGTACAAGCTAATCGAAGTCAGAAAACAAGCTCATGGTGTGAAACCAAAATTTGTAGTCAGGGTGCATAGCAAGAAAGTCAAAAACTAGTAAAGACATGCAAACTGAGTCCAAAATGCAAGCCGATGGACAAAGTCAAATAAGGACAGACAAAGAATTGTAACCAGTAATTTACAATGCAAAGAAATACTGGATTTTGAGATTGTTCGCAAACTTGGACAAATTAGGAAATGCATAGAGCTGACCTTTTAACATGTTGCTATAATAATGTCACACAGCAAAAAAATATATAAAAATAACTGTCTAATAATGGTGGCACCAACATCAAAAACAAAACTGTGTCATGGGAGAAGATGATTAATTTTTAATGATGAAGAACAGGGGGGAGACATGTCCGGAGGCAGGAGGAAAGGAGGAAGGTAAAGAGAGTGGAACTGAGGGTAGGAACTTTTAATGTTGGCAGTATGACTGGTAAGGGGAGAGAGTTAGCTGATGTGATTTAGAGAAGGAAGGTTGATATATTGTGCGTGCAAGAGACTAAATGGAAGGGGAGTAAGGCCAGGTGGATTCAAATTGTTCTATCATGGTGTGGATAGGAGGAGAAATGGAGTAGGGGTTATTCTGAAGGAACAGTATGTCAAGAGTGTTTTGGAAGTGATAAGAGTGTCAGGCACAGAAATGATTATGAAGCTGGAAATTGGAGGTGTGATGATGAATGTTGTTAGTGCATATGCACGTCAAGTGGGTGTGCAATAGATGAGAAAGAAGATTTTTGGAGTGAGTTGGATGAAGTGATTAACAGTGTACCCAAGGGACAGAAAGTGGTAATTGGAGCGGATTTCAATGGGCATGTTGGTGAAGGGAACAGTGGTGACAAGGAGGTGATGGGCAGGTATGGTGTCAAGGAGAGGAATGAAGAAGGTTAGAGGATAGTGGATTTTGTCAAAAGGATGGACATGGCTGTGGTGAATATGTATTTTAAGAAGAGGGAGGAACATAGGGTGACATACAAGAGTGGAGGAAAATGCACACAGGTAGATTACATACTATGCAGAAGAGTCAATCTGATGGAGATTAAAGAGTGCAAAGTAGTGGCAGGGGAAAGTGTAGTTAAGCAGCATAGGATGATGGTCTGTAGGATGACATTGGAGATCAAGAAGAGGAAGAGAGTGAGGGCAGAGTCAAGGATCAAATGGTGGAAGTTGAAAAGAGAAGACGGCAAGGTTGAGTTTAGGGAGAAGATGAGACAGGCACTGGGTGGCAGTGAGGTGTTACCAGACAGTTGGGAAAGTACAGCAGATGTAGTAAGGGTGACAGCAAGAAGGGTGCGAGTAGTGACATCTGGGCAGAGGAAAGAGGAAAAGGAAACCTGATGGTAGAATGAGGAAATACCTGAGAGTATACAGAGGAAAAGGATGGCAAAGAAGAAGTGAGGTAGTCAGAGTGTGTTGAGCAGCTGGAAAGAGTACTTTGAAAGGCTTATGAATGAGGAGAATAAGAGAGAGAAGAGGTTGGATGATGTGGAGATAGTGAATCAGGAAGTGCAACGGATTACCAAGTAGGAAGTAAGGACAGCTATGGAGAGGATGAAGAATGGAAAAGCTGTTGATCCAGATGACATACTTGTGGAAGCATGGAGGTGTTTAGGAGAGATGGCAGTGGAGTTTTTACCCGGATTGTTTAATGGAATCTTGGAAAGTGTGAGGATGCATGAGGAGTGGAGAAGAAGTGTACTGGTGCCGATATTTAAGAATAAGGGGGGTGTGCAGGACTGTAGTAACTAGAGGGGGATAAAAATGATGAGCCACAGCATGAAGTTATGGGAAAGAGTAGTGGGAGCTAGGTTAAGAATTGAGGTGATGATTAGTGAGCAGCAGTATGGTTTCATGCCAAGAAAGAGCACCACAGATGCAATGTTTGCTCTGAGGATGTTGATGGAGAAGTATAGAGAAGGCCAGAAGGAGCTGCATTGTGTCTTTGTGGACCTGGAGAAAGCATATGACAGGGTGCCTCGAGAGGAGCTGTGGTACTGTATGAGGAGGTTGGGAGTGGCAGAGAAGTATGTAAAAGTTGTACAGGATATGTACAAGGGAAATATGACTGTGGGGAGGTCTGCGGTAGGAACGACGGATGCATTCAAGGTGGAGGTGGGATTACATCAGGGATCGGCTCTGAGCCCTTTCTTATTTGCAATGGTGATGGACTGGTTGACAGACAAGATTAGACAGGAGTCCCCATGGACTATGATGTTTGTTGATGACATTGTGATCTGTAGCGATAGGAGGGAGCAGGTTGAGCAGACCCTGGAGAGGTGAAGATATGCTCTAGAGAGGAGAGGAATGAAGGTCAGTAGGAACAAGACAGAATACATACATGTGTGTAAATGAGAGGGAGGTCAGTGGAATGATGAGGATGCAAGGATTAGAGTTGGCGAAGGTGGATGAGTTTAAATACTGGGATCAACAGTACAGAGTAATGTGGATTGTGGAAGAGAGGTGAAGAAGAGAGTGAAGGCAGGGTGAAATGGGTGGAGAAGAATGTCAGGAGTGATTTGTGACAGACGGATATCAGCAAGAGTGAAAGGGAAGGTCTAAAAGATGGTAGTGAGGCCGGCTATGTTATATGGGTTGGAGGCAATGGCACTGACCAGAAAGCAGGAGACAGAGCTGGAGGTAGCTGAGTTAAAGATCCTAAGGTTTACATTGGGGGTGACAAGGACGGACAGGATTAGAAATGAGTACATTAAAGGGTCAGCTCAAGTTGGACGATCGGGAGACAAAGTCAGAGAGGCAAGATTGCGTTGGTTTGGACATGTGCAGAGGAGAGATGCTGAGTATATTAGGAGAAGGATGCTAAGGATAGAGCTGCCAGGCAAGAGAAAAAGAGGAAGGCCCATGAGAAGGTTTATGGATGTTGTGAGAGAGGACATGCAGGTGATGGGTGTAACAGAACAAGATGCAGAAGACAGAAAGATATGAAAGAAGATGATCCGCTGTGACGACCCCTAACAGGAGCAGCAGAAAGAAGAAGAAGAACAACAACAACAACTCATCAAATCAGAACAGAAACGAAAACATTAAATTCCATATTCTCCAAAATCCCCAAAATGATCTTATTTGTTGAGACGAAGAATACATTATTTAAAACATTAAAAACAAATGCCAGATCATGGCATGGGTCCATCAATCAAAGTGAACATTCCCCTCAAAAAACTTAAATAAATAGTTCTAAAAGGTCTCACCTTTGACTCCACCCATTTTACTTTTTACATGATGGGCTTGGCCATTTTGCCAGTTTCTATTATTTTCAATTCACTCACAAACCAAATGGGGTGGATCCTCCAATTGGTCTACAGCCGTAACTTTCAGTTAGTCTTCATTTAGTGTTACTCAGGGAGAGGCTCTAAATTTTATTTTTTTGCTTTGCTTAACTGCTCCTTTACATTTTGTTTAGATTTTGTTTGTTTTAGATAAAGATGAATTTAGTTTCTAGTGATGTTTCTCTTTTTCCCTTTCCCCTTTGTTTCCTTTATTTTCTTCAGCAAACTGGTTTTATACTGAGTTCTTGTTATAGGCTTTCTTGTTAATTCTTTTTTTTTGTTAGTTAGTATAATAATAATGAAAGATTAATTTTCTATATAGAATTATTTGATGTAGTATTGAAATAATTAAATAGAGTTAAAATGTTTTGTTTGGTATTTTTACATTTTGGCCTTCCTGATCTGCCCAAAAGAAGCCTTTCAAGGATTCTCTTTAGCTAATCAATACAGAGGTAATATTGAAAACTAAAAGGAAGATTGTGTTCAAGTAAAGCACACAGTGTTCTTACAAATGCAGCCTGCTTGACCAAATTCACCGTGTTCTATAAAAAAAACAAAGCAAAAGAAAGCTATTATGCATTGTTCTTTTATTAATGTTGTACTTAATGTCAGTACAGTATTTCTGTAATAGAATTCGGTCAAATACATTTGAAATGTTCTTTTGAATGGTTTGTTTAAAGTAACTGTTAAATGTTGTGGGGAGCAAAACACTATTCTGGGAAAAAACAGGTATGTGAACTAGAGGGGTCACCAATCCTTCTAAAGATTATTTAAAAATTCAGATTAAAAAATAATTAAACAGAAACTTTATTCAAATTTGAGCAGTTCAAAAAGATTTCAAATCATCATCTTTAAACTGATATATTCATTCTGTCTGTTTTTAGTACTACAGTGTTGTACCATGTTAGCCATTATGGATGTAATGAGAAGTCAAGCAAAATGACACCTTTTATTGGGTAACTAAAAAGATTACATTATACAAGCTTTCAAGGTAACTCGGGCCCCTTCTTCAGGCAAGATGTAGTCAAAAACATTACATCATGGCTGTTTTTTAGAAAATTATACATGAAAAAGAAAAAGACAGACTATAAGTCAAGTAAAATAAGAAGAAAAGAGTGAAAGTTGGTGATATGTACCATCTATAAAAATTATATATCTTCCACTCTCAATTTATTTTTGTCCTTCAGGTTTAGAAATATCATTTCATGCTTCTGCCAAGTTTCTTTGTTTCAGTTGAGTTTGAGATAGACGGTTAGATGTTGTCAGAAATCAGTACATTCAGATTTAACAAACCTACTGCCGTGGGGTGCTGCCAGTCTCACAATAATAAGGAACAGAAAATTCAAATCTAAATTGTGGGATATTTAGATCATCAGGCACCTATATAAAATACCAAATCCCTTTCACCACTTCTTTGCTGACAGGCTCCTTTACTGACAGACTGGCATACAGAGTGTGGGCTACATACTGAAGTCAATCATTCTGGTTATTGCTGTATTTGTTTGTGACCTTGGTGTGCAGCTTCCCCCAACCAATCAAAAAAATAGGCTCCTAAAAATGATTTTTTGGTTGCCACCGTGGACTGTGAAGTGTTTTTGACATATTTATTAATTTACAAGTGCTTTTTTGGTGCTTTTTACTTACAGAAAACACATTGTGAAGTGTCTTGTGGCTTTTAATGTTTAAATTGGGCTTATTAGGACATGTGCAGAGGAGAGATGCAGAGTATATTGGGAGCAGGATTCTAAGGATAGAGCTGCCAGGGAAGAGGAAAAGAGGAAGGCCTAAGAGAAGGTTTATGGATGTGGTGAGAGAGGACATGCAGGTGATGGGTGTGACAGACCAAGATACAGAGGACAGAAAGATATGGAAGAAGATTATCTGCTGTGGTGACTCGTAATGGGAGCAGCTGAAAGAAGAAGCCAAGTATTAAATGCACAAGGGAAGGGTTGAAGGAGGCCATTGATATATGTTTATTATTCTTCATTTGCTTTTATTTAAATCCACATTAAGAACAAGGAAATATGGAAAACAAAAAATAATAAAGGATAATGAAAAAGAACACCAAAAAAATAATCAATCTCAGGACAGACTATGCTAAAATTGAGCTGTTAGAAAATTAGCAGATAATTGAGAAAAAGAGAAAAAAAAAAATACCAGGAAATTAATTATAACTTAAAAACTAGGTAGTGCTAGTGCTATGACTAGAAAGTCAATACTACCATGTGACATTATGCCCAATACATGAACAAAGAATTGAAGTCTAAGAATCAAAGCAATTAGTTCTAATTTTTAAAGTTTCAAAAAAAGAACTCATTTGTATTGAATCTACAAATTTGAATAATGGCTGATGGTATAAATAACATGTCCATGATGATGGGTGACAGCATCTTAACAAGAGGAACATAAAGTAGTGTGCCCAGTAAAATAAGATTCCTTTGGGGTAAAACAAATGTTTTACAGATAAAATAAAATTTTAGGTCCAATAACAAAACAAAACTACAAAATGAAAGCAAAAGTGAAATCAGTGTAGAAAAATGTTCCAATGAAAAATTTATTGAACCAAGAAAATTATAATGAACATATAATTACCTTTGGGCAAGAAGCCCTCTAATATATTAGACGATAAGGAACATTGGCTATCCGAGAAGATCACAGCTATGGAAAACTTTTCTTCCTTCATAAATGCATCAGACATAAAGTAACTCCAAGATGCCATGAAGAGTAAACACTCTGACGATGGTATTTATTATTCAACAATTCACAAGACGCATTCTATATAAACTTATTACTGAAACACATTGCAAGCTAACCATGTACAAATCTGAAACAATGAGGCAATGATCCACTTTTCTCACAAAATGTGGACAGACAGTTATGGAGTAGTGGACCAAACACATTTAGGGCACAGCTTCCAAAAGCCATAAATCTAAGTGGGATACACTTTACAAAAAATGTAATAAACTCACTGGGAATATGCATACCATAATCAGGAGTATATAACTTCTCCAGAAGACAGCTTTCCACCATAGAACAAAATGTTCTTGCCAGAGGTTCAGTCACAAAGATGCATCCAATGTGAACTTCTTAGGCTTCCTGGAACACATCATACAAACTGAAAAAATACTGGAGGACAACACACAATAAATAAGGTGTGTCATGGTCAGCCAGTTATATAAGAGACATCCTGCTTTACATATTTCTAAAAAAGAACAGAAGGCTTTTAAGAGCGCTACAGAATGAAAACAGCATTTTTATTACACCAGCAGACAAAGGAGGTACGACAGTCATAGTGGACAAAGAGCAATATGTCACTGCAATAAAGGAAATTCTGTCTGACACCACTACTTATGAGCATTTAGCCAACGACCCAACAGAAACCACCTTCAATAGAATGAAAACATCTCTGAGTAAACTCTATAACAAGAGTCACCAAACTTTTTTTGGCTGCAGACCCCTTTACCAAAAACTTTTAAAACCATCGACCCCCTAGTCATTTACTTTACTTACTGTAGATCCTGGAATATAAGCCGACTCGGTATATAAGCCGACCCCCTTTTCTACCTACTAAATTACATGTATTTGCCGATGACCGGTATTTAAGCCGACCCCCTTCTCCAAGCAAAATTTTCTAAATTTCCTTAAAAGTGTCTCTTCA